>JAPTHN010000041.1:2926014-3526014 GCA_026936325.1 Platynereis dumerilii
AATTTTCAGGGAAAATTGAGTGGTGCTCAAAGACAAAAATTCTACAAAAAATTATTACATTGGACTATTATGAATTGTTGAATTCAGGGGTTTTATTTATCAGCCAATCAGATTGCTGCTTTCAAAATTCAAATGTCAATAAACGGGAATTCCCTTGTGATTCCCTAGCAACTGGACCTGTAGAACAAGTTTTATGATGTTGACTGCTTTGAATAATTATTTAGACCTTATTCATAAAGGTAACCAAGGAATTCTGTGGCTCCAAGTCTGGGAAACCCCCCCCCCCCTTCAGCCCAGCAAGCTATTGTGCCCAATTCTGAGATGAATCTCATAATTAGGCAATTGAAAATGTTTGAATTGTTTAAAAATGACAGTAACATGAAGAAGGGAAATTGCTCAGTCCATCTATAAAAATCTATAAAACCCCTGAATTCAACAATTCATAATAGTCCAATGTAATAATTTTTTGTAGAATTTTTGTCTTTGAGCACCACTCAATTTTCCCTGAAAATTTTGTGAAGATAAACACAGTGCATCACCCTTTATTATTGCAATTATTATTAATATAACTATATTATTGGTAATAAAGTCGACCGAATCAATAATATAGATAGAGAGAATCAGACTTGGTGATGGAAAACGGAGCATATCTCAGCTTCTGTTCAACCAATCTTTATGATCTAAACGCCGTTGGAATCTGCATGAAAGACCCAATTATAAAAAATAAGCACAAATCGATTATCTGCAGTAAAAATTTGAAAAATTTGAGCTAGATTATAGCACTAAGGTCAAATTTTAGCACCCGGAAAAGCATTACGGATTGAACTGACAGCTCATCAATGGGAGCTTTTTGGTTAAAAAAAAGTGCTATCTAGTTCCAAGTCTCGACAAAAAAAATAAAAAATTTGGTTGAGCCCGGTCCAGGCACTGTGACACATCTGTCACTCAGGGAATGAAATTCACACAAAAGTTATTCCAAGGCCTAAAATGGAATGAAAATTTGACCATCAAACCTCAATAATTCACAATTAAGAAAAGGATGGATTATTGGCGCTTTACGTCCGGTATTTGTGCACTTGGTAGCCTAATTAGAACAGGAGTAGGACACAGCAATGAGGCGACGGACGATTGACAGACCCGCCCAGCAATAGTCCGGTTGACCCTGCAAGAGCTGGTTTCGAACCCGGGACCCAGCGATTGGCATCCCCAGCATGCAACCACTGAGCTAGACCCCCCCCCCCATCAAAACTAACATACCTTGAAGGTGACATTGTTGCGGCTGCCAAAAGAGATTAATTCTAAGTACAATGCAAGCTAAATGTCACGGATGCAAAGAAAGGAGGCAAAAAAAAAGTTTACATGGAATTACTTTTATTGAAAAAAGATGGTGAGTTGATTGCTGGTTACAAAGAGTGAACAGTGAGAGTAATTGGGGGGGGGGGGGTAACATAACACAGCAATATATGGAATTATCTTTTTGTTTAAAAAAAAAAAAAAAAAAAAATAGAGTCCAACACTTTTTGCAAAAAATTTGCGCGAAAACGCAAATATCTCATAAAGTAGAAGAGATATCAGCATCCGGTTTTAACCACTCCTATGACACTTTGTTTCTTCATCTTTTTGTGCCATAAATTTTGCAAATTTCTCAAAGAGCAATACATGCCAATGACTTAAAAAAGTTTTTTCAAAAAAATGTATTGGAAAAAGTTTTGAAGTAAACCCTTTGATATTGCATAAACCTGGTCCCAGAACAAAACGACTAGGTGAAAAAAAATATGGTTTGTGAAACTTGAACGATTCCCTTACTTATGCATTTTGCCACCCAAAAAATGTCAAAAATGAGGGGTAAAAAATTTTAAACTTTCTTTGGAATTTAAAATGTACCTGAACATGAAAGTTCATTACAAACGAAGCATAGCTGCACTTTTTTCACGCCGGTACTATAATCGACTGCGACGCTATGAGGAAAAGAGTGAAAAACGTGCTTTTCGCAATTTCTTCAATAACTTAAAAACCGCAACGGGGATTTTGACGAAAATTTGTCAGAAAAGACTTCAAATGTGTCATGTTGCCTCTGTCAGATTTGGAAATTTTAGCTTTAATAGTTACCGAGTTACTGATTTTTAAATATGGTATGTTGAAGAGCCCCGTAGTGGCCAAAATCTACATGGAGATTCCGAGGTAAAATGTTGCACTACATTAGTAAAGAGGACCAACAGAACAATCACTCACAAGAAGAACAGCTAAGTCAATGCATTTTGTAATTCAAAAAATAGATAAAACCTCCTTTTTTTAATTTTCTATGAAATATTCTAAAATCTTCAGGAAACTGGTTAGAAGCCTGGAAATGGCAGCAAAAGATGCATTGTAGTTGGGTTCATATGTCTATCAAAAAACATTCATACCCTAAGAGGGAAAGATTTTGAATTGTGACCATTTTTCCAAAAGTAGCGTTTTACAAAGCCCCATCTAAGCGTGCAACTCCTGGTACTTGTTACATGTTATAGGTGGCGCTGTGGCATGGTTGGTAAATTTTATGCCTCCCCCCCCAATTTCTGCATAGATGGACTGAGCAATTTCCCTTCTTCATGTTACTGTCATTTTTAAACAATTCAAACATTTTCAATTGCCTATTAAATTATGAGATTCATCTCAGAATTGGGCACAATAGCTTGCTGGGCTGGGGGGGCATGGGGGGGGGGTTTCCCAGACTTGGAGCCACAGAATTCCTTGGTTACCTTTATGAATAAGGTCTAAATAATTATTCAAAGCAGTCAACATCATAGAACTTGTTCTACAGGTCCAGTTGCTAGGGAATCACAAGGGAATTCCCGTTTATTGACATTTGAATTTTGAAAGCAGCAATCTGATTGGCTGATAAATAAAACCCCTGAATTCAACAATTCATAATTGTCCAATGTAATAATTTTTTGTAGAATTTTTGTCTTTGAGCACCACTCAATTTTCCCTGAAAATTTTGTGAAGATAAACACAGTGCATCACCCTTTATTATTGCAATTATTATTAATATAACTATATTATTATTGGTAATTATTGGTAATAAAGTCGACCGAATCAATAATATAGATAGAGAGAATCAGACTTGGTGATGGAAAACGGAGCATATCTCAGCTTCTGTTCAACCAATCTTTATGATCTAAACGCCGTTGGAATCTGCATGAAAGACCCAATTATAAAAAATAAGCACAAATCGATTATCTGAAGTAAAAAATTTGACAAATTGTAGCTAGATTATAGCACTAAGGTCAAAATTTAGCACCCTGAAAAGCTTTACGGATTGAACTGACGGCTCATCATAGGGAGGCCTCATGACAGGATACACCCCCCGCTCCCTTTTCTTATTCCCGTAATATCAGCTACCCCCCCACTTTACCCCCTCTTTGCCCCCTGCTTCCCCCCACTTGCCACCAGCTAGCCCCCACTTGCCCCCACTTGCACCCCACTTGCCCCCGCTTATCCCAGCCTTGTCCCACTTGCCTGCGGCTAGCCCCCGCTAACCCCACTTGCCTCCTGCTAACCCCCGCTTACCCCTCACTTACCCCACTTACCCCACTTACCCCCACTTGCCTCTCGCTAGCCCCTGCTTACCCCACTTACCCCCTCTTGCCCTCCGCTTCCCCCAACTTGCCCCACATAACCTCCTACATTCCCCCAATTACCCCATCTTTCCCCTCAGTCACCCCAAATAACATTTTCTTATGTTAGTTTTACCCCGTGGGGTTGGGGGTGTATCTTGTCATGAGGCCTTTTTGGTAAAAAAAAAGTGCTATCTAGTTCCAAGTGTCGACAAAAAAAAAAAATTTGGTTGAGCCCGGTCCAGGCACTGTGACACATCTTTCACTCAGGGCATGAAATTCACACAAAAGTTATTCAAAGGCCTAAAATGGCATGAAAATTTGACCATCAAACCTCAATAATTCACAATTAAGAAATGGATGGATTATTGGCGCTTTACGTCCGGTATTTGTGCACTTGGTAGCATAATTAGAACAGGAGTAGGACACAGCAATGAGGCGACGGACGATTGACAAACGCGCCCAGCAATAATCCGGTTGACCCTGCAAGAGCTGGTTTCGAACCCTGGACCCAGCGATAGGCATCCCCAGCATGCAACCACTGAGCTAGACCCCCCCCCCCCCATCAAAACTAACATACCTTGAAGGTGACATTGTTGCGGCTGCCAAAAGAGATTAATTCTAAGTACAATGCAAGCTAAATGTCACGGATGCAAAGAAAGGAGGCAAAAAAAAAAGTTTACATGGAATTACTTTGATTGAAAAAAGATGGTGAGATGATTGCTGGTTACAAAGAGTGAGAGTAATTGGGGGGGGGGGGGTAACATAACACAGCAATATATGGAATTATCTTTTTGTTTCAAAAAAAAAAAAAAAAAATAGAGTCCAACACTTTTTGCAAAAATTTATATCATAATTTATTTTTAAAGGGAACTACTTTAAAAAGTTATTTAAAACTCTGTTAGTTTCCTTTTTGATGACTGATTTTTACTTCACTATTATTTTCAAATATATTGTAAACTGAATTATTATGTTGTCAAAAGAAAATAAAAAACTTCAAACTTCAACTTTTGAAACTCCAGATGATCCGAGAAGCTAAAAATCATGTATCATGTCTGTCTTATGATGATCAATAATGCTTGTCTACCTGACACAGGAAACGACTCTAATATCCCAAATACCTTGAAAGCTGAGGCTGATTGGTAAATTACTAAAGGTTCAGTCACATGGCTCAGGGGTTAAGAAGGAACTACAAAAGCCAGTCCAAATATCGATTTCGGAGCCGGCTGGTAAAAAAATGGAGAGAACTTTAACACTAAAGTTTGATGATGATGACAATTGAGAACTTAGAACTGCAGGAAGAAAATACACTTTCTTTTCTGTGATATATTTTCATTTCGCAGTTCAATCAGAGAAAACAATCAGTCAACTGTTACAGAACAATTCATGACAGTTTTCAAGACAAAAGAAAGATTGGCAATTCAGTCATGTGTCAAGCATAGAATACTGGATGTTATTTGAGTTGAAGAAAGGCAACGACAATAATTTGCAAGGGTACCATACACTGCCATATATTGCATTTTACCTTAAATTGTATTTGTGCCGTTGTCTATTTTTGTGACACACTCTAGTCACTTACTGTGTCTGGCTCCCTTCATTGGCTACTAAGGACGTCCTTAATTCCCAATTTACTCTTATAAGGGTCACTGACACTAAACCAGAGCCATTGCCTTGAGCCTTCTCAGTGTAACCAATCTCGGCTCTGAAGCAGTCTTGAGTATCAAATGTCTCCTCTGCCTGACTATGGATGATCCTTACTGCTCAATGAGAGAAAAAGTGAGTGCATCAACCTTAATCAATTGGGTTATTCTATTTGAATTGCTGCTATTTTGTCTGTATTATTGAAACATGAAGACGGACAGATAAATTATAACTATGGGAAGCAGGCAGTTAAACTAAACCTGAAGATATGTGTGTTCATCAAAGCTCTAGCTAAAACCCTCACTGGATGAACCACATATTGACTTTTCCTTGGTGAACAACCCTCAGTTATGACTGCCTGTGACACATTTTTGAGGTGTTTAAGTGAGGTCTAAAGCCTATGTTAGGCTTTTTGTTATAATCAATGAAGTATTAAATCACTAGCACACTGTTAAAAATTTTGCGTAGAGGTACTGAAACTTATGTTAGGTTACAGAAAAACCTGTTGGAAATCTGTAACTTCAGTAATGTTTACAGACTCTTCTCTGTTGGCAGATTGCCAACAGAACATATCTGTAATGAACTTAATTACACGTGCATCTGTACAAGAACTGGCTTTACAAGTACATGTACAGATATGTGTGAAATGCCTCATCCATTGTAAATAAGGTGTTGTTGTATCACAATTTAATAATCTCTTCGATAGTTTTCCAATCACACCACTGAATAGAAACACAAAAGAGGATCATAAAATCAATTTTGGAGGAACTCATTTGTACTTTACAATCTAAACAGCTGAGAACAGTGAAAGGTAAGAGATGATTTCTTTATTTTAAAGACATAGGCCTACATGAAACACAGATGTAGTTTTTAGAATCACCTAATTATCATAAAAGTGCAAATAATATTATTATGTGGATGCAGGTGTTTAAATGAAGCTTTAAAAAATTATGTGAAATATTTAGAAGTAGCCAATCAACAAAGGGTAGATTAGGGTAAGTTGTGCCACCCAATAATGCAGCGAAAAAAAAGGAAAGAAGGTCATCACACTCTGTGCCCTTTACTATGCAACGCAATAAAAGCTGGTAAATCATATACTACAACAGGTTTAATTTAAAAATTAACTTAATTGTTGAAACTTTGATGTGCTGAGGAGTGAGGATATGGACAATAATATTTCTCATTCAACATTATTGATAATTAGGTTATGTCACTCTGTCTCATTGCTGATAGTTGCAGCAGGCATAGGCCTATCTGAAATGTTGTGCTGTCGAATTTAATCTGGGTTTTTTTACATGATTTGAGTTGCACTTTATTAAGCATGATTTACCATGCAAGATTTTTATTCTTCACAATATTTTTCCCAGTGATGGAAATGGGGGGGGGAGCTAAGGGGAGCTAAGCTCCCTTGACCAAAAAAACAGGGGGAGCTGTACCCTACTACAGCTCCCCCAATGATCAGTGGTGAAATTAAAACTATCATGTTTCTTTATCAGTCCTCATGGTATTTTTAGCCAAAGTTATGCTCTCGTGGGAGAATTCTTTCCATTTTGAAAATTTAGAATGCCGAGCCACTGCCGCACGAGCCGAGAGCTCCCCCGACGAAAATTTTCCATTTCCATCACTGATTTTTCCCATATGTCATGACTTGCCTCAGGCATGATGTGAAATGAGTGCTACTAAAAACAGCTTGTGTCAAAATTGTAATTCAACCCTCCAAAGAAACTCATAATTCTAGTGTTTGCCACATTTGATTTTCTGGTTTGTACATGACATCAATAATTGATAAGTTTCAAGTAATATGTCAGCTTATTAAAGAAACAGTGATGGTTTTTCTCATCTATGATTGACTAATGAACATTTTTGGCATATAATTAAGTTTGCTCATGTATATAGACTTGGTGATTGATATCTTGGAAAAGCAGAAGCAATTATCGAACAAGGAAGAAAATTCACTTGTTAATTTGTTTACTAATTTGAAACAATATGATTATTTATTGTCCTAGTGGACTATTCAATTATGTGAATACCGAAATTATTGCTTTATAAGTATTTCTGTCACAGTCACAGCAGGCCTATTTCAAGTGATTGTGTTATTTAATGAGAAAACAAAGGGTAAACATACAAATCATTGACAAGATTAGTTGTGTACTTATAATTGTAATTTCTCTTTTCAGGAGATACACCAGAAGTGCGATGACAATGGATGAGGCTTTATGTCCTGTATTTATACACTTGGAGAAAAACATTGGAATAAGGCATAGGAACATTGTAACTGCTGGTCAACATGTGAATCAAACCCAGGACCCAGCGATTGGCAACTGAGCGCACAACTGACTGAGCTAAACCGCTCTCT
This sequence comes from Platynereis dumerilii, assembly GCA_026936325.1. Classification (NCBI taxonomy): domain Eukaryota; kingdom Metazoa; phylum Annelida; class Polychaeta; order Phyllodocida; family Nereididae; genus Platynereis; species Platynereis dumerilii. The sequence goes on from JAPTHN010000041.1 coordinate 2,933,608, forward strand.
CCCAAGACTTACAAATGACAACACAACGATAATGCTGTCCTAAGTTTGTTGCAGGTTCTTTTAATATCATGAAATTGATGATTTGTACAATGTGTGATTATTGAGAGTGACTATGTGCACTGTGCAGTTTTTTTTTACAGAGTATTTTAAAACATAGATTTTGAATAGAAACTGTTTAAACAACCTGCTTTCATATTTATTAACCTGAATTATTTTTCTATGAAGTCTTACAAAATATTTTTACATGACAAAGTCGTGATAAATGTGTGCTTCTGTGTTTGGACTTACATGTCACAAAGATGCAAAAATGTTTATCTTGCTGAAAGATGATTCTATACGAAAAGAAAAATGCCATGGAGCATGTGAATCTCATCAAAGGTTGTGTATGTCAGTGTCGTCAAAAATTTGGCTTCTAGAGTCATTAACATATGAACTTCCAATTGTCATCGAATTTGCATCTGAAGAATGGCAAGGTTGATGTCACTACTGATGTCTGAAGAAGACATGGTAGACTAATAATAAACATACAGCTGAGCACTTTTGAAGCCATATGTTTATCAAATTTATGATTGCTGACTCTTTTTGCTATTCTCTGTATCCATGGTATGGGCTCTTCCTCAGTAACATTTGAATTCTGTGAATAAATTACTTTAGGCAATAAATTTGCCTGTTTATGCCTAGTAGATATCACATTTTCATGTGTTCTACCATAAATTATTGCTTGATGTGGAACAAACTAATCTGTCAGAACTTACAATGTGTTGCCTAACTTCTAGGATCCAGATTAAACAGAAACTTTGCAAAGTTGGTTGACTGAGTGGTTACAGTCCCTTGCTCCACTGAGAGTTCTGAAAGTCTTTTTAGGTTTATATATATGTTGTTAAAAATAAAATCTATTCACCACTATGAGCACTACAAATGGCTATTGATGCCAACAGCATATTATTTATAAAACTGCGGTCAAAGGAAGATCAAGAAATATGCAGTTCATTCGAAATATACTATCATGAGGCAGAAGTCCCAAGGGTCCAGGGCAACAACTGTAAATTTCCCCCCTGGTCATCCAATAACATATTAATGGAATTTAAGCCCAAAACTAACATGGATAAGTTGCTAATAATCCTGGGTGTGAAAAATGCCAACAATTTCATTTTTTAAATTAGCTTAATCATTGAAGTGCTTGCAGACCATTCATTGTAAAGCAAATTACAGCACCCCTCCACCCTCCATTCAGGGACACAGCAATGAGGTTAATGGTGGTTGAAACTGCTGTCCACAATATGTACTGGTGATTCAACCAAAACATGAATCAAAACTGGCAGCAGGGGGGGGGGGGGGTAGGGCAAGACAATTCTGATTTGAGTGATAATGTCCAGTCACCCATGCCACATTGATGGTATTTTATTGCCACTGAACTTTTTTGTCCACTCCATCGCTTGCTATTGCTTGTTTCGCTGTTGTTTCTAAGAAGTAATTTCTGCGTTTAGTCTGAATCCAGGGCACATTAAATGGAGGCGGTTGTATCCAGTAATCTATGCTGGAACAACTGAAAGACCCTGGGCATCCCTGGATTAATAGGTATTGTTCCAGACTCCCAGTCTTCTCATATGTATCATCATCAAACGATGGTGGTAGAGCTGTCCCGGCTGATCCGGGGTATACCAGCACAACACAAGTAAAGTTGCTAAATGTCATCAGACACACATGCACCAAATATGCCACTGCTTACAGTCGTTTTCCCTTTTTTGGCAAAAAAAAAACAACAAAAATCCACTCTGGTGCCTCACTTCCTGTTCCGTTACTGGATAATTTGCAGGGTACTTTCTCTCAATATTTAAGAATAACATTTAAAATCATTACAAAACTTCATCTGGTGGGAAGGGGGGTGATGCAAGGGAGATGCAATTGCAAAATATTTTCTATTCATTTGTTTAAAAGCTTCATTTGCTTATTTGGTAAAATGACAAATTTCAATAGGCCTATACTGACAATATATTTAAAATAGTTGTTATTGTCTACACCGGTTTTAACTTCAAGTAATTGATCTGTGTAAGTTGAAAGTAAACATTACAGTCTATCACTTTGATATAGAAAAAATGAGGACCAGATCACTGTGAAAAATGCACTTTGTGACTCATGTTAGCCGATGAAGTGTCACCTTCTTTACTTTCAACATGGAAAACAATCCAAAACCTAGAAGCTGTTTGATTAGTCATGATCAAGAGAAGGCCATTTGACTTGTCATTATAACTGAATTTAGAGTGAAAATCAGACATAATCCATTCGGTTGGCTGTTACCAACCAGCGGGATTATTTATTTATTTATTTTTATTTATTTATTGGGCCATTATTAAGGCAGTACACATGAACATATAAATAAGACAATCGATAGCAAATAGAATGGTTGGTGGACACCTATCGCTGTATTTACCATGACCAATATTACAAAATAAAATAATTTTCAATAGACAAATAGAATATTTAGTTTGAAAAAAAAAATCAAGTGCCATTTTCAGAGTGCAAGAGTCCACTCTTTTTCTATATCAAAGTGAGGGACTGTAATAATTTATTGATGAATACCAGGAGGATGATTTGAAAAGCATAAAAAACACCTTCACCACTTTAAATTTATGATTACAAATACTTTTCTTTCTCATAGATCTTAAAGCAGGCTTTTAATTGCAAAAAAGGTTTGCAGGGTCTCCTTGCTTTTATCATGCCTCAGTGAATTTTGTTTAAAGTCCCAAAGTGTTTTGTAATGAAAAGTATTATGTATTATAGAGTCTTTAAACTTCTACAAGCAGATTAATGTGTGATTTCAGCGTGAACTGAAGCAAACATGAAATTGCCAATCTCAGTTTTGGTATTTGTGACACCTTTCACAAATCATTGATGTATGACTGATTTTTCTGTAATCCGACAGAAAATTCACTACAGACACTGCTTGTGTGATAACAGAAATATCCAGTGTACACACAAATGGATTTCTGTAACTTTACTGAGACCTCTGGAAAAAAAATTTCCCGAAATATCTGTAATGTGACAATTATTTTTTAACAGTGCAAAGAAGAGATATAATTTTCCTAAAAAAAAACAGATGATAATTTGAAGTGTAAAGGGATTTAAGATGGGAATGGCAAATATCAATCTCAGAACACTTACTATCATGTTGTACTGCAAAATCATTCTCTTGTTATGTTGTTATTGCAATAACGTGTTTTTCATTGTAACACAGACATAAAAATAAGCTCCTATAAGTTCTCTTTCATGGCAACACATTTTATAAAGACAAAAATTGATATGAGAAATGTGTCAGATATGAGTCATGATAATTGGGCAATTTCGTCTGTGTCTCGAGACTTGGTTTCCAATCATATCTATAATCTTTTGGCATCTTACCTAATTGCAAAAAAACGTAAGGCAAGAGAATATTTTATATCTTATTTCTTTGCAGTATTGAATATTGCACAACGGTAAAACCCTCTCACACAAGTTTCATTCCTCCAGCTCTAACATCGTGTGAGGTTTCAAACACTGTTCCAACTCTTCCACATGATATCAATATAATGATTTACATGATTGCCTTTCAATAAGGCAGACACTGGTATGCAGTATAATAATATCATGCCATATTACTAAACATTAAAATCCCTATACCATAACCTAGTCCCCAACAACATGCAGGAATAAACGCAATAGTAAAACCGCCCTTGGGACCAATCTGTTTACAGCAATTTACTGGGTGGTCAAGAAAAAACTTTACAGTCTTCGGCCCATGAGGCACAACTCAGTGAGTTCTTATCCGATCAGTCTCATTCTTGCATGAAGTTCAGGTAGGAATCTCAATATTATGTTTCTAGTCTTGATTCTAATTTCAATAAGGCGTCAAGACAGGAGACACATTTTGACAAACCATGGTAGCTTGAAATTTCTATCAACCTTCTTCTCTTTCAAGCTCCCCACAGGATTGAGTTTCAATCGAAGAGAGCTGAAATCCTGGGACCACACTCCTGTGAAGAACTCTAAGTAACTGTAAGAATAGGAAAGCAATAGTAAAATATTTGAATTTATGGCAATGCCTTGCACTCGGGACAGCAAGATTTGTGCAAATGGCCTTTTTTTAATTTCTGTAAAATCATAGCTCAAGATTACACATTTTGTCCCATGAGAACCAACTACAGATAATATGTCGCCATGACTATCCTCTTTGCATTGGAAAAGACTGGATAGTAATAACAGACAAATTTATAGAATTATGCCAAAGAAAGTCAGTAAAGTTTTTTCTTGACCATCCTGTACAAGCAGCCTCCAGAGATGTGCTGGGCAACGTCTTGCCAACAATTTCACATACCGATGAACGCTTGGCCATGGATAAGCTGTGTTTAGCAAATGCAATAAGAAGTGTAGGTAAATGAAATAGATCTCACCTCAATCAAGGGAACATAGCAATTGCCGGTGCATGTCAGAAAAGCAGGTTTGAAATATATCTTGACATATGATATGGAATAAGGTCATCGAACAATGGTTTATGTGCAACATATATTGTTGTTATCGTGATAGACTGTTGAGTGTTAAAAAGCATTATAAGCAAGTGCTTTTACAAGAAGTTGACATATAATTATCATCAAATACAAAACTGTCAAATTCCACTTTAAGTGAAGGTTCTGTTCTGATTTGCTCTTCCTTACATGTACAGTACACTAGTCAGTGACCTTAAAAATGTGTTTCTCTGCTGTAGCAAGAAAACGTGATTTTTCTAAAACTATTCTGAAGGTTTGTTCTTAACCCTCAGATCATTGGCCTTTCTTGGTTATGCAGAACATTAGCATACCTCAAAACTGTCATCATCCATACCCCATACGTTGATATTGATATTGCAGTGTGAAGAAATTACGTCCAGAATATAAATCAGCAACCAGTTACTACATGTAAATCTAAGAGTGTCAGATTGTGTTATTGAAGAGAATGACCTGCTGGAGGTCAATCAAACTTCCATTGTTGAATGTGAGGGGTAATATATTGTTGAGCAGAGAAGGACAATAGAGTAGCAGACACAAACATTATGGCGTGGTGCCTTTTGCAGTCACCACTTTAGTAAAACATTCCTTCTAAGCTGAATATACTTGCGCTGAAACAGCGATAGAAGGACACTACAGGATGTCAAAACGTTGTGATTGTCAGTTACAGTGACTTGCTGAAAGTCATTGACAACATGAATGTCATGGCAACATCACCAATGACAGAGCAACTTTGCTGGGCCAATGCACAGTGGAGAGGAAGGCAGGAGGGACAGACACTTGATGTCATCAGTACACAGGACACAAGCATCAAATGGACATCCTGCTAATGGACGTTTTACACTCTGCTCAACTCTCTGTCACCAGGAATAATCATCTGGTTCTGCCTTCTACACAGTTGTGTCTTTTCTAAACCCTCTCACACATAGCACAACCTTTTCACAAGTTTCTGATGATGAAATATTATTGTGAAGTTGACAATTACAGTCAATGCAGAGTAGCGAATATATATAGCTGCAGTTTAGATCCCTTTATCAATGCTTCCATGCATTTCCCTAACTGATCCCATAGGAACTCTAGCAGCTAATTAAACAACTGTGGCACTGTCTGCACTTCTTGGCTAGCCATCTAATAAAATTCAGGGATAGAGGGAGAAGCGTTTTGCCACAGCATACTTTGTTACATACATGAAACTAAAGCGTATCAGATTAATTGATGCCTTGAATTTACAAGCATAGCAGCTGAACAGTGATTGCTTATTGCTAAAAATGTATATTGCTAGAATAGTTATGAAGGCTTAAAGTATTTATACTTGCCTGGCCAGAAGTCCCAGATACCATCTGACATTTTTTTAAATCTTATGTGATTATATTCGGAGGTGTCCTCAATGATCCTCTGTATCCTTAGTTTCCCTCTTTATCTCTTATACCAAGATGGATAGTATTGGATACATTTTAAACCCAAAATTGGTCTTTTGATCATTCTTCCCGATAGAGGGATCCCGGGAGTGGGATCAGAGGATCCTTTCATCTGCATTTGCTCTCTCAACAAAGCACTTGTCTGGCTTCCAATCTGGATTATCCAATCACAGGGGCCCGCCTGCCAAAGTGGTGTTTGATTATTCCGTCAAAATAATTTGGAGCCTTTTTTTTAAGATCCTAGATGAGATAGACTCCCTCATCATTGTGGCATTATTTAAATTTCTGCAGAAGAAATACAGTCATATTGTCTCATCTTTCTAATAACCCAACTGATGTCACCCTCTTCATCATCTGAGAATAACAATTACAAACTTGACTATGAAACACAATTCATTCATTGTTAATTCTTTCATTTATGCTGATCTCATTACTACTGCGTAATTTACAATTAATGGAAGCAATGCGTTGCACAAAAACTAGAAAATCTCTTAAAAAAGAGCCTACACTATGTTTATCTTGGTTTTAAGTCATCATAGTAAACTCTATTAAGTTTCTATACATGTAGTCAATGCACTTTTCTTCTTTTTCAGAGTCCACCATCAGAAAATATTTCTGAAACACACGGAATACTATTTGGATTTACCTGGGAGAAACACTAACAAAGGTGAGTAATTTATAATTGCTCTGTAATCTGAAACAAATCCTTCTCTGTAGAAACAATGCTTGGAAAGAATTACCAGATTACCAATTGCATTGCTTCGTACTATGTTCTTGTTTCCTTTAACAGAAATCAAGATTCTCTCAAGCACCATTGAAAGCCCTTGGACTTTGATGCATTGCCATTGTATAAAAGAGGGAAAACATTGTCTGATTTCATTGCTGCTTTTTCTATTTCCAAGATGCCCTGAATGTGTGAACACAGTAGGTGTTACAGTATGTCACCAGTCCGTGACCAGATTTTGCGACAGTATGCCTGGATTATTGTTGCCCCCATCTTGTGCACTACAGAGTGACTGGCCTTAGTGTTCTTTTTTAGGGACTGCTAAACAATTCAACTCAGGGGAAAACACATCAATATTGCAGCTTGACCCACAGACAAGCTTTTTTTTTTAGTGATTGTGCTGAGGTTTGTTGCTTTAATGGTGCAATGAATTGGGCACGATATATGTACAGTAACTATTAGCTCAAGTACACCAATCAATCAGTTGAACATTGGCACTTATCTGTTTTAATTGATGGTCCAAACATTTTAAGTGGAAGCGATTGCATTAGCTCCTGGTAACATACCCTATCAGCACTGATCTTAGGGTTCAGATTTTGTTGAAGATAATTTGGTTCATGATTTGTTTCTAGCATATTTGCAAAATTTGGTTTATTTTCTGGTTACATGATGTTGATCTGTCCGACAGTGATAACCGTATTTACTATTGGACAACCAACAAGACATACAAGAAGTTACATTTGCCAGTGCCAATGCATTGTAGAGCACCATGATTTCTTCTCAATTAACTAAAACAAGAAAAGCAATACCATCAGGTCCTGTTTTCTTCATACAGATGCGGTGAGATAAAAAGACAATAAAAACCATTACGTGTGTTTTACTTGACATGAGCAGATCTTGATAAAGACCTTAGAGATCTTTCGCTGGTCAAACCCTCGGGGATTTTACACACTTTCTGCTAGAGTCTTTTCAATTAGCATCTTGTTCAGGCTTTCATTATGCCATCAAGCATGTGCTTTAAAATAGGCTTCATTACAAATCATATAAATGTGGTGGAATAAGGGATGCATCGACATTGTTAGATTGCGTAATTGTGGATAGGTGACAAATATATAAAGTCCCAGCCAAATATAATTTAAGATATCGTCGTTCTGCTGATCCCTGTTGAGCCTCCTATCCCGGTGATTTCATGGGGGATTCTTTGCATCTTATGGTGTGCAATGAATTTAACAAATAAAGTCAGAAAAGAAAACTAGCTGTATATCAAGGAATGTATTTATTCTTATCTGCGGTGCTATTAGCAACAAAATAAGTGAGCGAATAATGCATGAATGTGTGCTGTATAGTTCTAGATCTGTTCTCTCCATGGATGCAAAAACAATTCTACATTATGTGGCTAAAGTAACTTTTCTCTGTGTGTATGAAAGGCTATGTAACAGTAAAGAGATGAAAGACCGGAATGTGAGTGTCCGCTTTACCAGGCAAATACATAATATGCAGTAACCATTCAACCTCAGTCCGTCCCTCTTCATGTATTCAAGAAATATACCATCCTGCATGCATTGGGAAATTTCTTCTGTGCTAGTTATGTGAAGAGAGATTTTTCTGCAAGTCCACTTGTCTTCATCCCTACTGTAGGACTTCATAGCAAGCCTGAGGCGACATTTTAAGAAGTGAAAATACTCTATCAAAAGGTATCCTAAAGTGGTACACCTTTAAGAATTAGCCCCAGACAACCCAATATTAATTTTCAGTCTGTAGTTTTCCTTATTCATCATTAGCAAACTTTTGTATGAAAATTCTGTAGTCTGAAAGCTTCAAGCTTCAACATCGATATTTGCACTGGTTTCCACAGTTTCTTCTTGGCCTTTGTTACTGACCAATCAGCCTCCACTTTCAACATAATCCGGATATTAGAGTCTTTTCCTGTGTCAGTCAGACAAGTATTATTGATCTCCCACAATTTAGCCCTAATTTGGCATATATCGGCATTGACGATATTTTTGTAGTGAGACAACCCATTGTCTTTGAATGACTGTGGTAACAAAACAAAATTGACAATAATGCTTCTCTTTCATGCTAAGTTGCTAAAATACAAATACAAATAATTTTGGTGCATCTGATTTTTTACATTAACTATGAAATGGGTAGGTTTTTTTCACAAAGGAAATCATTTCAATTGATTGGGATTAGAAGGAATTTAGCATTCCTGCAGTCTGAAGAAAAAAAAGTTACCAAACAATGTATTGTCCAGTGTCTTATCATTGAGGTTCCATAATATTATCCAATCTTGTTAACTTTTGTCATTTGTGCTCTTGAACAAAAATGTCAGTGGTACAGTCAAACAAAAGCAAAATTGCAAATTTAAGATAATGCCTTGAGGCCCAAATACTGAATCCAATAATAAGTATCATCCCCTAACTGAATAAATGAGAGGATTGGTTTATTCACAGTTGTTCACACTTTTTCTACCGATCCTGTCCTTGATTCAGCCTGGGCAGGGATATAACTATCTGTTGATACACTTCTTGAGAAGATATGATATAGCAGTGCAGTGAAATACTTAGTCTCCATTTTATCACTTACTCCTCCATCTCTGTCACCTACCAAACACAACTTCCACTTGCTCTGTCTTTGATCATTGTCTTTAAAAGACTTGAAACTTACATCAGAGAGTTGGTCCATCCACCCAAAGCTGCTTTATCGAGCCAGAGAGTGTCCCTCTTCCAGCGAGGATCATCTGATTACTCTGAGCCTTTTGTCAGATTGTTGAATGGTTATTCAATTGGAAAAGTCTTTGTGGTCAGATGAATCTGAGAGAACAGAAAACAAAATAAGAAATTTGATTCTTTTTTTTTCAATATTTATTGATATTAATTCTTCTTTCTACAAACCCAATTCTGTCAATGCTGGAATGGTTTTCAACAAAGACTAAAGTGTTTTAAACAGAATGACCAGATAGTAATCTGACAACTGACCCAGACACTTGAGTCACACAGTGGTCAGATAATCCAGATTGGAAGATGAAAAAGCCTTATCTGGGTACACCAGCCCTAGATGAAAGGATTGGAAAGTTGGGCTTAAAAAATATATTACAGTTGGTAAAAAGATGAAGACAGAAAGTTTAGGGGTATACACTGTCCATTAGAGATAGAGGGGATAGAGGATAAGGGGCTTCCTCAACTATCTCAATGAATGTAGATCTATCATATCAGCGTATCACAAGTAACAACAAATGAACCTACTGGAACTGTTGTATTTATGGGGAAAAGATCAAAAGCTATGTCGCTTGCCTTTTGGTTTTAAAATGGGTCCACTTACAAAGCAAAATAATTTAAGTTCCGTAATCATGGAGCCACTGAAAGCCTTTAGAAAGCATTTTGATAAGCTATACGTTAACCTTTGTCCAGTTACGAACGCACACGCAAGTGCCATTATCGTATAGTTACCACTCTATGAAACCCAATGACACCGGCAAGCAAATTTACACGTAACCATCTTGGGTTGTGCTGACCAGCTGCTTTTCGAGATGATTATTCCCAGTGACAGGACTCACAGGAGCAAAGAAGAGTGTAAAATGTCCATTAACAGAATGACTGTTCGATGTTCCGTGCCTCGCGCAACCACGACATCAAGTGTTTGTCTTACCCACTTCCTGTTCTATGTGAGATAGGAGGAAATGGAAAGTACAGCTCTCTGGGACAGTCCTGGCTCCTTATGAGGGCTGTGTGATGATATGAAAGAGTCAGATTAAATGACTTGTTACCTATTTTCTCTTTCATTTTTGGCAAAACAACATACACTTTTTCAATAGGCCAGCAATTCAATGCATCATCTCAATCCAATCGGGATATTTTCACGAAAGTCCAAAGATTAAGGAATATACACAATGGCAGGTTGCACAACCACCAACTATTGCTGTACTTAGTAAGTTACATGCACCTCAGCTTAAAATACTGATACTGACTGTGTTAAGTACAGGGTGATAAGTTGTTGATTGACAACTTCATGCTATGGATAGAGGTCCAGTACATGTTATCAGAGTACAGTAGATAATGTCAAGTGGAGTAATTACACGACATGTACCTCCACTTCAAATGTACATAAGCTTTTAGTCAACTTAGTCCTTGGTCCGATGTGGCCTTAATGGTTATTTCCAAAACCAAATGTTCTTCCACTATATATTATGGTGGCTGACTCAAGTCACTTGCTCATGGTATAAGAATCTAGCTCTCTTCATTGGCCACTAAGAACATCCTTAATTCCCAATTTATTCTTAAAAGGGTCACTGATACTAAACGAGAGCAAATTGCCTTGAGGCTTCTTGGTGTAACCAATCTCTACTCTCAAGGAGGGGTCTTAATTGTCACTCGAAGGATTCTCGAAAGTCTCCTCCACCTGGCCATGGGTGATCCTTACTTATTAATGAGAGGCAAAGAGAGTGCATTGGCCTGAATTTATTGGGCTATTTTGTTGGAATTGCTGTTATTTTGACGGAATGAGTTAAACACAGAAAAGCAGATAGCAGTTGCGTCCCCATTGACACAAAGGATTGAGTGGTTGTTTGAGGTGTTTCGCGGACTAATACCCAATGTTTGGCTGTTGTGGGTTGCCCAATCAGGGATGATGATACAAAAAGGAGGACTTTGAATCTTTAGGGAAATCATTACTTTGAATCTTTCAGGGAAATCATTACTGAATATCAGCATGATATTATGTATATAAAAATAATGCTTTGATGTGCTGCCCCATCTAAATAGCTAACAGCTCTTTAACACACTTTAAGAATTAATTTTGAATGAATGAGATTTTTCTTGAGACACATAATTCAATTATGCACAAAAACACTTTTGATATAAATATTCTAAGACTATGATAAAAGTGCTAAAAATTCTCTGTCATGACAAGATATTCTTTACAAAAAGATGACTTAGATAATATTCTGACAGGACTATATTCGATATGAGTCATGATAATTTGCAATTTCCTTCCATCTCTGGAGACTTCGTTTCCAATCATAACCGCAATATTTTAGCGACTTGCCTAATTGTAAAACATATCAGCAGACAAAAACATTCACACTCCAAGAGCATATCAGTTAGCTTTGGAAAAAAAACAAGAATAATTTTGGCGAATAGTAAACATATCGCAAGCAAGTGCCATTCTATTAGCTCAGATAAACCAAAAACAATAAGGGATATAAGCAATAGTAAAACCTCCTCTTGGGACTAATCAATTGCAGCAGTTCACAAGCACCCTCGAGAGATGGACTGGCCAATGTCTCACCACCAATTCCGCATCCCGATAGACGCTTGGCCATGCCTAAGCTGTGGTTTGCAAGACCAATTGATGAGAATTGTAGGTAGGTAATGCATACGAGACATTATTCAAGAGAGTGTCGATTGCCCTTGCATGCCAGGGAGGCAAGTATGCTGTTTTGCAGTCCACATAATTCTAAGTGAACATCTTCCCTATTGCCACGTTTAACGATATGTTCCGGCAACTACTCTGGCCTATTCCGGGTTGTGGAAGTATATAACTGAGCAATTGTCACGGTGTGAAGGCTTATTTCATTTTTATATCTTTATATAGATATACATATATATGTGTGTTGAGGAAGATGTCCTTTGGAACAAAATAATATCCAAAACAACCAATAAACACATAATTGAGATGTAACTGGTCTTCTGTGCAGTAAAACTCACTTTCAATAATTATTCAAGCAGAAATATTGCTAGCTACTATTGTATTGATGAATGTCATTGCTTTCCCATTGAAGATCAGAGAAATGAATACATTGTAAGATGCACTAGGTTCTGTGTGCAGGTTATGATAGGAATTGGATCTGTTTGCACTGTATCATACACCACCCACAAGTACATGGGGCATCTTGATATAATTTGCCTTACTCAAACTTCAATGTCAACAATGCTTTTTGCATAATATTTTCATTAGAAATATGATATTGATGAAGGTGACCCGACATTCTCATATGGAAAACTTGAGTATGTTGTTGATATTATATTGGAATATCAATAATTAAGTTGTAATTCATGTTTTGATGTATATCTGTGCAATTTTCTGACAATCCCGCTCTCAGCCGCGGCTTTAGGGATGTCCAGCTTTAGAACACTAACACCATAATTATATTTAATGTGCTTTGAAAAAATGTAATTGTTCTAAAGTAAAATAAAGTATCAATCAATCAATCAAAATGTTACTCAATTCTTCATAACAAAATTTGGTATAAGTTGACTTTTCTTATTCTCAAGGGTCTGTAATGTTCAAAAATCATGAACGCGTTGCATTGAATTATACAATATGTATGTCAAACATGTGGAAGAAAAGTGATTGAAATTTATAGTCAAATGTTTCTGTGAAATCAGAAAGATATACACTCAAATTTCTATTCATCCAAAGTATTTTTGATTAATAGAAAGATACTTTATTTCAACGAAGGCCTAGAGCCCTAGACGTCTTTTGCTTCCTGTTTTTGCCCATTCTAAACCTCTGAACCTAATGGAGGTTTTTGTTCTTTCTCCATCTTTCTTTTTATTGGTTACTGCTACTTCAAACAAACTCAAGATCGTCAAGCTGGTTCCTCTGCTTCCATTTTCAACAAGAAAACATTATCCTAAATCTTAAGGGAAAAACTTTGTCAACAAATATAGAACTGCAGAATTGGTAACCTTTAGGTCATTGACTTAACTTTGGCTGGCCGTAGGTTTATCAAAACTCCGTCAACAGCAATGCCACGTTGAGATCTTGTGTAAGATAACTTAACCTCTATTGGTTGATAAATTGTTCACATGTACAGGAACTATCTCCTGTTACTGAATTACTCACTTGATCTGAAAATGTAAGACTGTGATATTGATCTGCCTCAGGAATTAAACTTTGTCTTCTGTCATCTCATTCATTGGTGGTGGATATTTATCAGGAGTGTGCGTGTCTGTATTGGTTTTCCTTTTTGTTTGAATATATACTGAAGTGCTGTATGTACAGTCTCTACTGAGTTAATGGGATTATTAAGCAGAATTTTAAAATCAGTTTACATTGTTTTCCGTCCAGGGTTAACTTGTGCATTGAATATTGTAGTTATATACAAAGCCAGAATATATTTTGACGGACATTAACTCCTTATCGGTGTTTCCATGCAGTTCACTAACTACTCCCAGTGGGGTTCTAGTAGCTGATTGAGCAACTGTGACACCTCCTGTGTTGTTGGCCCGGTTGTTGTTGTTGTTTATATTTCAGGGATGGAATGTGACATCATAATTTTTTTTAATATAATGTTGTTGCCAGGGACCTATGCCACATAACTACAGGCACCAGGAATTATGCGTTCAGGACACGAAGACTGGGTGAAAAGGATAAAGGAGAGAGGACGCCGGGAAGCCGAGAACAAGCCCCGAGACCAAGACCGCTGATGATAACATTCGATAAGGAGGAGGACAAGAGCAACGTCTTCAAAAATTTGAACAAGCTGAGAAACGCAGGCAAACCACTGGAAAAGGTCAGCGTAAGAAACGACCTGTCACGAGAAGAAAGGGAGGAGGAAAAAAGACTTAGAGAAGAGGCTAAGGAGAGAAGCGACAAGGAACAGGATCCAAATTTTCACTTCCAACTGCGAGGACCACCCTGGGACCGCAAAGTAACGCGGGTAAGGAAAAAGAAGAAGACGGAAACGGAAGAACCCACGAGAGGGAGACTGAGACTAGGCCTAGTGCTGCCCGAGGCAGCAGGACCCCAGGGAGCAACAGCGCAGGAACCTCAAGAGCCAGAGGATGGGGAGAAAGAGAAAGGAGAGGAGAGCCAAGAGGAAGAAGAGAAGGAGGAGGATGCAGTAATCTGAAAGTATGGGCTACCAACGCGGATGTTCTCACACAGGAAAAATTGCAGGAATTGAAATGCAGGATACAAGAAGAAGATCCACCACAAATCATAATGATATCAGAGGTACGACCAAAGAAGTGGAAGCACGATATAAACCCGGCACAATATCAGATTCAAGGGTACAACTTAGAGGCAATTAACCTGTGTGAGGACTCCGGCAGAGGTATGATTATGTACATACATGATGCACTTGTGTACAAAATGTTCGACGTGCACAATTATGTTGATTTTACGGAAACACTGTTGTGTGAAGTTTCCCTAAGAGGTGGAGGAAGGATTTTAATATGTAACGTGTACAGAAGCCCAAACTCTAGTGACGTTAACAACGAAGGTTTAAATAACCTATTACGCCACTTAGGAAAGAGTAAACAGGAGAGTACCGTTATATGTGGAGATTTTAATTACCCAAATATTAATTGGGATTTATATCAAAACAAATCAGAAAACATGGATAAAGAATTTAGATTTCTGGAAGCTGTGAAAGATGGGTACCTGCATCAGCACATCACAGAACCGACGCGTGGACGCGGTACAGACACTCCATCGATACTGGACCTGGTTTTTAGCGACGAGGAGGAACTCATCAGCTGCATAGAGAATGAAGCACCACTTGGAAAGAGTGACCATGCAATGCTGAAGATTGAAGTCAGATGCTCGAAAACAGAAGGAGTGGAGAAAATCAGGAAGAACTACGATAAAGGAAATTACGAAAAGATGAGGAGCAAAATGAAAGACACCTTATTAGAGGACGGGAACCTGGAAAACAGCACAGTGACTGCACTATGGAAGAAATTTTTGTCTAAATACAAAGAAGCGGAAAAGGAATGTATCCCGGACAAAAAATGTAACAACTCAAGAGGGAACGGAATACCACTGGACTGGAAAACACGCAAGAAGATCAAGAAAAAGAACAGACTCTGGAAGAAATATCTGAAGAATGGAGACCTAAAGGACAGAGAAGAATATGGCAGGATTAGGAATCAAGTGAGAAGACTAACACGCAGAGCCCAACTGGAATACGAGAAGAGCATCGCACTACAGGCTAAGAAGAACCCGAAGAAATTTTGGAATTATGCATCAAGCAAGTCGAAATATAGAGTTGGGGTACCTCATCTGTCGAAATCAGGTGATGCATCTGGGGAGGATTTGACGACAACTGATGCGGAGAAGGCCGAGGTTCTAGCAGAATTTTTCACATCAGTCTTCACCATAGATAAGGATGGAAAGTGGAACCTGCCCGATCCAGTTACAGTAGAGCATGACATCAGAGCGGAGATTACAGAGGAAAAAGTAAAGAAGTTATTAAGCAAGCTGAAAATTAGCAAGTCACCAGGCCCGGACCAAATACACCCGAGAGTACTACATGAGTTAAGAGAAGAAATAACACCAGGATTAACAACAATATTTAGAAGATCATTAGATGAGATGGAACTCCCAACTGAATGGAAAGCTGCGAACATCACTGCTATACACAAGAAAGGAAGTAAGGTCATCGCCGGGAACTATAGACCAGTCAGTCTAACGAGCGTCATCTGTAAAACCATGGAAACAATTATAAGGGATGCTCTGGTCACCTACTTCAAAGATAACAAGCTCTTCAGTAACAGGCAGTTTGGGTTCATCTCAGGGAGGTCTACGGTTCTACAGCTACTAATAGTGTTAGAAGAATGGACCAGAATATTGGATGAAGGTGGATGTGTAGACGTGGTGTATTGTGACTTTATGAAGGCGTTTGACAAGGTGTCACATCCCAGACTGCTCGACAAGCTGAGATACTACGGGGTCGGCAACCCGATACTAGGATGGGTTGAAGCCTTCCTGCAACATCGGAAACAGCGGGTAGTGGTCAATGGAATGTCATCAGAATGGAAGGAAGTAGCCAGCGGAGTGCCACAAGGTTCGGTCTTAGGCCCTATTCTCTTTGTCATATATATTAATAGTCTTCCAGAAGTAGCAACAAACAGCGAAATATACCTCTTTGCGGATGACACGAAGATTTACAAGGGCATCAAGAAGGAAAGTGACTGCGAAGAACTACAAAGGGACATAGATGAAATGTATAAATGGACAAACAACTCCCTGTTAAAATTTCACCCAGACAAATGTGGAACAATGAGAATAGGGTCTACCAAGATCAACAGCCATTCCTACACCTTGGGACCAGATGCTACAGTTATCAAGACCATCCACGAAGAAAAGGATATAGGTGTGATCATTGATGACAAACTTAACTTCTCCAAGCATATGGCAGCCAAGATCAAGAAAGCAAATTCCATAATGGGTGTGATCAGAAGGACCTATGTACATCTGGATGAGGAAAGCTTCAAACTACTATACAAAGGCTTAGTTCGACCACACCTAGAATACGCCAACCAAGTCTGGGCACCATTCCTGAAGAAAGATATCGTCGCACTAGAAAATGTCCAAAGAAGAGCAACCAAGCTGATCCCGGGCTTCAAAGACATGACCTACCAAGAAAGACTGAAGAGGCTGAACTTACCAACGTTGAGATATAGAAGAGAAAGGGGAGATATGATAGAGATCTACAAGATATTATCAGGGAAATACGATGGAAATATAACAGCAGACTTCATTAAATTACACCCCAGTGATACAAGAGGACATAAATTTAAGATCTACAAACAACACTGTCGCCTTAACCTGCGCAAATACTCCTTCACTTTTCGCACAACCTCTATGTGGAATAGCCTGCCTGAAAATTTAGTAAATGCCAAAACAGTCATGTCATTCGAAAAACGCCTGGACAGATACTGGAACCATGTGGAGTGGAAGTTCGATCACGAAGCGGACGTTCAACCACAAACTAGCCGCCATGCGCAACACCTGGAGCTGACACCAGAGGCCGAATAGGCCTATTCAAGTCAGAAGAGGACCTGTAAGTACCTGTAAGTACCTGTAAGTTACATATTTGGTGGAAAAGTTTGTGAGATTAAGCGATTTGAACATACAAGCAAAACAGCTTTAGCAGTACGTAATAACTTTTTTTTTGTGAAGATGGATATAACTTGAAATGTATCCACTTTCTAGTATTTTTTTTTTTGTTATCTCCCAATATTACCTTCTGGGATGTGTTCTATCATCTTCGGTATCCTCTTTTACCCTCTTTATCTCTAATACCAACCTGAATACATTTTTGTACCCCAACACTCATCCTTTGCTCGTTCTTCCCAACTGTAAGATCAGAGAATCCTTTCATCTGGAGTTGCTCTCTCAACAAAGCACTTGTCTGGCTTCCAATCTGGATTATCCAATCAGAGGGGGGCCACCTGCCAGATTGGTGTTTGGTTATTCCACAAAATAATATCATCTGATTTCATTAAAAAAATAAAGATACCTTTTGAGATCAGTCTCCCATTTCATATTGACATCAATGCAATGTCTGAGGAAGAAATACATGAACTCTCATCATTCTGACTAACACACAGTGCATCATATCTTTTACTGATGTACATTGAGGACTAGCTACAAAAATTACATACTTGTTTCCGTTAAAATAATATTGATACACCATACTGCCCTACAAAGGTAAACTACAGTAACTGCACTCGAAATTGGACTGATGCCACTAGTGTATCATTTACTTAAAGCTTTATCTTGTGGTAAATTTTCAAAGTCCCAACTCCTCTGGATACTGGGATATAAGGCCATTATAAGGGTGCAAAATTTACAGTACCGTACAGTATCTTTGAAATGTTGATGTATACACAAGTAAAGTACAATATCTGCGGCATCATTTCACAGATGCTGTAGTATACCTCTGTATGAAGTAAGTTTTTGAGAAAAAAAAAAGGAATATCCTTTATAAGTAGAAATTCTTCAACAGCAACAATTTGGCTTTTTCTCAAAAACATGATTATTGCAGTTACTGTAGTTTACCTTTGTAGGGCAGCATGCATTAACAGTTTTTTTATTTCCTTTCTTTTGCTTCTGTGTTCGTCATCTCACAGTTCAGATTTCACAGAAAATGCCGCCGCCCATGTCAACTATGATTGTTGCCTTTTATGTCGACAAAAGATATCTACAACAATCATGAAAACATCTCATCTAAATCAGATGGTATTTAGACACTTTTCTGGATTTCAATATAGTACGTCAAATAAGATTTAGTGACAGTTGTTCCAGGATTGTAGAGGTGGAAACATTCATACCCAAGTATCCCAATCTATGATTTGAACGTCAATGCTTGTCATTGTTTACCGACATTACATACATTTCACGAGGAATAAATTGCATTAGCTGTGGTAAATACAAACTGTCAGCGCTGATCTTAGGCTTTTGATCTTGTAGAGAACAACTAGGTCTTTGTCTCTAGTTCATTACTGGAAGCAGATTAGCGGGAAATTTGGTTTACTCCCTGGATTAACAACATAATCTAAGGGTGCTGTCAGTCTGCCAGAATTTGGTAGTGAGTGGCACGATCCAAGAAAGGTCAATTTGACTTCCTTTGATAAAGGTGAGGAGGTTAATTGTATGTTACGCAAGGCAACCACCTGGTAAAGCAGACAAGAGAGTTAGAGCCTTAGTTACAGCTCTACAGTAACAACAGTGACAAAAACAGGACGACTCTTATGCATGTCAGGGAGTTAGAACATCAAAATTTGAAAGTAACAGCAATCAAAGTCTCACAATTTTGTTGAATGATTTGCAAGTTTGCAACTGCCATCCTAAATGTCCCAACTGTGATTGGCAAGAAGCCACAGCTGTCACACTGACGTTGCATGCGTAGTGAAGTATGCATCATTGATAGAGAACAGACGGAACATTGAAAGGCTGTACACATTTTCCCCAAATTCTCTGTCTGGAATGAATGCAGTCATCTTCAAGGCAGGTCAAATCGTATCCTAGTTTTGACAGAGAAATGTGATTTTGACATGCCAAATAAAAGTGAATGACAAGTTTCGATTTGACCTCCTATAAGTTCTCTTTCATGGCAACATATTTTTACAAAGAAAAAAATTGATATGAGAAATGTCAGATATGAGGCATGATAATTGAGCAATTTCGTCCCTGTCTCGAGACTTGGTTTCCAATCATATCGAGAATCTTTTGGCATCTTGCCTAATTGCAAAAAAACATAAGGCAAAAGAATATTTTATATCTCATTTCTTTGCATTATTGAATATTGTACAACGGTAAAACCCACTCACACAAGTTTTCCTTCTGGTCTAATATCGTGTGAGGTTTCAAACGCTGTTCCAACTCTTCCAAATGATATCAATATAATGATTTACATGATTGCCTTTCAATAAGGCAGACACTGGTAAGCAGTATAATAAAGTCATGCCATATTACTAAACATTAAAATCCCTATACCAAGACCCCAACACCATGGAAGAATAAACGCAGGAGTGAAACCGCCCTTGGGACCAATCTGTTAGCCACAATTTACAAGCACCCTCTAGACATGTACTGGGCAACGTCTTGCGAACAATTCCACGTACCGATAGACACATGGCCATGGATAAGCTGTGTTTAGCAAGTACTATAAGAAGTGTAGGTAAATAAAAATAGATCTCACCTAAATCAAGGGAACATGCCAGTGAGTGTCAGAAAAGCAGGTTTAGAAAATATCTTGACATATCATATGGAATATGGTCATCCACCATATTTTATGTGCAACATATATTGTTGTTATCATGATAGACTGTTGAGTGTTTGGCAAGCATTATACATATGTAAGCAAGCACTTTTGCAAGAAGTTGGCATAGAATTATCTTCAAATACAAAATTTTTAAATTCAACTTTAAGTGAAGGTTCTGTTATAACTTGTTGTTCCTTACATGTACACTAGTCACTGTAGTCAGTGACCTTAAAAATGTGTCTCTCTGCTGTAGCAAGAAAACATGATTTCTTAAAAAAACTATTCTGAAGGTTTGTTCTTAACCCTCAGATCATTTACCTCAAAACTGTCATCATCAACACCCATTTGAGCATGTTGAGATAGATAGGATAACTTAAACCCCATCCATTGATGTTGATATTGCAATGTGAATAAATTACCTGCAGAATATAAATCAGCAGCCAGTTACTAAATCTAAGAGTGTCAGACTGCGTTATTGAAGAGAATGACCTGCTGGAGGTCAATCAAACTTCCCTTGATGAATGTGAGGGGAGTAATATATTTTTAGTATAGTAAGACAAGAGAGCAGCAGGCACAAACAGCATTGTTGTGATGTCTTTTGCAGTCACCACTTTAGTTAAATGTTCCTTCTACATTGTAAGCTAAATATACTCGCACTGAAACAGCGATAGAAGGACACTACAGGGTCTCAAAACGTTGTGATTGTCAGTTACAGTCACTTGCTGATAGTCATTGACAACATGAATGTCATGGCAACATCACCAATGACAGAGCAACTTTGCTGGGCCAATGCACAGTGGAAAGGGGGCAGGAAGGACAGAAACTAGATGTCATCACTACACAGGACACAAGCATCAAATGGCCATCCTGCTAATGGACATTTTACACTCTGTTCGGCTCTTGTCGCCCGGAATAATCATCTGGTTTGGCATTCTACACAGTTGCGTCTATCTGAATTTTTAAACCCGCTCACACATAGCACAAGGAGAGTCAAGGTGCAGTAGCAAATTTTATGGCTGCAGTACCGATCTCCTTATCAGTGCTTCCATGCATTTCCCTAACCGCTCCCATAGGAAACCTAGAAGCTAATTAAACAACTGTGGCACCTCCTGCACTTCTTGGCTAGCCATCCTACATATAAAATTCAGGGATATAGAGAGAAGTCTTTTGCCACAGCATGATGCAAAAGCATCCCAGGTTAATTTATGCCTTGAATTTACAAGCATAGCAGCTAGTTAGTGATTGCTGACAGTATCTTTACTTCCTTGGCCAGAAGTCTCAGATACAATCTGACATTTTTTATAATCGTATGTGATTATATTCGGAGGTGTCGTCTATGATCTTCTATATCTTTAGTTTCCCTCTTTATCTCTTATACCCACATGGATATATTTTCACCCCGAAAATTGGTCTTTTGATCCTTCTTCCCAATAGTTAGATCATACGATCCTTTCATCTGCAGTTGCTCTGTCAACAAAGCACTTGTCTACCTTCCAGTCTGGATTATCCAATCTTTACGAACCACCTGCCAAAGTGGTGTTTGATTATTCCATCAAAATAATTTAGAGCCTTTTTTGAAGATCCTGGATGAGATAGCCTCCCTTATCATCATGGCATTATTTAAATTTCTGAAGGAGAAATACAGTCACATTGTCTCATCTTTCTGATTAACAAGATGTTGTCACCCACTTCATCGTCTGAGAATAGCAATTACAAACTTGACTATGAAACACTATTCACTCATTGTTAATTCTTTCATTTATGCTGATTTCATTACTATTATGTAATGTACAATCAATGCAAGCACTGTGATGCACAAGAACTAGAAAATCTCTTAAAAGAGACCTACACCATGTTTATGTTGATTTTAAGTCGTCACAAAAAACTTTTGTTAAGTTTCTCTATGTAGTCAATGCACTTTTCTTCGTTTTCAGACCGTACCATCAGCAAGCACTTCTGAAACACAAAGAATACTATTTGGATTTACCTGGGAGAAACACCAACAAAGGTGAGTAATTTATAATTGCTCTGTAATCTTAAAAAAAATTCTCTCTGCAAAAACAACACATGGAAAGGATTACCAATCGCATTGCTTCGTACTATGTTCTTGTTTCTTTTTTCAACAGAAATAAAGATTCTCTCAAGCACCATTGAAAGCCTTTGGACTTTGATGCATTGTCATTGTATAACACAGGGAAAAACATTTTCTGATTTCATTGTTGCTATGTCTATTTCCAAGATGCCCTGAATGTGTGAACACAGTAGGAGTCCGGTATTTATTCATGCCTAGATATTTGGCATAAGTATGACCTTCAGTAGCTTCTTGTGACACTATCATTGTGACAGTATGCCAAGATTACTGTTGCCTCCATCTCGTACATTAGTGAGAATTATTAGAGTGACTGAGAATTATTATTAGAGTGACTGTCCTAATTGTTGTAATTTGTAGAGACTGCTAAAGAATTCAGCACAGGGGAAAACACATCAATATTCCAGTTTACCCCACTTTGTTTTTTTAGTGATTCTGCTGAATTTTGTAGCTTCAATGGTACATTGCATTGAGCAAAATATGTACAGTAACTATACGCTCATGTACACCAATCAATCAGTTGAAAATTTGCACTTATCTGTCTTGACTGATGGTACAAACATTTCAAGCAGAAGCGATAGCATTAGCTGCTGGTAAATCACACACTGTCAGCACTGATCATAGGGTTCAGATTTTGAAGAAGATAATTAATTTTAGTTTATGAGTGGTAGCATGCTTGCAAAATTATTTTTATTTCCTGGTAACATGATGTTGATCTGTAAGATTTATAATGAGTGGAATGACCCTTGAAGGTCAATTTGACTTCCTCCAATCAAGGTGAGAGGTTAATCCTACTTTGAACATGGCTGTCACAGGTCTGCAAAACAGTTGCCAAAACTGAACAAGAGATTTGCATCCAACACAGTAAGAAAAATAGGTCTATAGATCAGTTCCAGCAGTTAAAAACACACAATGTCACTTCCGGGTTTCAGGGAGTTTTGACAATCATTCGAGATGTTGACAAGGAGGATGATGCAATGTAGTCAAATATTGTCACCAAGTCACTCTTGAAATTGCACAGCGACGCAACAAACACACACTTGATGCGAACATTAAGCAAGAAGGAAACATAAAAATAAATTTTAACAGGAAAATTCCTTTATATATTTTAAGACACATCTCCTTTTCCAAATTCTCCTGTACCTCTTTTCTGTTTTTTTTTTCTTCATATCATTGGCAAATCCAGAGGGGGTCTAGGGGCACAGCCCTATTCTGTGTCTGAAATAACTTTTCTCCGCACATGTGGAAGGCCACAGAACTGTAAGACATGAAAGACCAGAATCTGAATGTCCGCTTTACCAGCCAAATGCATAATATGCGGTGACCATTCAACATCAGTCCGGCCCTGTCCATGTATTCAAGAAATATACCATACTGTATGCACTGGGAACTTTCTTCTGTGCTAGTTATATGAACAGAGGATTTTCCACAAGTCCACTTCTGTTCATCCCTACTGTAGGACTCCATAGCAAGCCTAAGCGACATTAAACAAATTTATTTAAAATACCCTGTCAAGAAGTATACCTTAAAGAGCTAGCTCCACGCAACCCGATATAAATTTGCAATTTGTGGTTTTCATTGATCAACATTATCAAACTTTCGTATGAAAAATGATCTTAACCTTTCTGTATAGTCTGAAAGCTTCAGTCTCCAACATCGATATTTGCACTGGTTTCCACAGTTTCTTCTTGACCTCTGTAACTGCCCAATCAGCCTCCACTTTCAACCTAATTGGGATATTAGAGTCTTTTCCTGTGACGGGCAGACAAACATTATTGATCTCCCACAATTTAGCCCTAATTTAGAATATGCCAGCATTGACAATATTTTTGTGATAAAACAACCAAGCGTCTTGACAACAATAATTTCTTTCATGAAGTTAACAAGTTAAATACCAACAATATCAGTGCATCTGATTTTTACATTGACCATGGAATGGGTTGGTTTCTTTTATAAAGGGAACATTTCAATTGATTTGGGTTTAAAGGAATTTAGCAGTCCTATGGTCTAAATAAATAAAACGAAGTCAAATAAAGTGATGTCTAGTCAGCATGAATTTACAGGCTTTTGGATTTCTCTACTTGGATAACCAGATTGTAGGTCTTTACTGAATGTTTAAAAAGATAAATGAATCGAACAAGTGTAATGCTGTCAAGCATTTCAATCAAACAAAGAAATTGCCAAGCTGAATAACTCAAACTAAAATCTTGGTGAATAATTGCGAGAGAATTTGAATTATTTAGGGATTTATGACACGTCTTCAAGTATTTTTCCTTTCCTCTGCACAAATTCAAAGCCGATTTTTTCATGGCTGACATCTACAAGTGCACAATTCTCTGCCAGCCCCCTTGGCCTCTTCACAAAATGGTCCAACACATTTAGCACTATGTGTTTGTGTTCTTAATGTAATTTTTATCCCGTGCCTGTTATTTGGCCTCCTGTCATTCTAATTGTATTTCAGCATCTTGGGCAAATTGTAAACATATCAGCCATGAGAAATGCCTGCTCCCTTTCTGCTTGCTCATAAGTGAACACAGGACTTCATCCAGAGGTCAATTTTCCAACACAGTCTTCTTCAGTGACTCTAGTTTGTTGATATCATCAGCTTTAGTAATGCCAAACATTTTTTCAGTAGTTCATGTTCTGCCTCAAGAGATTCACTGGCTGGTATCTTTCCCCTGAGGTACTCATCATTGCGAAAAATATTTTAAATTATGTTAGATCAGGTCTAGAGAGTGAGCCTTGGACTAAAGTAAAAGGTAAATCACACAGCAGTGAAAACATATTTCATGTCTATCTGCTTCATTCAATACTAATTTTTCTATCCATACTCTTGAAAAGAAGGCAATTGTAGAAGAAAGTTAAAGGGAAAAAATAATAGCTCGGAAGAAAAATATCGACATAATGACTGGTTTTACAATAAGAGATGGAGCTGAAGGATACAGTTGGATGTCTGCTTTACATGGAACCCGGTTGAATTTTTTTAGTGTCAACACAATCTGCCTTGTTTAACTCTCAGCTACGAAGAAGTGCCACTATAAATGCTATGGGTTGGTCGATACTCACAGGGTCATTCGGCCTTGAGGGTAAAAGCTTTGGCAGATTAAGGCACTGACCTCTTGAAAATCGCAGTGACTCTTCCCTTGATAGTTCTGGTTAGCATGATGTACAATTTTACTAGAATGATTTTTCTACTGAAAAAAATAAAAGCCCTACTGGTTTTCAGTGTCTATTTAAGTATTTGCATCTTTCATAGAAGCTTCTAATTCATTACTCATGCATGAAAGTATTGACTAATGCATTTAATAAGTCTTTTAACTGTGATTAGTATAGCCAGGTTCAGCAAGTAGCCTTGATTATGATTTGGAACTTGTTGGCCGTACTTGTAGAGAAAGGAGAAGAAAATACAAGACCTGCCCTAGGGTGGCCTAAAAATGTACAGGAAAATTTTTTTTTCTGAAATTCACATCGCATACCCCCTCATTTTAGGAGAAATGGTGAAAAAAGCACCTTGTTAAAATTTCATGAAAATCAGTCAAGTCTAAGTGGTCTCTCAAGGCCCCTCAATTCTCACCAAAAAGAAACATTTCAACCATTTTCGCCAATACGCGGTTAGCCACAACTTTGTGAATTTTTAATGAACAACATTCTAATTGCAATGGTTGGAAAGGTATCAAAATTAGCTTCAATTTGCATACCAACATTAATGGTCTAGGATGATATCTTGACTCCCATGGACTCTTCAGCTGACAGTGCTAATGTGCGAAAGTGTTTACTGAATGACTAAACCTGTTCAAGAAAAGATTTCCATTAAATTTCACTGTCAATTAACATGTTCTTATTCTCCAAAAGGCAGGATGACCCGATAAAGCATAAAACTTTTTTTTTTACCATGGAGAAACCCGCTTTATGAGCTGTAAAGTTTTAATGTTAGATTTTGTCAAAAGTGCTGAAAACATCGGAGAGGGGCTGTTGCATTTCATAGTTTAACTTCATAAGAGTTAAATATAGGACAACATAATCTATATCATGTGAAACATAAGAATATTGTCTTTCAAGTGGTACCCATCATGGTGCCCTGTAATAAATTTGGATGAAGATATGAATTTGAAATACTACGATTCCCGACTGCTATTTTATGTGTTTGCGACAAACTTCAACATAAAATTTCATCACTCATAAACCGGGCATTCCCATGGTCAAATATCTTTTCTTTTTAAATATTTGGTCATTCTTGAACTGGGAAAATAAGAATCATGGCAATTTAAAGCAAAAAAAAAAAAAAGCCTGGCTTTTATCAGGATCGGTCGTTCAGCAACAATTTCATTCACGAAAAGTGTAAACTGAAAAGACCATGGGAGTTGAGATATTATCTTAGACCAATAATGTTGGTATGCAAAGTGAAGCTCTTTTTTAGCCCTATCCAACCATGGTATTGGAAATGCAGTACTGTACAAATTGACTAAGTAATGAGGAACCGCGTATTTGCGAAAATGGTTGAAATTTTCCTTTTTGCTAAGAATGGAGGGGCCTTGAGAGACCCCTAAGACTTAACCGATTTTCTTGAAATTTTTACAGGGTGCTTTTTTCACAATTTCTCCTAAAATGAGGGGGTATGCGAATAGAAAATCAAAAATTTTGTTTTTTGGGCCACCCTAACCTGCCCAGTACATTTTTTACTTGTCAGTGAAATTATCCCCAGAAACTGCTAAAAGACATCGTTCACAATATAGTTAACATCTTGAAAACCGTATTTAAAATGTTGGAAGCCTAGATTGCACTCAACTGCTGATCAGATTCATGTGCCTTGTGAGACACATAATTTCTTTGAACGTCAAATGTCTGATAGATCTGGAGCCATCTTGGTCAAATGTATAGATCTGAAGCACTGAAGCTTTTTTGGTCTATTTGATCTGGTCAATATAGATAGACAACCACAAAATGTTGTTCACCCATCTAGATGACATTCACCTCTGTATATATGAAAAAGCCATCAGTTACCATTGCTGTCAATACCACACCCAATAAATATTCATCAAATTCTCCCATTTGGTATATCCGTATTTGCTGCTGAAAGGCTTGGTTTTATCACGTTCTTTCTTCTGGAATATGTTTGTACAAATCCTCATCATATCAACTGGTGATGCTCTGATGCCCTGATCATGCCTCCATTATTATGTATGTGATGGCAATAACCACATAATGAGTCAGCTTTATAACAAATCGATCTTTTGAATTCATGAGGTCTGTAAAGATGAAAACTTTACCTCCCTGATGTTTTTCTATGCATCACTTGACTTAGCCTTCTATCTTTACTCTTAGGAGTTCAGGAGAGCAGAAAATGTCAATTGGCTTTTTATTAGTTTTTTTCTTGCTCACGGAACCAGCACAGAACCGGCCCTGGAAACAATGACATAGTTATGAGCAATGGCGTGTGCTCTCACTATTGAAATATTGCGGTTTGTTGCGGAATGAAATTCTGCTGCCAAATTCATTGTGACAATGTAGACTTATTTTTGCGTTTATTTCAAATTTAAAACCTCAAGTCCTGTTTCCTCTTAACAAATGTAATGAGATCAAAGACTTAAATAAAATTGATACATGTATATTGGATGGGAGCAGATTTGCAAAAAAGGCCTCAGAGAAGTTGGAGAGAAGAAATAATAAGAGAGCATAAAATGATGAAATGAATATGGGATGATATGATACTCCTGACTATTTAAGGTGGCCAGCTACTCATTGCCCAAAAATGGTGACGACACCGTAGCACCAGCACTCAACTAGCCCAGATTTTTAGTTTTCTTATATTTGGTGAGACGGCCGTTTTGTTTGCCATTTGCGCCAGGGTAAGAGACATATAACATAGTTTAAAGCATTCAAACATTATTTGGAGTAATATTGTCAAATAAAATCTTTATTCCAAGCCCCTTAGAAAGTGATTTAAATTAAAAATATGTCTGACTACTGAATGGTGAGGCAAACTTCACAGTAAAATAGTTTAGAAAAAATTTAGCTTTTCAGGTTTGCATGAACAGACTTTCTTGTTAAAAACCTCTTGAAAATATTTTGAAAAAGAGGATGGTAGGCCCATATTGTTTCTACATATCCTTGCTGGAAACCATCTTTTGGATCCTTAATTCCCAACTTAAGCTTGGCTGAAGTTTAGATCCTCGGTCCACCCCTTATCAGTGTTTCTACACATCTTCATGAGTACTCCCTGGACAATCTGGAAACTAATTAAACAGCTGCCACCCTGAGCATTGAACTGTATTTGGTAATGCATTTGAATTATTTGGTTTGCAAGCCAAATTTAGGGAAAGGACAATTTATTTTGTTACTTGTCTGTACATTCATTATATTATTTCTTTACTTAATATTGTCAGTGACATTTGATCAAATTCTGACCCAAAAAGTCCAATCAAAAGTTGATTTTCTGATATGATTATGATTTCTGACGAATGCATCTCAGGCTCAGTATTACCCATTTTGGAAGGCCTTCTCTTTGTGCAGAGAAGGCCAGAGAATAGGCAAGAGAAGTGATGGAAATGAAAGATCGGACTGCCAATGCTCAACTTGTCAATGCAAATACACTGTGTGCAGCGACCTTTCAGCCTTGGCCTGGACCTCCTTGCATGTACTCAATAAAATATGACGCCTTGCATGCTTTTAGAAATTTCCCTCTTGCCCGTCATGTGAAGAGCCAACTCCTTCGTTTGGTCCTCTTTCCTTCCTACATGAGACTAGCAAACATTAGGAGCATTCAAGTGGGTAGAAGAGTATTTGTTTTAGATATAGCCTCAGCTCAAATGATGATTTACTCCTCTCACTTTGGCAAACCAGCAACATTGATGTAGGTACTACTAGTATTGATAAACTGCAATAATAACATTTTGCCAATTACATGTGTTTCTTTTCATTTTGTGGCCGAGGGACGAGGTCCCATTAGTCGTCATCAAAGGCTTCTTATGTCAACAAATGAAAACAGGAAATGGAAATATTAAATTGTTGTGGGGTCAAAAACGTTTTATGGATAAAATGACACACCAAATTGATGATCCCAAATGATTCCATAATCCATAACTGCTTAAGATTTGCACAATTACAAGCAAGGCTGAGTCTGACTTCCCTCATTGGCCACTAAGGGCATCCTTAATTCTCACAAATTAATTGTCACAAAGGAGTCTCGAATGTCTCCTCCAGGTGACCATCCACAAGCCTTACTGACCTTTGACAGGTAAGGTAAATGCATCGACCTCTATCAATTTGGTCATTCCATGGGGCAGATATAACTGGCAGGAGAGAGCAGTTGTAAACCAATTGAAGGTTGAGATTTATCTAACCACGGTTACATGAGAGCAAAGTTTGAGCTGTTTGACTGTTTCTAATATAATGTCAAATTTACTATGTCATATTGCAACATGGCTCTCTTGTTTAGCTTTTACAATTTCAATAACAATTTTTGTAGACCTTATCCAATTTGAAAACATATTTTATGCAAAGATGCACAATAATCAACTCATATCAGTTCTCCTGACTGCACACTTTTACCAGATTATGAGTTTGATATGCCAAAACTTTATAGGATATGAGGAATGATAATTTTGCAATTTCCTTCCTCCTCTGGAGACTTGGTTTTTCTGTCGTTTCGGTAATGTTTTAGCATCTTGCGTTATTGAAGGAGTATCACTCTTGCAGCACACACCATATCTGATTGTTATGTTGAACAGTAGATTGCACAGTGTGGCTGACTGGTATATTTAATTCCTTTAGATCTGATATAGCGCTCACCTTTACCCATGTGCATGCTGGATGCAGGTCCAAACCTCGCTCTGGCCACGTCCAGACCCGGTGGCCATTTTGATTCTGATGTTTTGATGGCAGGATGTAGTTACCTGAAATCACAGTCGTCATTCTAATGTCAATTCTATTAGTTGACTTGTATGACTAATATTGAAGAGGGAGAGCACCAATGCACTTATTTATAAGATCATACCATATTGCTATAGGTCATTATTCCTACAACATGAAGTGATAAACGCGACTTCACTTTGGGACCAATCTGTTTGCAGCAGTTCGCAAGCATCCTCTAGAGATGGACTGGCCAATGTCTCACCATCAATTCCAAATCCTGATAGAATGCTTGGCCACGCCTAAGCGTGGTTAGCAAGTACTATGCAAAGAG
This sequence comes from Platynereis dumerilii, assembly GCA_026936325.1. Taxonomy (NCBI): domain Eukaryota; kingdom Metazoa; phylum Annelida; class Polychaeta; order Phyllodocida; family Nereididae; genus Platynereis; species Platynereis dumerilii. Next base: position 2,964,036 of record JAPTHN010000041.1, read on the forward strand.
TAGACAAACCAAGCGGATCTCATTTAACTCAAGAGAACATGTCAGTCCATGTCAGAGAAGCCAGTTTTCTGTTTTACAGTCCACAAATATAATTAAAGTGGTACTTTTCTATTGTTCTGAAGTGACCTACTTGTCACTAAATTAAGACTGTGATATTGAAGGGTATGACCCGCTGGAGGTCAATAAAACTTCCCTTGATGAATATGAGGGGAGAGCAGCACAAACGGCCTTGGGTGTGTGGTGCTTTTTGCATTCACCTAGTAAGTAAAATGTTCCTCAGCTCAAAATAAAGGTAACCACACTGAAAGAGGAAGAGAAGTAAAATTTGGGATGTCAAGAGGTTGATATTGCAGTTACGGTCATAGTGAGTGTTGCTGAAAGAAATTGACAACATGAATGTCATGAAAACATCACAGATGACAGAGCAACTCTACCAGGCCAATGCACAGTGGAGTGGAGGGTAGAAAAGACAGACACTTGATGTCATGACTACATGGGAAGCAGACATCAAATGGCCATCCTGCTAATGGCCCTTTTACACCATTCTCTGCGTCTGTCACCAAGAATAATTGTGTGGAATGACATTCTGCCCAATTTTTTCTGACTGAATTTTCAAGCAGACCGCCACGGTATACATTTAAACATTTTCTGAAGCTTCTAGAAGACAAGTAAGCTCAGTAGCTAGTGCCCTGGTCTTGCAATTATTGGGTCCAATTCATGATCTTGAATCTCTAGCGAATGTCTGGATCGGTTTTTCCCTTTGTTTGAAGAGATTCAGAAGTGCTAGATGTACTGATCTAGGGCTTTTTTAATCAGCATTTCTTACAATTCCATATTTGTAATAGGCTTACATTATTTTCTGATCACTTAGTTGCCTTCCAGGCTAAATTTGCCCGCCAGAATTAATATCTATTTACAAAGAGGATGAACACAGAATAGCAAATAGAGCTGGCCACAGTGCAGGTCCCTGTTTATCCCCTTATCAGCGATTCAACAAATTTCTCTAACTGCTCCCAAACGAATCCTAGCAGCTAATTAAACAACTGTGGCACCTTCTGTATTACTTGGCTATCATCCACAGAGATATACGTCTTTTGTTATTCCAACAATATAATTTAGCCCCTTTCTTGTGTATATCCTATTCGTAATGACATCAATTCAAAGTCCGAGGAATAAATACAAAGGTCCATCAATGTCTCCCATCTTTCTGACTAACACGAAGTACAGCATCTCGTTCAATGAATATACACTGATAAGTAACCCTACTGCAAAAGATATAAATACATCCATGAAAGCACTTCACCTAATTCTATTGTTATTCAAACTATTTATCCACACAGACAAATAAATTTAAGCATGCTCTCCATCCAGAGATACGGTTGTATCTATTTTATTTTGAATTTGTGCATTTATTATATGATACCATTGCGAGTTGAATCTGTGGATGTAACTCTATAAAGCTGTTGTAAGCTATTTTCATAATATATTTACCACAAACGGGGACAGAGATAGTGTTCCCTATAAACCAATTTAACCTCCTTCCTGTAATTTCTGAAAGTAAACAATGTTAAATGTCATTATTCTTCTTAAATTTCTCGAATATTTCAACAGACAATATGATATCAAGATATTTCATATACGTGTCATATACATTTTAATATAATGGCAAGTCAAAAAGCCTTTCACTTCTGTATTTTCAGACATATATTTCTATTTTCAATTGTCATGCTTTGGAAGCATGTTACAGCTATTTGTCATGTGCTGTTAAATGTGATATGCATTATAGAACACAATGATTTTGCAGTGGGGATACAAAGTTTAGGAAAGATCATAGTCTTGAATGTACATAAGTGCCACCTTCTATTTCAGTAGAGGTTGAGATTTTGGATTTTTGGCATAATTGCCATTTAAAAATAAAGGCAAGAGACTGTGTGGTGGTTATTGCAATCAGCATAGGAAGAATGTCTCCGCAAAAAAAGTGCTCACTGCTCCATCAAGGCAAAAGAGAATGATAAGGGTGATAGGATTCATTACAGTATGTTCACTATCTGGAAATTGATTGTTTTATCACTCATTGTCCATGTATAGCATATCAACTACCTTTGGAATTGAGAAAATTAGGTATAACAATGGAAGCTTCATTTACTCACCTTGGTCAAGTGATGGCATCATTATTCCTTGAAATGGATGATATGATAAACATAGTTACTTTTCTATAAAACATATGTGTTCCCAAAAAGAATAACAGTGCATTGACCACAAGTGTATTCTTTTTCAGAGTCCATCTTCAGCGAATACTTCTGAAACACAAGGAATACTATTTGGATTTACCTGGGAGAAACACTAACAAAGGTGAGTAATTTGTAATTGCTCTGTCATCTGAAACAATCCATCTTTGCAGAAAACAATGCTTGAAAATATTACTTTTTGTGATGCTTTGTCCAAGCTTCATAAGCTGACAGGAAGCGATTGATTTTGTGTTTTAGTGTAATTCTGCTTTGGTTTGTTGCTTTAAAGAGACCTTGGACAAGAATAATTCAGAAACTGGAACTTCAAGCTTGAGTACACCAATCAATCAGTTGAACATTGGCACTTATCTGTGTTAACTGATGGTACTAACATTTCAAGTGGAAGAGATTGCATTAGCTGCTGGTAAATCACACACTGTCAGCACAGAACATGTTGTGTTTGGAGCTTGTTTGAGATAGAGTGTAATTTGACTCACAGCAAGTTCGCAGGAAATTTGGTTTATCCCTATGTTTCATAGTGGTCAATCAGGCATGGTCCTTAAAAAGGTATTTGCCTTCCTTTGATAAAGGTGAGGAGGTTAATTCTATAGTGTGAGGCAGGCACCTTGGAAATGAGACAAGAGAATTACAGCCTCTGTATTAAGAACAATATAAATCAGTATCAGCAGTTTCTGACACAGGATGGCACTTAATTGTGGGTGTCAGGACGTTATGTCACGGCTATTAAAGATATTGACAGCCTAATTCAAACAATAAGTTGTGATGTTTTGTGATAGTATCAGTAACTTTTGGCTGTCTGGACATTATATCAGAAACCATTAAAGATGTTGACTGAAGTCACTGTGCTTTTCAAATGCCATGACTGTAATTGTCAAGTCACAGTTGTCACGCTGATGTATACAGTGTGCGGTGAAGTGGCAAACATGCAGCACTGATTATCTTCTCTAAATGTCAATTTTTTCATTGTGTATCAATCTCTATTCCATTGGCAAAATGGACTAGCAAATCTTGCAATTTATGAAGACACTGCCTTGGGTTAATTAGGTAGTTTATATCCCAACCCGGTTATTTTGCACTGAGGGCGCATCTCCACAGGGGGCGCTGTTTCCGATAAAAAAGTGAAATATACTCTTTTTCAGGGCTCTGAAAAATTACGTAAAAGGTATGGAGGCCTAAAAATGAATTTTTTTTCAACTTTTTAGTAATTAGCTAGCTGGGAAAAAATCAAGAACAATATCTGAGTCGGGTGAGTATCACCCCCAATGGTGAAGTGCCTGAATGCATTGACCTGTCTTGCAGTGATCTTCCCTTGATATTTCTGGTTAGCAAGATGTTCATTTTGACTTTCGCTTTTGATTTTTTGTTTGGAAGAATAAAAACCCTTCTGGTTTTCAGAATCTATTTCCATTGTTCACAGTACCTCCTACTCCATTACTCGTATATGGGAATATCGACAAATAAACAGATGCATTAATCCACATTCAACAACTGTAACTTAACACCTTGACCATTCGTATGCCTATCTTGCCTTTGGTCATCATTCAAGATTGACCATGATTTGACCCTACAGCCTGGTCAGGTGAGTGTCATATAGTCAAGTTTTGATTTGAAATAGATAGCCATAAATTTAGTGAATGGGGAAGATATAGATGGATATTGGATAACCACAAGATGCCATGCACCGATCTAAATGTGACTCAACTCTGTATGTATGAAAAAGGCATCTGTTACCATTGCTGTCAATACCACTTCCAATAAATATTCATCAGATACTCCCAATGTGTATATCCGTATTTGGTGCTGAAAGGCTTGGTTTTATCACAGAGCCAAATTCTGTATCCTGGAACATGCTTTTACAAATTCCTGTCATATCGGTGATCTATGGTTGCATCCATTTATGTATGATGGTATTACCCATCAAATATATGAAGGCATTTAAATTATTTGATGTTTATAACTCATCCTTCTTTTCAATTTATTAGGTCTATTGAGACATAAATCTTTGCCTCCCTGATGTCTTCTCTGGTGTCATTTGGCTGGACCTGTAACCAGAACTCTCTTGGAGGATATTCGCTCAAAGAAATTTAGTAGAGCATATGATTACTATTGGCTTTTTTGTTTGTTTTTCCTTGCTTAAAGCTCAAAGCAAAATGGGCTTGAAATGAAGAATATGACAATGTTTCCAAAGAGCATGGTTTCTGTCACCCTAAGGTGATGTGTGTGTGTAGTTTACTCCATAGCTTCAGGTGTGCCTATTCACACATTGGCTGGCTAGCAGTGTGTGGCAGAGTAGGATTCTAATGGAGTCTGTTACCCCCTTATCTGTGCTTCCCTGTATCTTCCTAAATACTCTCTGGGCAATCCTGCGACTAATCCAACAACTAGCAGTATGAAATATATGTTTGATTATATGCATTTGGGAAAAAGTGTAAATTAATTTTATAGCAGTGCGTTACATGTTCTTTTCATAGCAGAACGTTTTCAGTGAAAGCTATAGTCCATCTCCGGATATGTTTTCGATAGAAGCCTGTCAGTATTCCTGCTAAAAAGACCTTCTCATTGTGCAGATAAGGTAAACAAATAGGCAAGAGAAGGTGTCTATTGAGGGAAATGAAAGATTGCACTGTCCATGCTCAACTTGGTATTGCAAATAGACAAGTGTGCAGTGACCATTCAGCCTTGGCCTGGACCTGCTCTGTGTATTCAAGAAAATATGACGCCTTGCATGCTTTTGGAAATTTGCCTCGTGCCAGTCATGTGAAGAGCCAACTCCTTCGTTTGGTCCACTTTCCTTCCCACATGAGACTGGCAAACATTAGGAGCATTCAATTGAGCAGAAGAGTATTTGTTTTAGATATAGCCTCAGCTAAGTGATGATTTACTCCTCTCACTTTGGCAAACCAGCGACATTGATGTAGGTACTACTAGTATTGATAAACTGCCATTATAATATTTTGCCAATTACATGTGTTTCTTTCATTTTTGTGGCCGAGGGAGGAGGTCCCATTAGTCGTCATCAAAGGCTTCTTATGTCAACAAATGAAAACAGGAAATGGAAATATTAAATTGTTGTGGGGACAAAAACGTTTTATGGATAAAATGACACACCAAATTGATGATCCCAAATGATTCCACAACTGCTTAAGATTTGCACAATCACAAGCAAGGCTGAGTCTGACTGCCCTCATTGGCCATTAAGGGCATCCTTTATTCTCACAAATTAATTGTCACAAAGGAGTCTCGAGTATCTCCTTCAGATGACCATTCACAAGCCTTACTGACCTTTGAGAGGTAAGGTAAATGCATCAACCTCTATCAATTTGGTCATTCCATGGGAGTTTTGTCAGTGAAAAATAAAGGGCTGATATAAGTGGCAGGAGAGAGCAGTTGTATACCAATTGAAGGTGGATATTTATCTAACCATGGCTACAATGCTAGCAAAGTTTGAGCTGTTTCTTCAAATGTCAAATTTGCTATGTCATATTACAACATGACTCTCTTGTTTAGTTTTTCAATTTCAATAGCAAGTTTTTCAGACCTTATCCAATTTGTCTGAAAACATTTTTAATGCAAATATGCTTACACAATAATAAACTCATATCAGTTTTCTTGGCAATACACTTTTACCAGATAATGATTTTAATAGGACAAAGCTTTTTGTCATTTCGGTAATATTTTAGCATCTTACGTTATTGAGTATCACTCTTGCAGCACACATCTATCTGTTTGCTATGTTGAACAGTAAGATTTCACAGTGTGGCTGACTGGTATAAACAACTCTCACTTCAATTCCCCTAGGTCTGATATACCATGCACATTGACCCATGTGCATGCTGGATGCAGGTCCAAACTTCACTCTGGCCACGTCCAGACCCGATGGCCATTTTGATTCTGATATTTTGATGTCAGGATGTGGTTACCTGGAATCACAGTCATCATTCTAATGTTAATGCTATTAGTTTACTTGTACTACTAATATAGAAGAAGGAGAGCACCAATGCACTTATTTATAAGATCATACATATTGGTATAAGTCATTATTCCGACAGCATGAAGTGATAAACAAGACTTCACTTTGGGACCAATCTGTTTGCAGCAGTTCGCGAGCATCCTGTAGAGATGGACTGGCCAATGTCTCACCATCAATTCCAAATCCTGATAGAATGCTTGGCCACGCCTAAGCGTGGTTAGCAAGTACTATGCAAAGAGTAGGCAAACAAAGCAGATCTCATTTAACTCAAGAGAACATGTCAGTGAATGTCAGAGAAGCCGGTTTGCTGATTTACGTTCCACAAATTGAATTAAAGCGGGACTTTTCTATTGTTTGAAATGACCTACTTGTCACTTAATCAAGACTGTGATATTGAAGGGTGTGACCAGCTGAAGGTCAATAAAACTTCCCTTAATGAATGTAAGGGGGCAATATATAAGACGGGAGAGCAGCACAAACAGCCTTGGTTGTGTGGTGCTTTTTGCAATCACCAAGTTAGTAAAATTTTCCTCGGCTGAAAATAAAGGCAACCACATGCACTGAAACAGGAAGGGAAGTAAAATTTAGGATGTCAAGTAGTTGTGATTGCAGTTACAGTTACAGGTGACTGTTGCTGAAAGTCATTGACAACATGAATGTCATGAAAACGTCACAGATGACAGAACAACTTTACCAGGCCAATGCACTGTGGAGGGGAGGGCGGAAAAGACACACACTTGATGTCATGACTACACGGACACAGACATCAAATGGCCATCCTGCTAATGGACATTTTACACTCCTCTCTGCTACTGTCACCATGAATAATCATGTGGAATGACTTTCTACCCAATTCATCTGACTCAATTCTCAAGCAGACCCCAATGGTATACATTTTGACATTCCGTAGCTTCTCGAAGACAAGTAAGCTCAATTGCTAGGGCCCTGGTCTTGAAATCATTGGGTCCAATTCATGATCCTGTATATCTAGCAAACGTGTGTATGCAATGTCTGTAGTAGTTTTTCCTTTTCTTTGAAGAGATACAGAAGTGCTGGATGTACTAATCTCTGGTTTTTTAATCAGTATTTCCTACAATTCTGCGATGATAATACATTATTTTCTGATAACTTAGTTACCTTTCAGGCTAAATTCGCACATTAGAAATAATATATATTTACAAAGTGGTTGAACACAGAATAGCAAACAGAGCTGGCCGCAGTAAAGATCTCAGTTTATCCCCCTATCTGCGATTTCACAGATTTCCCGAAATTCTCTACTACTTGGCTATCAACGACAGAGACATAAGTCTTTTGCCAAAACATACTTTGTTAATTACAAAACATAGAAGCGTGTCAGATTATATGATGTGTGTAATTTACAAACATAGCAATTAAGTCGTCGTTGCTTACTGCTGAAGATTCATATTGCTAGAAAGGAAGTTGAGTGTATCTTCCTTCCTTGGGCAGAAGTCCAAGATGCCATCTGATTATTTTTATAATCGCATATATATGATTATTTTCTGAGGTGTCTTTTTTCATCTTCTGTATCCCTTAGTTCCAGTCTTTATCTTTTATACCAACATGAATACATTTTTTAACCCAACACTCGTCCTTTGATCACTCTACCAAAGACTTAGATCAGAGAATCCTTTCATCTGGAGTTGCTCTGTCAACAAAGCACTTGTCTGTCTTCCAATCTGGATTATCCAATCAGAGAGGTCCACCTGCCAGATTGGTGTTTGGTTAGTCCATCAAAATAATTCCTGCTTCTCTCAATGATATATTATGTTGATCCTAGATGAGATAGCCTTCCTATTCATAGTGACATCAATTCAAAGTCTGTGGAAGAAATACAAAGGTAAATGAATGTGTCTCATCTTTCTGACTGACATGCAGTACAGCATATCTTTCAATGATGTACCCTGATGAGTGCAGTATAAGATATAAATGACCTCTATGAAAGCACTTCACCCGATTCTTTTGGTATTCATTGACACAGACAAGTGAATTTAAGTATGCTCTCCCTCCAGAAATACTGTTGTCTCCATTTTATTTTGGATCTGTGTATTTATTATGTGATACGATGATGTGCCGATGTAACTGTATAAAGCTTGAGGAATGTCACTGTTTTCATCATATACTAACAACAAACAGGGAAAGATAATTGTGTTCCTATCTATAAACCAATCTAACCACCATCCTCCAATGTCTGAAAATAAACAATGTTAAATGTCATTATTCTTCTTAAATTTCTAGAATATTTCAACATTTGATATCAAGATATTTCATAGATGTGTCATGTACATTTATATAATGGCAAGTTAAAAAGCCTTTCACATCAGTTTCTTCAGACATATATTTATATTTTCAATTGTCATGCTTTAGATCCATGTTACAGCTATTCGTCACGTTCTGTTAAATGTGATATGTATTACAGAACATAATGATTTTGCAGTGGGGATATTAAGTTTAAGGAAAGATCATAATCTCGAATGTGAGTGCCACTTTCTATTTGAGTAGAGATTGAGATTTTGGGTCCTGGCATAAGTGCTATCGAATAGAAATCACAGATTGTGTTGCAGTTATTGGAATCAGCATTGGAAGAATGACCCTGAAAAGATAATGCTCATTGCTGAAGCAAGGCAATAGAGAATGAAAAGGGTGATAGGATTCATTACAGTATGTTCACTCTTTGGACAATTAATCGATTTATCACCCATTCTCCATGTGTAGCATATAATTGCCTTTGAAATTGAGATATTACAGTAGATATATAACAGTGAAAGCTTCATTTACTCACCTTGGTCAAGTGATTGCATCATTATTCCTTGAAATGGATGATATGATAAACATAGTTACCTTTCTAGATGTTGGGACACTTGTGGTCAATGCACTGTTATTCTTTTTCAGAGTCCACCTTCAGTGAATACTTCGGAAACACAAGGAATACTACTTGGATTTACCTGGGAGAAACACTAACGAAGGTCAGTAATTTATATTATCCCTTATCAAGTGCATTATCAGCCACCACAGAGTGTGATCTGTGCTGTGTGATCTGTCTGCTCAGATCACACACCTTAGTTACCATAGCAACACAGCACAACACAGCACCTTGCTGCCTTCTGAGCAGTGAAAACTGTGCTTATTTTCAAACGACATGACCATGATTGAAGGATATTTGTTCAGGCAATGATCATCTTAGCACCTTCAAACTTTCAGAACTTCTTCAAAAGTGCATATTGGGTATAGTCCTTCAATGGTATGGTTTTCTGGCATACTGATGAAAAATGACAGAGGTATTAGTAAAGAAAAGTCGGAAAAAGTAGTTAAAAGTATGGAAAAATTCATGAAAATTGACCTGAAAATTGTTGTTTCTGTTGTGGTTAAAAATCGATTGCTTCATACCAATAGAACATAGAACCTTAAAAATTGGCATGAGTGTTACCAGGTAAATGTCGGACATTATGTTGAAAGTACAGTACTATACATGGAAAAGCTTCTTTTTACCGGCGATGCGAGGAACAAATGGGAGTGAACTTTTAAAGTTCAAAAATGCAACTTAAAAGCTAAAAAGGTTGTTGTGGTTTAAATTTTTTTTGTCCAAAAAAATTTTGGTCTATAAACATCAAACTTGCAGAGCCTCCAGGAAACTACTTAGCAAACACATCTGAAAGTTTCATCTTTCTATTATTCACTTATTTCTAAAAATGCCTTTTCAAAGTTGCGAGGGTGAAAAATATACAAAAAGCCAAAAAATGATAGTTTCTTGTTCACTAAAAAAATTCTATTTCTCTCAAATATAAATATAGTACCTCAATATTTTGCATTCTGGAAGACAAATATATTACACAAAACATGTGAAGGTTTCATATTCATAGAGTAATTTTCTGATGTACTACACCTCTATGAAGTCCAGAAAAGCAAATCCCATAAAAACAAACTTTGGCGTTACTAATCGGCCTCGGTATAGGCCAATTTAGATTAAATTAAGTTAAAATCAACATTTTATCACTCTGTAATATACATAAATTGATTCCTGTACCTCTCTTTGCTTATACAGTGCATTGTTAAAGGTGTGGCTCGTCAGTTATCTGTTTGGTCAGATCAGACTCGGAGGGTGCTACGCACCCACCTCGTCTGATCTGACCAAACAGATCACTGACTCGTAGGGTTTCCCTATGATACCCCATAACGTTTACAATACCACATGAAAAAGCAGTGGATATATCCCATGTGGTATTGTGTTGTATACTCAATGGTTTGATCATTGTTGATGATGTCATTGCATTGTTTCCCATTGTGACATCATGTCCATGGTGATGTCACAAGATTGTGACATCATCACTTGAGCTGCTATCTGTGTTCTGATTGGTTGATGCAGCTGTTGAGTATAGATAACCTGAGTGAAGTTCAGCTTTCTTTGGAGTTACATAACGGGGTATAAATAAGACCAAATGGTTGTATGGTGGTTTTTGAGATGTGCTCCCACTCGTGAAGATATCCTGAGCCCTCTGTAAATACCACCATACCTATTCGGTCTTATTATAATACCCCATAATGTTTACAATGACGCACTCGTGTGTACAGAGGACTCAGAATATCTTCAACTCGTGGAGTACATCTCAAAAATACCAATTTGGTCTTATTATAATAGCTATGTAATCTGAAACAAATTCTTCTCTCTAGAAAACATTGCTTGAAAAGTTACTTTTTGTGATGCTTTTTCAAGCTTCATAAGCTGACAAGAAGCAATTGATTTTGTGTATTAATATAATTCTGTTTTGTTTTGTTGTTTTAAAGATGCCTTTGGCAAGAATCATTCAGTAACTGGAATTTCAAGCTTAAGTACACAAATCAATCAGTTGAACAATGGCACTTATCTGTGTTAACTGATGGTACTAACATTTCAAGTGGAAGAGATTGCATTAGCTGCTGGTAAATCACACACTGTCAGCACAGAACATGTTGTGTTTGGAGCTTGTTTGAGATAGAGTGTAATTTGGTCTATGTGTCGTTCGTGACCCGCAGCAAGTCCGCAATTTGGTTTATCCCTAAATTCCCTATGTTTCACAGTGTAATGTAAGAGTGTCAATCGGGTATGGTCCTTAAACAGGTAATTGCCTTCCTTTGATAAAGGTGAGGAGGTTAATTGTATATTGTGTGGCAGACACCTTGGAAATGAGACAAGAGACTTACAGCGAGTTTATTAAGAACAATATAGATCGTATCAGCAGTTTCTGACACAGGATGGCACTTGTGGGTGTCAGGACATTATATCACAGCTATTAATGATATTGACAGCTTAATTAAAACAATAAGTTGTGATAAGTTTATGCATAGACCCTGACTTGGATTGTTTTGTCATAGTATCAGCAACTTGTGGTTGTCTGGACATTATATCAAAACCTTTTAAAGATGTTGACTGAAGTCACAGTGCCTTTTAAATGCCATGACTGTAATTGTTAAGTCACAGTTGTCAGCCTGATGTATACAGTGTATGGTGAAGTGGTAAACAACATACTGCACTGATAATCTTGTCTCAATGTCTGTTTTTTTTTTATTGTGTATCAATCAGAATAATATTTCTGTATCAAAACTGTGATTACCTTAGCTACTGGACACCCAACACAAATTTACTATTGCTTATGGCTAAACACCGAAGAAGAACTTGATTTTTTTCCAATTTACATATTAAGTCATGTTTTATTTATGGTCCATGCCTCAAGGGTTTAACTTCGGCTCTTGGAGTCTGTATTATTTTTCCATCTGACTCGGGTCATCTTATAACAGGAAGCGTGCATTCCAGCCGAAGGTTCTCCCACAAATTATAGAGATGAAGTAAAATTCACGAGAAGAAATGTTAATTTTAAGATTAACATTTAATTGTTCATATTTTACTAATTTTAAAAAGGCCACGAGGCATGCTAAGGTATTCTATTCTGGTATGACTTATATAGATTTTACTTCTAATTTGGTGCAACCAATGCTAAGGTATTTCTATTTCTGTGGCTAAAAGAACTTTTCTCCATGCATGTTAAAGGCCGAAGAATTGTAGGGAGATGAAAGACCAGAATGTGAATGGCCACTTTACTGGCCAAATGCATAATGTGCAGTGACCATTCAGCTCAGACCGGACCTCTCCGTGTATTCAAGACATATTCCGCTCCGCAAGCATTGGGAAATTTCTCCTGTGCTTGTTATGTGAAGAGAGATTTCTTTCCACAAGTCTACTTCTCTTTGTACATATTATAAGACTTCAAAGCTTGCCAGGGTGACTACAGTATGTATATCACCTTCCTATTAATCCTATATAGTTATCAGCTAATGTTTGTGAAACATTATCTATGTATTTTACTCATGAAAGCTACTGCCTCCAATATCCTCATTTGGACCGGTTTCCACAGTTCTGTCTTGACCTCTGAGCTCCATTAGGCCACACATAATTGATCTTTAGCTTCTCGGATCTTCTCAAGGCACTTTTTCTAGGGTCGGTCCCTAGGACAAAAAAATTTTTTTTTTCCATCGGCAGAAAATCTATTGTGTCAGCGGGTCCGTGAAGTTAAAATTATGTGTGGCCTTACAGTACCTTTGTAACTGACCAATCAGCCTCCACTTATAAGGTAATTGGGACATTAGAGTCTTTTCCTGTGTCAGACAGACAAACATTATTGATCTCCCAGGCTCAAGCTCCGATTCTGAATTTGTCGGCATCAAAGTTGTTCTTTATTTTTGGTATGAGACAAACCTATATGTTATCATGATGATGGGTAACAAAGTTATAAATAATTCTTATAAGATTATTCCATGGCGCAGACAGAGCAACATTTATGGGCCGGTAGGAAGACAATAATTGTAATCTGCTGTGAACCTCAGAGAATTTAACTATTTAGGAACATTTCAGACATTACTAAAACCCCTCTTTTGCAAAAATCTCTCTATAGCTCTACACAATTGTGAAGCCAGTGAGGTTTTTCTACAAATGCAAACCACCTCTTTATCCACTGGAGCATAATGCTCTACCAATTCAGCTATTCCATCGGCAAAATGGACTAACAAGAAAATTTTTTCGGAAAAAAAATAGCCGATTTTGAATGAGGGAAGGTTTATTGGGTGCAGAATGGATGCTGGGTTGTGGTTGCAAGTCTGATCTCTGTGCAGCCATTGTCACCACACAGCAGCATGACAGTAGCTGGACTCATTCTATCCTAATTTGCGAAATACCGCAAGGTCATGAGCAGATGAGGACGTTTCCATAATATCTCTTTAGCCTTTGGGGTCTTGTCTTTGTTGTGTAATGGAAAAGCTTGGCGAAATGTACAAAGACAGTTGAGGCCCTGATACATCTCCATGCTAAAAAAAAAAGAGAGAAACATCATCCTTATCAAACCTTCATCGTAATGATTCATATCTGGATTTTGACAATCAAATGAAATTCACAGCTTTGTCGCTTTTATTCAAGTACAACCTAAGAAATAATATTTTCTTTTATGGACATTCTCTTTACTTAAAAAATAAGTAAGATGGATTGGTTGTGGAAAGCGAAAATTATGAAGGGACATTGACCCCTATGAAGACTTATCCCAAAATCTCGAATAAACCAAGACCTAAATATACCAACGAAAATCATAACTGAGATCAACAAGATACTGAATAACCTCTGCCACGTGCTGCATCTACACCGGATTTAGGATGCCAATAGACATAGCTGTAACTGCAGTATTGACTCTAACCACTGAGTAGCAGTAGCTATCTGCCCAGTACCAGTTACTAAACACTAGTTATAAGTGAACTGTACTATTTTACAGAAAACCTTCAAGTTCAAGTTCAAGTTCTTTATTGGAAAATAATTATTTAGCAAAATACATAAATCATGTACAATTATAAACAATCAAATTTTCCTTAGGGCTTGTAGCACACTATTGTGTACACATTTTGGCCACCGATGATGAAAAATGAAAGTTATAGCACAATTAACTACTTCTTATATTTTGATAGCTAATATATTAGGGAAACTAAATCCAAAAGGATTGAGCTTAATGAGCTTTCGTTGTTCCGTAATATGGGTTGAATTGGTACACTGGGATGAATCGTGACGGAACCGGAATACGATTTATTTCACCAAAAAAATAAGTACTTCAACTTAGTCCAGGAAGTTAATTTTTGGAACACTTATAATACACATACTGGAGTATATTTTGATGGGGTTTTATATTTCTAACTGCAGGCAGCAAGGAGCTGCATCTTAAGCTTCGCCCTGCAAAAATTGAATTCTCCACACCTGGTAAAAACACTTGCGCCACAAAAAGTATAAGTATTAAGGCCACCAAACCAACAGGAAACGTTCATGATATAGTGTTGACTAACTTTGGAAAAAATGGTAACCATAGTCATAATAGTATTGACTATACTCAACAAAAACCAAGCCAAAGTCAATTTCAGTGTCATTTTCGGATGAAAGTAAATGATTAATAACAGCAAACAAAAAAAAACAAATTGGGGGTGTAGTAATATGAAATGAATAATGAACATGGTTAAAACATAGTGGAAAATCAATTTAACCTTTTAAAACTGGTAAATAATGATTAAACACTTCAATATTGCGATAAGATAAATTCCCTGAAATTAACAAGAAATCATGTGATATAATATGGAGATGGAGGCATCAAAATAAGGAAATTCTATTCTAAATCAGTTAGTTATAGTTCTAGGGAACCTAGTTATTGGACATAGTATTTGATTCAGGATGTTGGGTCTTGGGTTTTGTTCCAAGTTAATAGCAGATTTTTGACTCTCCCCAAAATAGCCCTACTAATTTTCATTTGAAAATATATGCATGGTCCATTGAAGAAAATAATTCAAATTGGCATTATTGATATTGGATTTAATCCAGAATTACCTGTCTATAGCATAATTAAGAGAAAAAATATGGTTTTTGATAATTTTCTCTCATTTATCATATTTTTAAAAATATGCTAATTTTGCGCATAATTGAGTTCAGATTTTTCTCAAAATTGTTTTTTACTTCTTAAATGTGTTTTCTAATGATTGTTCACAAGTATCCATGAAATTTGCACGACCATGGTGACGTAGGAGCCGGAAGCGTCGGTTTCTTAAAACGCGACGTACTTGTGAACGCACTAAGATAAGCTCTAACAAGTTCAATATAATTGTTAGAGACTTAATATTTTGTCCTATATTGAAGTTTAATACATAAATATCTGTTAAAAAATTTCAACTTTACCTCTAATACTTTGACACCTAGACCTACGAATTTGTAAAACGCGACGTACTTGTGAACATTTGCATAAGCAATGCAAAAGTATCCTAAATGTGCTCTTATAATGGTCTCAGGAACTGAAGAAGTGTTGGTCTGAAAGAGGGATACATTGGGCTTCCACACAGCCATTAGCAATATTCCAGATATATAGGATATATATTCCAAGAGAGATCAAAAGTGCATGTAAGAAAATTAATGGTTTTCAAACTAAGTGACATCTCAACGTAAAAAATTCCCCTGGTGAGCCCTAACACTGTAAAACCATAATTTTTTTAGCTTAATATGTTCTTTGTGTTCCGTCTGTGTTACTGAACCAATTATTTCATTTTGAAAATTGTCAAAATATCAAAATCATCACCATTTATAAGCAATACTATTTGTGAATGAGCTATAAACAAGGCAAAAAATGTGTTTTTTGAGCAGAATTTTGATTTATGGTGATAGGCAAATCAACCAACACATATCGAACCATATATTTCTGAAAACTGCACATTCTCCTCTAGTCAATCAGATACATGCCGTGTCCATATAACATATCATGTTGAAATAATAAGCTTTCCAGTCTGAAAAAAAAGCCACTGTACACAATACCATGCTACAAGCCTTAGTCAAGATACAAAAAAATGTATATATTGACGCATAGTTAATAACACAAATAATTTTTATGTTACATTGGTAAGAACTTCTAACAAACTAAATTATAACATATACTGAAAACAAAATAATAATAATCTTAATATACATAAAAAAATATAAAAAATAAAAATCAAGAAAAATAAAAAATAGGATTAATAAAATCATCCTTGGTTATTACAAAAATCTAAATCATTAACAAGGAGGTACTTCTTCAGGTGTTTTTTTATAGTGGATAATGTAAGATTACTCATTATAACGTCAGAAAGAAAATTCCACACAATGACTCCCTTATATCTCAAACATCTTTGACAAAAACTACTTCTAAAAATGGGCAAGTGTAACTTATCGCGTAATCTAGTATTATGAGCATGATACTGGGAATTAGAAAGAAACATGTCATTAAAAATATCAGGGCTATCTCCTTTCTGCAATTTAAACATAAACAAGGCAACCTTGAGAACATAGATTTTGAAAATATCTAAAACTCCATATTTCAGGAAGAGGGGAATAGATGGCGTTCTAAGAGGTGAAAACGATATAATCCTTAAAGTTCTTTTTTGAAGTTTATGAATTGGAGCCAAGTTTGTAGCGGGCACTGAACCCCATACCTCAATGGCATAATTAAGGTATGGATAGACAAGAGAATTGTAAAGACTGAGCAATGAATGTGAATTGAGCTGATGTCTGGCCTTTAATATTATGCCTATGGCCTTAGCTATCTTCTTTCTTATAAAATTTATATGGTCAACCCAAGCAAGTTTCGAGTCAATAATAACACCAAGGAATTTAGTAGACTCAACATGACAAATTTCTTTGTTAGCAATCTTAATTTGAAAGTCACCAGAAACATGTTTCCGATTGGATTTAAATAACATGCAATTTGTTTTATTTACATTGAGGGATAGTTTGTTAGCATTAACCCAATTATACACATGGCTTAATTCATCACTCAAGATATCTGTCATAACTGTAACATTTTTACCTTGAACAAATAAGCTGCTATCATCAGCAAACAAGATTGGCATAACGCTATTTGAAACTAAATAAATGTCATTAATGTATAATATAAACTAGAGTTTCGATCGGGACCGATGCGAATTGAGAGTTCTCGCCATGTGTGTGGGTTGCTATGTGGACGTGGTTAGTGGAAGGAGGGGTGGAAGCAATGTGAGCAATCAGCAATACTTTTTGGGCAGACTCACCCAACCAAATTGTTTTGTCTCCTACGTCTCCTACCGTTTAATTCATAGTGGGTTGGAAGATTTTTTTTCCCCCAAACTCTCAAACAGAAGTAACCCATGACATGATTGTGTATTGTGGGAAATCCAGGACGGCCAAATATATAGGGTGGCCAATTGCCCTGGCAGCCATCGCAATTGGCGGCCAATTACCTAGACGACCACTGCCGAAAATGACCAATATGTTATTTTCAGAGCATTATGCTTATTTAGTTTTAATTTTTGTTTTGTTTGTTATTAAATTATACACTTCGTTGATTATTCAAATCATTTTGGTATACTGAATAGCTATGTTGTTGAATGTTGATCTTGTTATAACACTAGATGTTATTCAATGCAACAAATGCCAACAAGGCACAATTGGCAAATCGCTGATCGTATTAATTGCTTACATAATGACATTATTTGTGGCTTATTAGTAAGTTGTTACCTGTCTTTTCGAGACCTTTTAATGATGCATCATGTATCTTTTTTGACATCAGTCCTTCGTATCTGCCCTCGACTCTTTATGTCGACCCTCCCGTACCTATGGAATATCTCACTAAATCCTGCATCACACGGCAAATTCCTTGTATCACATGGCAAATGCTTTATAACCCAGGGCAGATATGGACTTTAAGGGTATAATGTAAATTATGTATTGTATTGACTGTTATTTTTATTTCTATGAATGCCGTACAGAAGCTGTGCTTAGGCAATGTGCTGACCGACTTAAAACGACCATAAATAACATTTTACCATACCATTGCCTTTCCATATATAAATATCCCCACTAATATTTGAGTTAAATCTCTGGTCACATCACCACCCCAGTTGCCATCTATAAACGCCTGCCACAGGCATGTCACTCACCCAAACTATCCGCCTATCCTTCTTTTTACCTCTCATACTTCAAATGGGAGCCCACATCGGCCTAACTCCTCTCTCATTTCCGTTTCCCGACTCCAACACTGATCTCCCACCAGGAGTGCATGAAACAGCATATTCTCATATTTTACTCCTCAACAGAGGGAGCCGCTTCATGTTCCCATTTTCCCACAGATGGCAGCACCTATCTTCATCTTTTTTTGCCTCGAGACACCTCCGACCTTACGCAATAGGCAGGTTGTCCCTATGTTATCATTGATCGGATTGCCTGCTTACCTGGTGGTAACAAATCTTCTCATTGCCCTGCATCCTCTTATTAGTACATGACATCTACCAGGAGGAATTCTTCCTGCTACTAATCAGGCTGTAAGGTCTCAGGCAGGCATCTACTAAACATCTGCTTGCCATCTACAGGAGCGTGTCAACAGTTAGCCATTTTCAACTTTAAGCACCCAAACGTCACTCGAAATACCAGGTGTCCCTAAAATATTTCCTTTCTTTAACACGCCAGTGTCAACAGCATCACTTCGCAATGATGCACTGTCAAACTTTTTTCACTAATGGGCATTTTCTAGTCTACACACAATAGAATTCTGATTACTTCACAGTCAGGTCATGAGATGTGCAACAACACGGCTGAATTGCAGTGATTTATTGGTTCAAGAAGAAGTCACACAGAATCACAGATGCCTTATCCAATAGGCCACAACCTCACTTGAGGACAGTACTCAACATTAAAACACACGGACTAATTTCTTAGCTAGTTAATGAAATTGCAACAAGTCTAGTAAATTCAACAGAAATTCATATTATTTCGATTTGGTGTGAATTTTAATACAGATCAAAGTCAAAGGATATTTGTTAAATATATTTCCATGACAACAGCTTAGTGGAATTTGTGATATTTTATACATTTTTGTAACGCTGACATTTTGATCTTATACACTATCAAGCTTAAATTACATGTTTGTTAATTTCTAACATTTCTATCTTAAAATTACCATACAATGCATTGCACAATTAACAATGAATATCGTTGAATTAATTGTTTTTAACAGCAGCTGTTCG
The DNA here is from genome assembly GCA_026936325.1 of Platynereis dumerilii. NCBI lineage: Eukaryota > Metazoa > Annelida > Polychaeta > Phyllodocida > Nereididae > Platynereis > Platynereis dumerilii. The sequence continues at coordinate 2,983,341 of JAPTHN010000041.1, forward strand.
ACATGCAGTGGCATAGCCAGTGGCGGGGGGGAGGGGCAGGTGACCCCCCTGCGGCCATTCACACCCTCCTCTAAGGATTGACCATATTTGAAAATAATAATGAACTGCTTCTGTTATTATAATATTTTATACTGTACCTTTTAGCATTAAATCTTAATTTCCTTAATCCTTAATATTTTCAATTGCGCCTCCCCCCCATACCCGACTCAACGTTCGCTTATTTTCCTTTCTACCCACACTACCACCAACCCCCCCCCCTCCTCCGGACTAAATCTGGCTATGCCACTGCTAATTGCGAGATCAAAATTTTAATTTGCAATCAACTAGGCCTATTGCATTATCAATCATAATCATTACACTATTACAATATATTATAATATATTATCAAATTGATTATAACATTGATGCCATATTCCTGCTCAGTATTGTAGGACATCAGACATTGACCACCACTCCAGATGCTGAAAGACATAAAGAAGAGTAAAATTAAATTATGTCAACTAGTACCAGATCCTGAGGGGGGTTTATCGGGTTCAAATCCCCCCCCCCCCCCCCGGTGGGCCTGTAGATTTTAAAGTTAAAAAAATTAAATCGGATATTTTTAGTATATTTCCATTTGTAAACAGTCTGACATTTTCTGGATACGTCCCTGAGTAAACACTGACACTGTCAACAAACAGCACCTGTATACATTTCTTAGGGGCTATAGCCTATCTGTTGCAAAGAAGAGTTGATATGTTAGCCCAATGCAGGACCTTCTACAAGGCAGTGTAACCTATCAGTAGGACTAAGTCAGGGCCTATTAGTACTGTGTTCCAATACGCATGGCCCTGACTCAGACTGCAGCCTATGATTATGACAGAATATGAAATGTGAGATAGCTTTTAATTTATAATAACTAGCAGGGGTTGCAATTTATCAGATCATAGCATCATAGCAGCTGTCAGTGAGTAGATGCATTGAGCCAGCTATGCACAATGCAAGCAGTTTGTTTACTTTTTGTCAATACACAAAAGTTGTCAAAACAAGGATACTTCTGGCAGGATTCTGCTGTCAAAACTCGGTTTGGCTATCTATCCTGCAGCCAGCATCATGTTTGTAGAGTAGAAATACATATTTAGTCAAAGAAACAAACTTACCAGTGCTAGAGCCATGCTGAGGGCTGTTGACAGCTTGCTGTCTGCAGTTTGAATGGCCAGAGGGAGTTAGTACCAAAAATGGCCACTTGGCGCATGGTTGATCATTATTGAAATGTTGGAGAAAGTTTTTTTGGACAGGAGAAATTACCTGTGAACAGGCTGTCCTTACACATGCTACATCTACAATAACCACCTAGAAATGCAACCGTTGGATAGGCAAGACCCTTATTGCCTAAATGAACAGTGGTTGAATGTACAAATAGGTATGTGTTGCAAGCTGGCTTGACTAATCTAACTGGTGTTGAAGATGCTTGCGAAAATTAAAGAGTTCATCGCCAGAGGCGAGAACTCTAATAATAGAGGGCCCAAAATTGATCCCTGAGGGACACCACAATTTATGGACATCAGTTCTGAGTAATTTCCATCAAAAGATACAAACTGTTTTCTGTTATCCAAATAACTGCAGATTAATCTATTAGCCACCCCTCTTATCCCATATTTATTTAGTTTACGTAACAATATGTCATGATCGATGGTGTCAAAAGCTTTACTAAAATCCAAAAATGTTCCTAATGTCATTTCATTCCTATTCATACCAGTTACAATCTTATCAATAAGTGTTATCAAAGCCATTGTTGTATCATATTTTTTTCGAAATCCAAACTGAAACTTGTAAAAAAGACTATTATCATTTACAAACTTAATTATTCTATTATAAATTATTCTTTCAAAAATCTTTGAAAATATAGAGAGGACAGAAACTGGGCGATAATTTGTGACAAGTTTGCTATCTCCATTCTTATATAACGGAACAACCCTTGCAATTTTCATTTCATCAGGAAATACTCCTTGTACAAGAGATAAATTAACCAAATGAAGTATAATATTACTGATATTGTCAAAGGAGGATTTAACTATTTTGACATGAACATCATCCCAGCCTACACTCGTGGTACTGATATTTAAGACAATGCTGCGTAATTCGTCAATATTTGTTGGTGCAAGATAAATAGAACTGGCCACATTTATATTTCTCATGTAAAAAATAGGGTCAGTGTCAGTGTGTGGAATCTTCTCACTGAGATTCTTACCAATGTTAGTGTAGAATTTATTAAATGCGTCAGCAATTTCTTTCCCATTTGTAGTGTTTACACCATTAATAACAAATTCTGAAGACTTATTTGATGATAGTTTCCGATTAATAACATTCTTAATAATTTCCCATGTTTTCTTAATATTGCCTTTGTTTGCTTCCAAAAGATCTTGAAAGTGCCTTTTTTCAGCCTGTCGTAACAACTTTTGAAGCTTTGTTTTATAATTTTTATATGTTTGAATATTTCCCTCACTGGGATTTGTTTTTGATAATACATAGAGTTTATTTTTAGTTTTAATGGAGTTTTTAATGCCTTGAGAAAGCCAATTTTTCCTTGTTTTATAACCATATTTGAATGCCTTAATTGGGAAACAATCATCATAAACAGATTTAAATTCCCTTTGGAATTGAGTAAATGCTTCTTTACAATCTGTCGAAGCCAAAAAAACACTATTCCATGAGTAATTCTGGATGGCATTTTTAAACTTGTCTAAATTTGATTGTGAATAAAGCCTTTTCCTTATTTCAACAGGTTTGGTGTTAATACAATTTCTAAGAAGAATTGTGAATACAGGGTAGTGATCAGAAATATCCGTACAAAGAATGCCATTACAAGTTTTTGTCTCATTCAAACTGTTACAAAAAATATTGTCTATCAATGTAGCGGAATTATTTTGTACACGTGTTGGCTTTGTTATCAAAGGAAAAAAGCTGTTTGCATAAAGAATGTCAAGAAATGCATTCGTTGCTGAATGAGTTCCATAATTAAGCAAATTGATATTAAAATCTCCCAAGAAAAAGCAAATTTTCTTTTCATTTTTAAGTTTTGAACATATATCAGTTAATATTTCATTAAATGTATCAATATCAGTGTTCGGAGGTCTGTAAATCATGCCAACAATAACTTGTTTGGAATAACCGATTGCATTTCTTGGCAGTTCTATGAAAATACTTTCAATAAACTCATTAAATATGGCAATATCACGTCTTACAGTGTAAGAAATTCTATCAGAAACCATTATTGATACACCACCTCCAATCCTACCAGTTCTATATGCATGTTCACAATTATAATTCTCTACGTTATAAAGTTCAAAGTTATATTCTGTAAGCCATGTTTCTGAAAGGCCAATTATAGAGAAATTCACATTCAAGTTTCTTAGATAACTGGTGAATTCAGAATAATGTCTTTGTAAACTTCTTATATTGAAGTGCAAGATTGAAACAGCATCACCAGGCAAACACACAATGGTGGTCCTGAAAGTAAGAGGAGGAACCTCAAAGAAGAAAATGCTTTCAGAAATATTTCCAACTATTGGTAATTTTTTCACCTGCACTCCTGCAGTGACACCAGCTTTGAAGGAGACATCCTGAAGAAAATAAGTATCACGGTTGACTAAAATAATTGCTGATTTCAGAAACTTAAAACAAATTTATCACCTAGAGGTTTGATGAAAATCACATGTCCAAGCATTTCATAAAGCTCAAACATTTTAATAATTATTAAGCTCTAGAATAATAGCTTTGATTAGATTCACATGCATGCCGCGGCACTTTAATTTTTAAGTCATCTTTCAGGTAAATTGCACATTTAGGTCAAAACCCATATGATACATTCATTCAAATGTACAATATTTTTCTTGCTTTTTAAGAAGAAACATAGGCTGCGAAGCAGCAAACCTTCAGCGAACAGCAAAAATATTCTATCATCCAAGATGAGGTATTAGGAAGAGAAGCCTATACTTATGTTTCATTCTTTTATGCACTTTTACTCAATATTTTAAGAATCATTGAAAATGTATGAATCAGAGCAGTGAAAGACACAATCACAAAAATAAAGGTGATGTGTGTAGGCCTACCAACTTGCTAGTAAGTATATGCGTCAGTGGCTGAGTCTCGTGTCGAAATGATACAGTGGCTGGCCAACATCTGGCCACCTGCCTGCTGGCCAGGGTATGTAAAACCGTGAAAAGATTGTTGTTGTTTGTTTGTTTGTGTTTTACGCCTCTGCAGCACCTTGGTGGGCTATATCGAGGCAGGCGACCGCCGTATGATGATGAGATGAGAAGACTATGAGTCTGGAACATACCCTATTAATTCAGGGATGCCCAGGGTCTTTCAGTTGCCCCAGCATAGAATACTGGATACAACCCGCCTCCATTTAATGTCCCATGGGCTCGGACTAAAGTGAGTTCCCGGGGTGAGATTTGAACCCACGCCCTCAAAGCCAGTGGTCAAGCAGTCTTGACCATTAGGCCACGGGGGAACTTCAACCGTGAAAAGATACAAGCAGACAAATTTATACAAATGACAGTGCAGTTGCAGGCCTGTACCAGGCATAGGTAGTGAGTTGTGTGGCATAAAACAAAAAGATATATAAAAACTAACATTTTTCTCTATTTTTCTGAATATTTCAAGAAGGACTAAATATCCCTTAATCAGACCATGAAAAAACACAAGTAGACCATACAGGCAATATGCTTACCAAATTTCAGCCATTAACATACAAAAGTAGGCGACTCATGGGCTAGCACTGGTCCTACAGTCTGTGTAAACAGACTGGCACTTAGCAGGCCTCAATGCTATCTGATTGCTTAATTCCCGCGTTGCATCTTGGGATGTGTTTATAGGCCATCAATATCTTATTGGATGGCTTGGTCATGTGACTAGATTGACCAACCAGCATCATGTCAGGATCCTGACACATCCGGGACCTTCACCATTGTTCAAGATTGCTAGGTGCCGACTCCAATGCATGCTGGAGGAGGTGGTCCAACTTACTCATGGGCCGGCATGGAAAAAATAATATTTTGATATTTTTTTTCTCAATAATTCGAAAAGTATAAAATATCCATCAATCAGACAATCAAAAGGCGCAACTAGGCCATATAGGCAATAGTCAATATGTGTACCAAATTTCATCATGTATATGCAATAGGGGCCAGGTCCTGGCCCGGAAACAAATAAAATAATTTTTTACAATTTTTTTCAATAATTAAATAAGTATAGAATATCCATGAATCAGACCATCAATAGACACAACTAACCCATATATATGATATATGTACCAAATTTAGTAACTGAGTCCTGCCCCGGAAACGAAAAAATAATTTTTTAAAAATTTTTTATATTTTTGCTCAATTATTCAAAAAGCATAGAATATCTATCAGTGGACCACCAAAATATGTGTACCAAATTTCATCCATGTACATGCATTAGCGGCTGAGTCCTGGCCCGGAAATCTATCCGCCCGAGCACCTGCACACCCGCTCGGCGGACGGACAACATTTGACCACAGTGATAACAATACCTTCATCGAATTTTGTTCGTTGAAGGTAAAAATGTCATTGGAAAGTCCAGATTTATTTCAATGATGCTATTTACACAATGCATGCGTATAGAAACTGAGAATAACTTGGTGCATCATACTGTAATTTGGCCAACATCATTTAATGTTCTTATGTTTTTCCAAATGTGCTTGCTGTCATACCTCATCCGCCGCATCGCTGAAATTATAAATTTAGCATATTAAATATACACATACAAGCCAAACCACTATTAAGTCTCACAATGTTTGCCAGATTAAATTATTAAGCTGTGGTGAGACTAATTAACGTATTGTTATGCGCAGGCTTCAAAAATTTACAATCAGGACTCCCTTACTGACCCTGACAGAGCGCCGCACTCAGCGGCGTATTGGGGGGGGCCATTGGGCCATGCTCTCCTCCCTCAGGCCAATATGGAAGAGATAATAAAAGCCCCCGTATTCACCCCATGTAATGCCCCCCCTCAACCCATTTCTAGATACACCCCTGACCTGCACCATGAAAATGTCACCGCCACTAAAACTGACTGACTTCGGACATTTCTTAAGTGAAAACCAACAATTTTTTTTTTTCACATGTGAACGCGCAACAAACTTTTTATGAATCGCAAATTTAATGTTATGGTACGCCTGCTACAGGTGGAAAGACATTTTTTTTTTTAATGTGGGCAGGAAATCAATTGAGTTGGCGGGTCCGTGAAGCTAAGAATCAATTATATGTGGCCTAACCAAATAAATCTATTAAAAAGTAGTCGGTTGTAAAATTTTTGGTGAATTCTTTTCATCACATTCATGGAATTTGCACTGATTAGCACAATTTCACTGCAAAATTTGCAAATAACTTAAGTTCAAACTTGGATGGACACCGGTTCACAATAAACCAATTGTACAGAAAGACTAAGAGTTAGAGGGACAGACACATAGATGAGCAGAAAAGTTGATAAATTGAAAATAAATATAACTTTAAAAAAAATTCACACTATAGGCTAGTATCGAGTGCACTTGACCATCTGTCTCTGCTATTACAATTTTCTTGTCTTGCTCGAGACCTCGCAAAATAAAGAGCAATGAGTGCGAGTGTTTCAAAACGGAGAAGGAGGGAGATTGAAATTCAGAATTCTGTGAAAAACTTTGATAATTTTGTTCTAGAAATGTTTTTTTTTACTAACAACGGCAGAGGATAGATACTCCATCTCGGGCAAATCCAATTCACCCAACAAAATTTAAGACAGCATCAGTAATAATTGGGCATATATATTTTTACTAATTTGCCCAAAAAAAAGACCTTATCACGTTTTTTCTTAAGGTCAAATGGGCATACCTTGCCCCCCCTCCCCCCCGCCCCTCCTGGTCAATTGCCCGGTCTGCCCCTGTTCCGACACTCTTGGGCCTAAAGCGGGATTTACTAAAAAGCGGGCTGGGAGAAAGCGGGTAGCGGGCAGATTCTAATACAACACAGAAGCTACTTGAAACAACTGTATCTGCTACCCCTCCATCGTAGCTTCTTCCGCTACCTTTCCCCGCTCTCTCTGCTCTTTTCTAAGTGCCAGGCAATCATGCATTGGGCAATGGCATTGCTGAATTGGCAATTAGGCCTAATTGCTCACCACGGATTGTACCCCACATTATTGACCTTCTGTCTCAATGGAATTCAGTGTCTAAGGGACAAGTGATCCATTTCAATTGAACATATTCAAACTTCACAAAACATCAGTTCAAAAACATATATTTTTTTTCTTGAGCGCCTGTTAATCATAATATGTTTGTTATCTATCTATCTATCTATCTATAGTTATAACATATCTTTTTGATAACTTTTAGCTGTACAATTGTTTTATCACATTTTTATATCTTACTATAATAGAAATTTCTATTTTACTTAATTTTATTTATAACTGTAAAGTGCATCCTGAACATTTTTAAGACTGCGCTATATGAATAAACTGATTTGATTTGATTTATCTATCTATCTATCTATCTATCTATCTATCTATCTATCTATCTATCTATCTATCTATCTATCTATCTGTCTATCTATCTATCTATCTATCTATATCTATAGATCTATCTATCTATCTATCTATCTATCTATGGAACTCCGTCTCTGTCTTTCTATCTCTTTATCCCTCTATCAATACCTCAAATTTAGACTTCACACAACATCATTATAAAAACATTTGTTTTTAGCCTAAGTAAAAATAAACCAGAAAGTATATTCAGAAATTATGTATTTGAAGACAGCCCAATCAGCAATTACACACAATAATTTTACTAAAGCAATTCTGCCCCAACTTTGATTTGATGGCAATTAAAGTCAACCACAAAAGATGATTGGAACAAATCAGAGTCTCACACCATTGACACCAATTAATAAGCAGTAAAAGTGCAATCTGTTGTCAATGGCTTGACTACAAGCAGATTGCAAGTAGCGGGGACAGAGGGGTAAAATAGGAGTGGGTGGACAGGTATGTTGTACTACTGTTCATTGAATAGCCCTCTGTTTGTTCTGAGTGCTTCCTATTGTTCCCTGTGTTGATTTTGCGTCCACCCGCTACCCGCTACCCCGCTTTTTTCAACCCGCTTTTTAGCAGGTCCCGCCTAAAGCTGCTGAAATTTTGCATCAACATGATGTTGAATGACTTGAATAAGTTGATGAATCATCATCTGTGACTAGTGACTTCGCTAAGTATGAAGTTGGCTGGCTAAATCAGAAATAGATGTTTGACAATTGATATTCATTTCCTGGATTGTCAAATTTTTGAAGAACTTACTGAAACATGCTATAATGTTGCAGTTCGGTCCAGCATGTCCAGGCCGATCCAATTTTGGTATCATTGGAATCGTCTCTTCAAGACGAATCCAATGATACCAAATATAATGGGGTGCAGAGTCGGCGGCAGAAGCTGCTGCTGTTGCTTACGACTTTGTTCTCCCTGGCGAGTTGACCAATCTCCTGACACTCAACATGCTCAATCGTGGTTTGTTTACATTTTTGCACTGGCTGCAACATGTTGCTCCTCAATACACACCTGTTCAGCAGCATGGGTAGCTCAGGACTGAAGTAGTAGACGTCCATAGGCTTCCTTAGAACTTCCCGCATCTCCATTTCACCACTGACAGTTGTCTGCATGCAAATATTTTCCACAACTACAACATCCATTCCTGTGGACTGCAAAGCCTGCACTCCCTGTCAGACCAGCATGTGCACAAGCATGTGACGTCATAGGCAGCCTAGCGGGAATTCCCTGAACTAGCATGACATCAACACTTTCTGAGTGCTTCTCATCACAGGGCAAATCACCAAATCTTAGAAAAGGTCCAAGACCTAAATGGCAAGAAAATGTCGAATTTACAGTGCCTGTGACTGTCTTGGTGTTATTAATGACACAGAAAATGCATAATATAGTCATTGGAACTGTTATGCAGTTTGAGATTTGTCTGGAGTGCTTCTAATTTTGAGTTTGCATCATATTAGCTCCCCCCTGTGAGCCTCCTGTAGTCAACTTATAAACCCTCACTGCAGAGATGATTAATGTAACAAGATAGATACTTCGATAGGCTGAAGCATCGGCTTAAAAAATCTTGCAATATATGTAGACACTGCCTAGTGTTAATGAGGTAGTTTATATCCCATGCTTGTTATTTTCCCTCCGGTCATGCTAATTATCTCTGAGCATCTTGGGCTAATTGTAAAGATATCAGACGTGAAATACGCTGCTCCCTTTCCGCTTTTACTGGAAAATGCACACAAAAGACTTCATGATACGGTTAGTTTCCCTGAACATCCTTTTTAGTTTGTTGCTCTGTCACCTCTTGTCATACCTCGCAGATATGCTGAATGGTTTTACATAACAGATGGAGCATGTTGTCGGAAACTCACAATAACCAGTCCACTGGTTAAAGTCTTCTTTTTTAGCACGAACTTCTTTAACTCTCAGCTACGGAGATGTGCCACCGTGAATGTTATGGGTTTACCAGAAACTCACAGGGTTATTCGGCCTCGAGGGTAAAAGCTTTGGCAGCTGAAGGCATTGACATGTCTTGCAGTGACTCTTCCCTTGATATTACTGGTCAGCAAGATGTTCAATTTGACTGTCACTTTTGATTTGGTTTTCAGAATCTATTTGCATCTTTCACGGTAGCTTCTAATCCATTACTCTCATACGGAAATATTGACAAATGAACAGATATATAAATCCACACTCAACATCAGTAACTGAACGCCTTGACCATTTGTATGCCTATCTTGCCTTGGGTCATCATTCACGATTGACCATGATTTGACCCTACAGCCTTTTCAGGTGAGAGTCATATAGTCATGGCCAGATTAAGTGAAAAGCCTTAAAGTTTTGATTTGAAATTGTTAGCCATAAATGTAGTGAAAGAGGAAGAATATATATTAGACCATAAAATGTCTCTTAGATCTGGAGCTTTCTCAGTCAAATGCATCTAAAGAATTTTTGCTGTATTTAATCTTGTCAATATAGGTGGATATTGGATAACCACAAGATGCTATGCACCGATCTAAATGTGACTCAACTCTGTATGTACGAAAAAGGCATCCGTTGCCATTGCTGTCAATACCACCTCCAGTAAATATTCATCAAATACTCCCAATGTGTAGATCCGTATTTGGTGCTGAAAGGCTTGGTTTCATCACAGAGCCAAATTCTGTATCCTGGAACATGCTTTTACAAATTCCTGTCTTATTGGTGATCTATGGTTGCATCCGTTTATGTATGATGGCATTACCCATCAAATATACGAAGGCATTTGAATTATTTGATGTTTATAACTTATCCCTCTTTTGAATTTATTAGGTCTATTGAGATACAAATCTTTGCCTCCCTGCTGTCTTCATTTGAGTCAGTTGGCTGGATCTGTAACAAGAACTCTCTTGGAGTACATGTATATTCGTTCAAGGAAGTTTAGTAGAGCAGATGATTTCTATTGGCTTTTTGTTTGTTTTTCCTTGCTTATAGCTTAAAGCAAAATGGGCTTGAAATGAATAGTATGACAATGTTTCCAAAGTGCATGGTTACTGTCATGCCAAGTTGATGTGTGCGTGTTGGCAACTCCATAGCTTCAGGTGTGTCCATTCACACATTGGATAGCTATCAGTGTATGGCAGTGTCGGATTCTAACGGACTTAGCAATGCAACAGGACTGGTCTGATACCCCCTTACCGGTGCTTCCATGCATCTTCCCTTGAAACAAACAGTCTGTTTCCCAAGATCTTCCTAAATACTCTCTAGGCAACCCAGCAACTTATCATACACCTGGAAGTTTTGAACTATATTTGATTATATATGCATTTGGGTAAAAGTGTAAATTAACTTTATTGCAGTGCGTTACATGTACTTTTCATAGTTGCTCGTTTTTAGTGATAATTTGATGAAAGTCTATCTTCTGATATATTTTCCGATGAAGACTGTCAGTATTCCAATTTGAAAGGCCTTCTCATTAAACAGTGAAGACCAGAGAATAGGCAACTGAAGGAGTCTATTGCTGGAAATGAGGGATCGGATTGCCAATGCTCAACTTACCAATGCAAATACACTCTGTGTGTGCAGTGACCATTCAGCCTTGGCCTGAACCTCTTTGTGTGAATTCAAGAAAATATGACGCTTTGCATGCTTTTGGAAATTTGCCTCGTGCCAGTCTTTTGAAGAGCCAGCTCTCTCAGAAGGTCCACTTTCCTTCCTACATGAGACTGGTAAACATCAGGAGCATTCAAGTGGACAGAAGGGTATATGTTTAAGATATGGCCCCAGCTTTATAGTGATGATTAATTCCACTTTCTTTTGGCAAACCTGCATCAAAGATGTGGGTAACACTGGTATTGGTGAATTGCATTAAATTTTATCTTTTATTTTTGCTCATTGCATGACCATTCTCACATTCAAATGGGCTAGTTTGATGGACCTCAGGTCACAACCCACAATAACTCAGTCTGAGACTCTTGGATTGAGTGACCGGCTGAAGATATATATTCAGGAGATAATTTCTTCACACTGCGATATCAACCCATGGGGTTTAAATTCTTATGTATCTCAATGTGGTAATGATGATGACAGTTTTGTGATAAACTAACATTCTGCACCCCAAGAAAGGTCAGTGACCCTAGGGTTAAGAAAAAAGTTTCTGTGCAGTTTTCCCAAAATAATCAAAATCATGTTGTATTGCTATGGAGAAAAGTAGAGAAACCAATGTTACTATCTGGAATTTTTGAATAGCACTGCCTCATGAAAAGAAGAATAAAAAGAACTGAACCTTCATTTAAATAAGTGTTCATTCACACCAAGATTTTTTTTCCTCCAGAAATCTGCTCCAAGCACTTATCGCATATACATTATATAATTATTCTAAATATCACAGAAAGTGAATCTTCATTGTTTTTGATAAGGAATTTTGTAGTTTTGAATCTGAAAGATAATCTTATGCCATCATGCAGAACTGGTTGCTGGTATTAAAGGCGTTGAAAAAAGTTTGGCATGCCATTATGATAACAACAAAATATGGTGCACCAACTGCACATGATATGTCTGTGAAAATGTCAGATCACCTCGATCCTTATTATATTTCTAATGAAAATGTTATACAAATGCAATGTGAACATGATGTTTGAGAAAGGACATGCTATATCGACATGCCCTCTGTACTTGTGGGTGGTTGAAAAAGTGCACACAGATCAAATTCCTGGCTTAACCTGGACATACATTATATGCAAGGCTCTTCAATGAGATAATATGCATCCTTTGTAAAAGTAGCAATATCCCAGCCATAGACAAGGATGAATATATATTGGACTTTATATAGACTTCAAAGTAGGTCAATTGCATCTGATATATGTGTTTCATTTGTTGTTAGTTCCCTGTTTTTGGATATGATTTAGGAGGCCTCGAAGACATTTTCAATGCACATAAACTTTATGGCATGAAATATTCAAAACCAGTTTTTCTGACATGCACTGGTAGTTGGTATGCTCCCTTAATTTAGGTGAGATCTAATTTATTTACCTATACCTCTCACAGTACTTGCTAAACACAGCTTAAACATAGCGCAACATCTATCAGTATGTGGAATTGGTGCCAAGATGTTGCCCGGTGCATCTCTAGGGGCTACTTGTAAATTGCAGCAAACAGATTGGTCCCAAGGGCGGTTTTACTATTGCGCCCATCCCTCCATATTGTTGATGTTACGGCATAGGGATTTTAATGTTTAGTATTACGGTATGATTTTTTTTTAAACTCTACTTACAAGTGCCTCCCTCATTGAAAGGAAATCATATTAATCATACATAAATTAAAATGTAAAAGAGAATTCTCAATTGAAGCATATGTTTTGATTGTTAGCAGGAAGCAGAGGCAAACATTTGCCAAGTTTAGGTGCGGAGTTGCACAAACGGTGATTATGTAAAATCTGTAACAATGGAGAGGTCGAAGATGAAGAACATTGCCTAATCCGTTGTAATACATACCAAGATATTAGAAGTCGACTATTTGTTGCTGCAGTTGGAATTTATCCCAATTTTAATTCTCTATGCGATGAGCAAAAATTTATATTTCTTATGAGTCAACGGGAATTAGCTGACACCGTCTCAAGAGCTTGCCTTGAAATTTTAAAGATGAGATCAAAGAAACTTTACTCTACTAATTGATTTTTAACCTGGTGCCTGTACAGTGTGTACACATTTTTATCATGTAAACTAGTCAATCGTTTTTAATCTGTTCTTAATATAACTAGTCACTCCGTTTTTAATTTATGTTTTAATAGTCAATCTAGTCTCTCATAATTCTTGCAGAATGGGTCATCAACGTATTTGTTTTCATATGTATGTATTGTTGATAATGTACGTGAGACTCAAATAAAAAATATATATCTATCTATCTATCAATCATTATGTGAACAGGACCAGAAGTACTACTAACCACCCTGAGTACTGGAGCTGAGAGAATGAAACTTGTGTGAGCTTTTTTTACCATTTACACCATCCCAGCCACATACATGTTGTCCAAAGGATTCTCAATATGATTTAAAACCAAGACATGGAAAGCAATTGCAATATAATTGTGCAGCCATATCTGACATAGTTCTCAATTATCAAATATGTCTATTTGTAAAAAATATATTGCCATGACGGAGAACTCATATGGCTGTATCATTGTTTCGACGAAAAGCACATAATTACTTAATACTTAAGAGGCTGATTTTTTGCACACAAAAAACATAGTGTTCTGGGATTGATATTCGCCATTCCCATCTTAAATTCTTTTATATATCAAGTAATCTGTCGTCTGTTTTCTTTGCCATTTTGAAAGTTATAGCTTGCATTTTCTCGCTATTTTAAACATACTTCATTGACTTTAACTATAGTCTAGCAAAGGGTATTACTACATAACTCCTCAAACCAGTGGCGTATCGAGCAGTGGCCTGAGGGGTGGGGGGGGGGGGGTCATAACATGGGGCAAATAGGTGGCACTCAGCGGTTTTCCTATCTGTTCCATGTTAATTTTTGGCCCTGGGGGGGCCCCTTGGCACCATGGCCCCCTCTAAATACGCCACTGCCTCACCAAGGGAGAGGTGATATGTGATTTATCAAGAGAGGGCTATAGGTAGAGCTTTGAGAACACTTATTGCCGATCCAGTGGTAAATAACCGCATGTTGTATAACCTACAGTTGGGATTTAACTGCCTGCTCCTCCTAGTTGTATCTGTCCTTCTTTGTGTTTGTATAATACTGACAAAACAACAGCAATTCACACTGAATGTCCCACTTTATTGAGGAGGGTGCACTCACTTTATTTCTCATTGAGCGGGTAAGGATGATCCATAGTTAGCCAGCGGAGACATTTCAGACTCAAAACTGCAGCTTGAGAGATTCGTTACACTGAGAAGGCTCAAGGCAATTGCTCTGGTTTAGTGTCAGTGACCCTTATAAGAGAAAATTGGGAATTAAGGATGTCCTTAGTAGCCAATGAAGGGATATAGACTCTTAAACCATGAGCGAGTGACTTGAGTGAGCCACGAAAATAGACAGCAGAAGCAGGTTTGGCTTGAGAAATAACCATATTGGCCTGATCGGACTCTGGACTTATTTTACTAAAAGTTTATAGAGTACCTTGAAGTGGAGCAACAAGTCATACAATGGTTCCACTTGCATTATGAACTGTACTCTCTTTACAGTCAACAGTTGTGTGTATACTGTGTACCCCTGTCCATCACATGAGGTTGCCAACCAACATGATATCATCCTTTATTAACACATTATGTTGTAGTAATCTGCATTACAAGTGGAGGTATGTTTGGACCGGAGTGCATAAATAGAGGATGTAGGGCCCCAATTAGTCACTACTTTGACAACCCATCATAAAAAAAACCCTCATATGGCCAAAAAAACTCAAAACATTTCAAACATGTATACTCATCCTCTGTATGTTCCTTGGCCTTTCAGGGGTGAATTTTGAGGAAAGGTTCTCCTTACGGTAATAGTATGTAAGCTGTTGATCCTCAATCAATATATTGACTTTTCTACTGTTCCTTTTCAACCTCTGATCCACATGACTGAACCTTTTATAATTGACCAATTAGCATCCACTTTCAGGCAATGGAGATTTTAGAGACACTTCCAACTCTACTTCTCTGCTACCCAGACAAACATTATGGATCTGCCTAATTGGACCCTACTTCAGAATATGCCTGAGTTTGTTTCAATTCTTGTGATTAGGCAAACCGCAATCTGGACATGATTACGGCAGTCAATTCTTCCTACTTTTAGAGTGCACATAAGTCAAGAAATGTTTCAGAATACCTATTACTGATTGTTATTGTTGGTCAAACTGATAGTTTTGTATCGAGTACATGTAAATGAGCCTCCAAACGTGTACTGCTTACGCATATGGAAAGTAGAATTGAATGCAGTGGCGTAACCGGGGGTTCTCAAGATTCTCTGGGGGGGGCACCCACTATACTATACTATTTTAGCCAGAGTTGGAAAGTTCATATGGGGGGCACCTGGGGGGCACAGGTCCAATATGGGGGGGCCTGTGCCCCCCCCGTACCCCCCCATAGGGATGCCACTGATTGAATGTCTTGTCACAACAACTCATTTTATAAAAAACTTCTTAGAACTTCATGAAAGAAAATGTACCAGACTGGTAAATTCAGGAGTCACATGTTTTACTGTTTTATTTTTTACTATTCTCATCAGTGCCATATTATGGCTTGAAGAAGCCTCTGTATCAAGCAGGGTGACATATCGGACTGTTTAGTAATTCAACAAATCAGCAACCTTTGTAGTTTCGGACACAAACAGCACTGTGTGGTGAATTCTGCTGCCACCAAGTATGTAAAATGTTCTCCAGCTGAAACCATTGGCAACCAAACCTACAAAAGAAGGACACTGCAGGATGTCAAGAAGTTGTGATAGCAGTAACAGTCACAGTGACTGTTGCTGAAAGACATTGACATTATGAATGTCATGAAAACATCACAGATGACAGAGCAACTTTACCAGGCCAATGCACAGTGGAGGGAAGCACGGAAAAGACAGACACTTGATGTCATGACTACAAGGGACACAGACATCAAATGGCCATCCTGCTAATGGACATTTTACACTCCTCTCTGCTCCTGTCACCAGGAATAATCGTGTGGAATGGCACTTTACCCAGTTCTGTCTATCTGAATTCTCAAGCCCACTGACACATAGGCCAACCTTTTCACAAGTTTTTGGGTGAAGGGGGTCTAGCACAGTTATTGACCCCTAAATTTCCAATTGTTGGGACACTGGAGTTACCTGAGCTAATGTTGGACCGCATAATCAATCGTCATTTTTCTTAATGCTGTGTATTCCCTGCCTTCCAAGTGTATCAATTACATCAACCATTTATCCTTATATGTATCTTAAATTCCTTAAAGCTACCCCACACCTGGACAGTTCCACCTCAATAACATAAGAACATGACACATTTTCTTGTACAGAATGTGACAATAGTCTACAAAAAAAAAACAATGTACAGCAATTGTGAATTATATCACAATTAATAGAAGCAAGAGGAGCCACAGCATTAAGTTCTATTTTCATTTTGTGAATTCCATGGCACTAAAAAAACTCAACAAAAACATGATATGGCATAAATTCAGCAGACATTCCAACAAATGCAGATTTGTAACTGAGATGTCATAGAATCTTAAACAGGTCCAAAGCCTCAGAGCTTAATCTTTGTCTACTGTGGTCTAATGTACTAGCACTATATAGATATTTAACCTAACTACTGGTTATCCCTTTGTTTGTGGAGATAGAAAAGTGTCAGATGTGCTGAATTTTTGTCTAACTGACTGACATTTGTCACTGCAGTTTCATTTTCTTCTGAATGTTTTTTGTTCAAGGCTTAACTTACATATAAGATGTTGTTTTAATTGATACAAAGTGATTCACAGCCTAATTGACATGAACTCGGAATAGTGAATACGGCTGGCTGCAGTGCAGATCCCTGTTTAACCCCGTATCAGTTACTCCACACATTTCCCCAACTGCTCCCAAAGGAATCCTTGTGGCTAATTAAACAACTGTGACCTCCTGTGCTTCCTGTCTGGGCATTTTCTTATAAAATTCATGGACCGGGCGCAAGTATTTTGCCAAAAGAATACTCTGTTACTTTCAAGTATTTCACGCTGCAAAAGCGTGTCAGATTAAGTTATGCCGTAAATATACAAGAATAACAGTTATACTGTAGTTTTTCTGCCTTTGGAAGAAGTGGAGACCGACAATATCTCAAAGCATAAAAATTCTTTAACCAAAATTTGGTTTGATTTTGTAGGACAAAACTGTATAATTTCATGACATATTGGTCTTAATAGATATCAACACACATGTAAAAACCAAAAAATACAAATGGTTAATTGAAAAACTAAAATTTCAGTACCCAGAATCTAGGTAAAAACTTAAAGGTAAACCATGTTACTTACGCGACATGTGTCCTGATACTGCTTGCAAATGATAACTGCATTATATTGAATTTTTCTGCAAATATTTAGCCCTAAACATGTTAAGAGTCAGTTTGACATTGTTCTTAACTAAAATTCTCACTAGTATATTGGCCTGTATATAGGACTGCGGCATTGTTATTTAATTAGAAAACCCCACTCTTGGATGTGTCACTCGAAGACATTTGACGTTAATTGCATAAAGTAAATTGAAAAAACAAATCATCAAGAAATAAAATTATATAAAAGCCACCCAAAACATACGAGGTGAGAGGAACTCTACAAAACATAATATTGTATGTACGTAGCTTTAGTTGGATAAACAAAAATGTTAGATAGTCCGAAAAGAATTGGTTTTCACATTCATCACAGGCGCATTCACACAGCAAACAATTGAAGATACAGCATCTTGGATGACATTTATGGCTAAAATTTCCAATTACTAAAGTGGGTTTTAATTTTTATTTAATCACTATAGTCACTTATAACAGCTTTAATGAATTTGGAATATCCTGCATTATGCTCCAAAGCTGCAGTTGCACCAATGTTTTGGGCTGGCTTATCTATTTTATGTGCTTAAAAAGTGCAAATCAGCCTATTTTTGAAATATACACAATGTAAAAATCAGTACACCAGTCTTTGTTGAGCCCAGAGTCGACAATCAGAAAAACATTACTTTCGGGACATTACTTACGGGAGGGGACACATTTAAACTTTTGCAGAATAAAGCAGACAAAACTGGCACAGAAAACTAAAAAAGGAAACAATGATGTATCAGTGGACACCTAATCAGCACATGTGTTAACAAGTAGCTGGATCATTTCAACAGGCAATGAGGAGCCTTGAAAACTGCCATTACTTACACCCTCCAGCGGGACACGGAACAAAAACCAACAATCATAAGGGTTTCCGCAATTCATGTGTGCATTTATTGCACATTGGACTAGATGACAAACTAACATAGATTATTAGGCAACACAAAACAGCTAATTCAATTGAATATATTGTAAACAGCGCATATACTTGAGAATATAGTGGCACATCATTTCGGGACACCGAAAAATTACACGTACACTGTGTGCAAATATGTAGCCGAGATATTGGTCACTGGCGTTAAATCAACAAAAATGTATTTGGACCTTTTGTAAGGTACCAGAGGCCATTTGTAATATCAGTTCAGTTTTCTATATCAAGTTGATAGGAACTGCCACAGAGGCGAATCTCTTAAATTTCTCATGTCACCAATTATGGGCTAATTTTGCCAATTTTGGACTAATTTATGGTCCTTGAAACAGAAACTTTTGAACATATCTTCACGAAACTTTCAGGCTATGCTCAGGCCATGATTTACAAAATGGTAGTGCAGAAACCACCCATATTCTACTAATATTATTGTTGTTTGAAGGTATAATGGTTTTACATGCTCCTGTCCCTCAATATTGTGAAACAATATTGTGAAACAGGCCAATGGCGATTTCCCAATGCAGACATTGTGGTCATAACTGTTCTCTCAAGCTGATTGGCAGAGAAGCACAATTTGCATTTCCGGATAGGTAGGGACATTTTTGCATTAAGGTGACTCATGCATGGTAGTTTGATCATACAGATTTTTCTAAAATTTTGCACAGTTACTCTATGGGACCCATACATTCCAAAAATGAAAAACAAAAAAATTTCACCAACTCGTTTTGTTGCCATGGCAACAGTATGTTTGGCCTGATGACTGCTTAAAAGTCATAAATTGAATTTTTGGTTATGTACCACAGAATGAAGCATTACACGCATTTGTCACACAAATACGTCATAAATGTATTCCCATGGATGTATACCAATACATTTTCCACAAATTTGAAGAAAAAGGTTAAAATACTTTTTTCTGTAAGAGCTGAAAGGGCACCAATACACAAATTAATTGCTGATTTTGTATGCATCAATGTTGGCAGTAATCAAATTTTAGGAAAACGATCATACAGATTTTTTTTAAAATTTGCCTATATCATAAACAAGTTATTGTCAAACAAACGGCAAAAAATAAAAAAAATTCACCGAGTCGTTTTTTAACTGCAGTGCCATGACTATGCCAATGTCAATTTAAAGAAATAAAGACAATTTTAGACGCAGTTGAATGAAATTAGTTGAGAAAATTCTTTGGATAAAGATGAGAAGCTGAAACTTTACACTAGCATAGACTAGGTGTTACTGCATTTAATAAAAAAATATCTATGCTTCTAGCTGCATTAGATCTCATTTAAATAGCAAATTACTGGCTGTCATGCTGTTAAAAAAAAGAGCAGAAAATGGTGACGTCACAACTTTTTCAGGGCCTGCAGCAGTTGTGACGCTATGTTGCTAGGCAACCAGGCTGCTCAGAAGTATGTGCAGTGTACCATGCTTGAGTCACCTTAAATAGTAGAACATGATCCTGACAGATTCTTCATCATGTAATTTAATAGAAAATGCCTCCGCCTATGTCTTTACTGTGAAATATATCACAACCATCAGGAGAGCATTTCATCTAAATCAGGTCGTATTCAGTACATTTTAAAATACCAGTAGTACGTCAAATAAATATAATGATCTTACTGTGGAGATTCTGTTTTCATCCATTTCAGGATTTTGTATATTTTACGGGATAACTTGACTACATGCGACATTGGAGAAATGGCACAGCTATCGTCGTATATTTACCATAAACGGGGAGAGAGATTGTGTTTCTGTCTATATATTAACTTAACAAACATCCTTTAATGCCTTGAATGTCATTATTCACCTTGAATTTCTGTAATACTATCAGCAGAAATTGGATACTAAGACAGGCCTACTCTGATTGCTCATGCAAGACAATAGAGAATGGAAAATGGTATATGTTTTGTTATAATATGTGTAATTGTGTATTATTTGTAAATGATATTTTTAAGCACTCGCTGTTACTGAGTAGCACCACAACTGCTTCTGAAATTTTAAAATCAATTACATTAGGTCTACCCAATAATATTGAATTTATTACTATTAACATTTGATAGCAATTGAATTTTCACTCATTGACTCCGTTGATGTATATTATAATAAACATGGTTTCCTTTCAATGTGATATATATATGTGTGTGGTTTCTATAATTGTAGTCAATTCACATTTCTTCTTTTTCAGACTCTACCATTAGCAAGTGCTTTTGAAACGCAATTTGGATTTACCTTGGAGTAACACAAACAAAGGTGAGTGATTCACAAATTTTGCTCTGTCAGCTGAAACACATCTTGAAGGGCATCTTCCTGCAGAAAGGGATGATTGAATAGAATTAACTGTTGCAATGTTTTGTCCAATGTCCTTGTTTCTGTCGACAGAGATCAAAAATCTATCTAGCACTGACAAAAGCCTTTTGACAATTCATGATGAATATAGTCATAGCACAACGCACAAGGAACATTCAGTCATGGTTACCTCTTTTGAAATGTCTGCATAAGTATGCATTCTGCAGTTGGTGTGTTCTCTTGCATTTGGCATTCAGTGTATTATCACTGTGTTAATCAATTGCATGACCTTCAGCATTCAGTGACAAGATTTTGTGACAGTTGTGCCAGGATTGTAGTTGTCACCACTGCGTAAGTACTAGAGTGACTGTACTTTTGTATGGACTGCTGTACTATTCAACACAGGGAGATACCTCAATACTGCAGTCTGTCTCAAAGCCGAGTTCTCTAGGTCTGTTGCATGGCAAAAATATAATCTTTGAACATAAAAAAAGAAGACCAAATCTGATAAGCTGGCAAGAAGCCTCTGTGTTATTCTATTTTGGCTTGTTGTACCTTGGGCAAGAATTGTGTTGTAACTAGAATTTCAAGCTTATGTATATATCAATCAATTAGTTGAACATTGACCCTGATCAATGTTGACTAATGATGCAAACATTCCAAGTGGAAGCAATTGCATCGGCTGCTGACGGTAGAGGTGTGCCGATACTGGAATCGGGTATCGGGTATCGGCAGTATCGGCACCTAATATTAGAATCGGTGGTATCGGTTTTTATTGGCCCCAATTCCGATACCAGTCACGCCCCCTAGCGGTCACTAGCGCCCCCTCATGGACAGTACCTAACAAAGTCACGCTTGGGTGACTGCAGACTCACTGAGCTCTCTTGGAATGCAACGCTCATTACAACGCATGATTGAACAAACTTAAAGAGCATGATAATGTCTTATCGGTATGAATATATGGAAGTTATATTAGATGGGGTCGACCAAATAGACCTTACTAAGTTATAACACAGCACTTCAGTAAAGATGAATAAAGAGTATGTTGTGTGGATTAGACCTGCTCAACAAGTTAATTAAAGCGTTTCTTTCCTATTCAGGAATCAAACTAAATATGAGGCCTTTATATTTCAAATTCTTAAGAAAGTAGAATAGGCATAATGGAGAAAGTATTATGCACCAGAATTTAGACCTATTTGTGAGATAGTATTTATGGGTTGTGGAGCTCCATTGAATTTTCATACAGCCTATATCCTACTTCATATTACAACAACAATGAGGCCAGAGGTCATCCCAGGTCACCTTTTCAATGTGCCTGCATGCCACATCTGGCACTTCTTTCCCCACCTCTCATACACATGTCCTCCTATTTCCTCCATACCTTTCAGATTTCCATCCTCCCCACTACCTTGCTCCTCAAATTTACTCCTCGATCACACTCTAACCTCGCACATTTATGCATCGTACTTCGTAGTTCCCTCACTGCTCACGTGTTCGGGCGGCGCCACCGTAGCGATTCCCGCCAAAACGATCCAGACAGTCCACAGGATCACAGGCAATGCTTACACCATACTGTTCAGGTTATTGACTCCAGTCCTTTATATTTCTTAATTGCCATCACAGGCTGACCTGCCCTTCACATGCATTGTCAAGTGCAATTTACATTTCACACCAATCAATACACCACCTCACACCTCATACAGACACATGCACACATGCATAGATGCTTGATTGCTTGATTGATTGATAGTCACATACATAGCTTTTGCATTTTACAATACCACTTATTCACTTAATCTTCGCAGCATACATAAACTGCATAAATGCTGCAGACAGATCACTCAATGGGTTCAAAGACAAACCACATCCTTTGTGCTATATCTTTTTCTTTTTAAGCAGCCCCCCCCCCCCCCCCCTGCCATCAGCCACATGGGATATCAGGGCAAATCCTGACCAATATCAGGCCAAACCCATTCCCATGGTCACATCCGTACAATGTTTAAATTTAAAGGCAAAATAGCGCCAGCCCCCCATGAAATGGCTGTCCTGTACGCCTATGAATTCATTTATGTATATTAATCTACATCTTATTGTCACTGTTTCTTTTAGCCACTTTATATTCATTGCTATTGAGAATATCTCCTTATTCAGATTCTTCATAATGTCATGTAGTTAACATCAGGATATCACGATAAAAAACAATATGTGAAAGCCTATATGTTGTTGTAAATTCACATAAATGCTCAAATGTATAGCCTTTTACACTGGGTAATTCTAGTTTGTCTATAAGTGAACATAAACGTGTATTATGCAAGTGCAATGCCTGACAACTGATGTAATTAGAAATTCAATTCATGCATCTGCTTATTGGTGCTTCTTCATCGGGGAATAATATTTTCCCTCCATAAATGCCAATATTTTATAGTATTAATTTGTATAGTAGCTTATAGTTCACAAGCCCAAACTGCCCATTTATTCCGTTTCACTTATTCCGGGAATCATGCAGTGTCGTGGCTGAGGGGGGCAGCCTGGCCGGGCACTTGCAGCCGAGAGTGGCCCTGGGAGCAAAGTTCTAGCGTGAATTAATTCACTTGAGTGTCTGCAAACAATATCCTCTATAATGAACAAGTGGACTGCAAAAAAATTCCGTTAATACTTGACATATATAAACGACTAGTCAGAAATAAAACAAACATACCAAATGCCCTCTCTATTGTCCAAGATTTTGTTGAAGCATAGGCTACTATACTGTTGAATGCTATCGGGCCAATTACATAATGCTTATAGACAGGGTAAGATAACATACCTAACTTGTATTTCAGACTTATACAACTCGAATTTCATGGAGCTACATTTACATTTTGGAGTCAGTTCTGAACACCTTTCTCTAGTGGTATCAACTTCTCAGATACATTTATCATAAAGATGAGATAAAAAACGGGAAGAAAAAATAATAACTAGGCCTACGTACTACTCTAAGTGAATTAATTAAATTCTACCAGTATGAAAGAAATAACATTTATAAATTAAGTTGTTGAGTTGTTGGTTTTATAATTTGTATGAAAATGCCAAATTTAAAGACAATTTCCTTTTAAATGTTTTAACAGCCGTTCAAATTTGTTTTGGACACTCACACATTGGTCAGTGTGTTCAGTGAGGCGAGTCCCTTTATCCACGCAGATGGAGGGCGAGGGGCAGGGGGCCTTCAGGGTGAGCTTATACAATTATAGGGCCAGTTACCTGGTAACCTGGATGACTTAATTTGGTGATTTAGTATCGGTATCGGTATCGGAATCGGCCGATTCTGAAGGGGAAGTATCGGTATCGGCAAGTATCGGTAAATTTCAGTATCGGTACACCTCTAGCTGACGGATCACAAACTGTCAGCGCTGATTTCAGTCTTCAGATCTTGTAGAAGATAATTTGGTCAATGGGTGCACTCTAAAAAATTTCAGACAAAATTTGTTTTTTAGATTGAAAATGGTTTTTTGAAAAACCAAATTTCAATGTTAAAAACCAACATGGATTTTTGTTTTTTGAAAAACCATTTTTAAATCTAAAAAATCAATTTTGTCCCAAAATTTTTTAGAGTGCATGGTTCATGATTTGCAGCAAGTTAGCAGGAAATTTGGTTTATCCCCTTGTTTTACAGTGTAATCTTAAAGGTGTAAGTCTGGCATGATCCTTAAAAAGTCAATTGCCTTCCTTTGATCAAGGCGAGGAGGTTAATTGTATGTTGTGTGTGGCAGACACTTGGGAAACAAGACAAGAGAATCGCAGCCTTTGTAGTAGGAACAACAGGTCTATAGATTAATCAGCAGTTAAGAATACAGGATGGCACTTGTATAGGTGTCAGCCTGGCAGGACATTATATCAAAAACTTTTAAAGATGTTGACAATAATGCTTGCAAAGTGACACGATGTTATTTAATAATGTCACAGTGCATATTCAATGTTATGGCTGTGACTGACAAGTCAGATTTCACACTGATACATTGTACAGTGAAGTGACAATTATGCATATTTTGCCATGAGTGAGCAAGGAAACAATATCAGACGGTAATCCACTGACTGACAACAGTCTGCAGCACACGCAGGCTAGCTAGCGAGGCTGCAGACTGATGAAATTCACATCGAATTGGGTATCGAATTGGCTTACAGGTCACTGCGAGCGCTGCCCCTAAAGTCCGGGCTGCTGCCTGTCAGGTCCGCGCTCAGCAGAACCCAGCAGGACTGAGCTTGACTTTCTCAAAAATGCATGTGAGCGAGGACCAGAAAGGCAGCACTTCCATTGAAATGTTGTAGTCTTGGTAATACACATATAATAATTTTGCTCTTTGCCCTGCTTCGTCAACCAGGAATATAACTATTTTTTCTTATTATTGTGTGGTATATGAACTGTAGGACTCTGTACCGTGGCTGACTTTCAATATACACTCTAAGAACAGTGTTTTACATTTAAACACCTGTAAACGCGTCTTTTGCTAAACATCTAATATTTTGTGTCTTGAAATAAAACACCTACTAAGTGAAACACTTATATTTCTAAACACATGGCATTTTGTGTTTAAATATGAAACACTTTGTGAGCTAAACATGTCTCCTTCTAAACACCTCATATTTGGTGTTTAGAAATAAAACACTT
Source organism: Platynereis dumerilii (assembly GCA_026936325.1). NCBI lineage: Eukaryota > Metazoa > Annelida > Polychaeta > Phyllodocida > Nereididae > Platynereis > Platynereis dumerilii. Next base: position 3,008,780 of record JAPTHN010000041.1, read on the forward strand.
TCTTGGGTAAACATGTTTAACATGTTGGTGTTTAGCATGTAAACACCTGACCTATATGTAGAGCCTCATTCTGAGAAGATGCAGGTCAACTTTGAAATTAACTGTCATTAGACTGAAGTGGACCTCAGGAGATGCAGCTTGCTCCTACATGGGATGGACTGGAGACACTCTCAGGACTTAATATCTGGGCTTTTAACTGGTAAGTGTTTTGTTTTAAATACACATACATATCCACAACAGTTTTAGGATGTTCAATATGTTGCTGAACACTATTTGAAGGGAGAAACATAGTACAATCTTTTAGCTGATCAATGTGCATGGTGTTTACAATGCTAAGTTCATCACATAACTTTATACTTATGCAGACTGTTAGAATGCAGTGTACATTATTGTGGCCAGATATGCTGATGTCAGGAAATACATCTTGAGCACTAGTTATGTTGGTTCTATGGTATTGTGAACCCATGGATAAATCAAGGCTAAATGATCAGCTGCAGCAGCCATCTTGCCTGCCACACAGGAGGGGCGGGATTGGCTTTAACCCCTCATGGGATAGTCATGTTTTTCCCTAATTAGAAAATAAGCTCCATAATAACATACAAATCAGAAATTTGATTTCAGTTCTTCTAAAATGAATTAATCATTATCACAGTTATTGAAAAAAAATATTCGTTTTATTATTTTTATTGTATTCATCGTACAAGAGTACAAAATTATTATTTTTAAAATACATCTTGCTATTCTGATAAATGTGTTCTATTTGCAGAGTTGCACGATGACCGAGATTCAACATGAGATCCACTGAAGAATACAACCCCATGCCTTGTGGATACAATTGCCCTCATCATTATCACCAGAGACTGCGGATTTACATCTGGAGAGTCAGCAAATACCTGCTTTAGTGTGAGCACTGAGCGGTGACTGGACTGACCAAAGCCTTCACAAGATGATCGAAAATTATCAACAAAGAAAAACTGGACTTTATCAAAGACTTATGACAAGTTGTTATGCCTGCAATTTACCTTTTATTTTGACTTTTGACATCGATGAATGGACAATGGACACTATGTTATGCTGATTTATCAATTATCATTCAGCAGAGAAATTAAGAAAGATATTTATAAAAAATTTATTTTCAAGAACTGTTATTTCAAAAGTGTATACATGTTTCATTATTGTGATTGCTTGTAAGCCAATGTTGACCTTATTTTTATTCTAATAAACTTTCAAACTTATTTCAGTGTGAAAAATGTATTATCTAAACACAAAAAAGGATGAAATGTTTAAATTCTAAACATGTTTAAGACCTAAGCACATTCAAGAGCTAAATTTCAGAATATCTAAACGTGTTTAGAGGCTAAACATGTTTACATTCCAAACACATATTGCCTAAACACAATGATTCTAAACATGTTTAGATGTTGACGCGTAAAAAAAGTGGGGACAAATTTTGTGTTTAGTATTGTGTTTTACATCTAAACACTATTCTTAAAGTGTACCTTTGATCGATACACGATTCGTACCGTCTGTTCGTAAATTCGAGCGGATCTCCATTTTAGAGAAATATGCCTTCCGAAAACCATATTTTTGGCCCGGAAATAGATCTCGCACTATAATGGACATCGAGATAAAGACGTGCTTGAGTTCTTTTCATGATTTTGTGGATATTTTTTGTCAAATCCCGGCAATAGAAGGGTTTTTATCTGGATATATCAATATATCATTATTGTACCAAATTGAGACTGCTTTTTTGAAAACCAGTTTGGGAACTGGCCGGACTGTATCAGTGCGGCCAGTATTTATCGTACTAATGAACTGCACTGAAGCAGTCTCTTGGCCCAATGTCTGTTTGGTCATTGGGTATCAATCAGAATCGATTTCCTATTATATCAGAACTGGGATAACGTTTGCCACTGGTTTAACTTTGGTTCTCTGAGTCCTTAATATTTTCCATCCTGCTCGGGACCTCTTATAACAAGAAGCTTGTGCTCTAACATAACTTTCCCCCGCAGATCAGTGATTTGTGGTATAATTTAAGAGAAGAATTGCTAGCCTTTACTTTATAAGTAATAGTTAAGACAGGGTTGTTGTGCAAATACCTGTTTAACTCCTTGTCGGGTGCATGCCCTTCCCATAAGCTGGTATTGTACACTTTACATTTAGATATTGGGTTCGATATCAAAACGCAATTCAGATTGACAAACAAATTTATTCTCATCAGCAGTTGGTCCAATTAGCAACAAAATGGTTGCATTGCAAAGCTCTCCATACTAAAATATCCCTCATAATGCCTTATGTGCTGTGCATTTCTAGATGTTTCTTACCATTGCCAAAGCATTTCTATATTACTTGGCAAAAATTTGTTTTCGCCATTCCTATAGAATGCCTAAGAACTTTGTGGAGAAGAAAGACCAGAATGTGAATGTCAATTTCTCCAGCCAAATGCAATGTGCAGTAACCATTCAGCCTTAGTCCGGACCTCTCCATGTATTCAAGAAATATACCACCCTGCAGACCTGCACGCATTGAGAAATTTCTTCTGTGCCAGTTGTGTGAAGAGAGATTTTTCCACTACACTCTAAAAAATGTCGGGACAAAATTGGTTTTTTAGATTCAAAATGGTTTTTTGAAAAACCAAATTTCAATGCAAAACCAAAATGGATTTTTAAAAAAATCCATTTTGGTTTTTTGCATTGAAATTTGGTTTTTCAAAAAACCATTTTGAATCTAAAAAACCAATTTTGTCTGAAATTTTTTAGAGTGTAGTCCACTTCTCTTCCTGCCTACTGTAGTATTGCATGGCAAGTCTAAGGTGATTTTAGAAGTATCCTAAAGTATCCTAAAGTTGTATATTTTATTGGCCTTATAGAAACCCAATAATATGTATTTTCAGCTTATCTATGGTTAGTGAAGGATCAGACTCCACTTACCACAGCAATATACTGTGTGCGGTGACCATTCAGCCTTGGCCTGGACCGCTTTGTGTGTATTCAAGAAAATATGACGCCTAGAATGCTTTTGGAAATTTGCTCTGTGTCAGTCTTGTGAAGAGCCAGCTGTTTCTGAGGGTCCACGTTCATGCAAGAATGAAAAACATTTAGAAGTATTCAAGTGGGCAGAAGTTTATTTGTTTTAGATAATGTTACAATTGCACTTCAATGCCTAGCCTAATCTATTTTGACTAGTTAAGTCCGATTTACTTTCTTATTTTCCTCATCATATATGCCAAATTGATTTAATTTGCAACTAAATTAGTCTTTTTCACTGCAATCTATATTTTACTTTCCCTTTTGTGCTTCACACTTTGTCTGAGAGTAACAATTACAAGCAAGGCTGAGTCCGACTTCCTTCATTGGCTGCTAAGGGCATCCCTAATTCCCAATTTACTGTCATCAGGGTCAGAGACGCTCACTGGAGCGATGCCAATAGCCTTGAGGCTCACCAGTGAAACCAATCTCTGAGAAGTCTTGGTCACAATTGACTATGTTATCCAGACTACTTGTTGCATTCCCTGGTGGACATATAGAAGGGAGACTTCTTGGAGTAAATTGCATTGCAATGATGTCATTAGTAAATAATACTTTTCCATGCAATTGATTAAGTCTTGTTCATTACACTTTCTTTTCATCAAACATAAAAAAATGCTGATGAATTGTGCAAAGTATTCCATCCTACATGCATGGAATCAGAAGGTTATTTGTGCATGTATTGACATTTGGCTTAAAAGATACGAAATATGATCAACAACAATATTTTCATCAGCAGATTTTCTGAATTTTTTCTCTTCTTGAGTGCACGCTGAAAGAAGGAATTATTGACCTCCATAATCATGCCCAGATGATCCTTTTCCTAATCACAAAAAAAGAAAGAAACACACTCTGGCATATTCTGAAGTAGGGTCTAATTAGGCCGATCCATAATGTTTGTCTGGGTAGCAGAGGAGCAGAAGAGGAAGTGACTCTAATATCCCCACTGCTTGAAAGTGGATGCTGATTGGTCAATTACAAAGGGTTCAGTTATGTGGTTCAGATGTTCAAAAGGAACTGTGGAGACCAGTCAATATATTGATGGGGATCAACAGCTGCCAGACTATTAATGTATGGAAAACTTTCCTTAAAATGATTGCCACAAAGGAAAAGACATGGGCAGATGATTGATGAATGCATTTGGAAAATTGGGAGCCTTGCATGGTCAGTGTCTTATATCTAAGATCATCTCAAATTTATCCTTTCCTAACTTCTTCACCCAGTTCTAAAAGATTTAATATTAGACATAAAAATAATCTAAAGAAGGAAGGCTGTAGAATTTGGGCAATGGTATGAAGGTTTAGTTACAAGATTAGCCGTGTATGGTTTTACCATATTTTTTTCAGAGAGTAGGTAATTTTATCTCTGATACAGAATTTATGGCAGTTTGATACTATTTTCTGGTTTAAGTTATTTTTGCTTTAGTTTTGAGAAGCTTCTTTTAAACTGTCTTGTTTTCCCTTCAGCTTCAGGCCATCAGGGAAGTGCCACTCTTAATGCCACAGGTTGGCAGGAAAGTCACTAGGTCATTCTGCCTTGAGGGTAAAAGCCTTGGAAGATAAGGTCATTGACCTCTCTCATGGTGACTCTTCCTTGAATATTTCTTGTCTGGATAATGTTTTGTTCAGGATAATCAATGTTCACTTCAAACACAGAGCCAAAAATGGTCCGTTTAACTTGGCCAATCGGAGACGTCCGTACATTTTATGACCTTTGCAAGCGCTTCTCTGATTGGCTGATTCCGAAAATAGGTCAATTTTGAACTCAACCAATCAGAAAAGCTGTAACAAATATAATCTTTCCAAGAATCTCTTTGATTGGTTGATTCCGAAAATGACCTATTTTCTGTCCAGGTGAAGTTAGCAGGCCAAGTAAGAGCATGGTTGGTAACTTTGAATATACATGTATAAGTAAATAAAATATACCCCTAGGCATGGGCCTATGTTTTAACCCATCAAATTGTGCACAATAACGTAGAAGGTCATAACACCTTCTGGTTTGTCAATAGATCTGCGTTGAAGGCCAAAATTTCAGAAACAGTACGTTGCTCCCGGCATTGGATCAGTGCTACACAATTCTACCTGTGGATGCACGGATTCTTATCTAGTCAGAAGAAAGTATAGGCCTACCTTAAACATATACCTCAATAAGAAGTGGGATTGTTTGAGCAGTTTTGGTGTGAATGGCACTCAATTTCCTTCGATGCTTTCAAAAGTACAGATGGGTTCGAACAAGTTAACACACATCCCAATTAAATTACAATGGCCAAAGCGCTCACTTTCACACACCCAAAATTTGAGAGCAACATTGCAAATTTAACACAATTTTCACAAATTCACCTCTTATAATCCTCTTCATAATGTAGGTCTATTTCAACGTGATCAAACAAGAATCCAAGGCCCCAGAAATTGTTCAGCGTAAGACTAATGCAATAACCAGCCGCCTACTGTTTCCAAACTTTTTTTCCAGCAGTGTAGTTTCATCTTCTTGTCACGGATGAAAACACCAAAGCAACTTCAAGTTTATGTCTCTTTCATCCAATTTCCAAATATCAATGTGTGACTACTCAAAAATATATTTAGCTGATATGTCTAATACCTCAAATTAAGTAGAATTTATGTTATTCAAGTGTGTTTCTTGTGAATTAATGTTCCAATTGGCACCTAAAACTATTAATTGTTTGATCACCTTATCTATTAAAAGAGTGGTAAGTAACCTAACAGCGGCGGTTCAGCATCACAGGCTGGTCAGCCTTCTAAATCGCCTTCAATCGATATTAACATATTTTGATCTTAACAAATTATAATGATGTTATGAGTGAATAAATTGAATGGGAATTTAGACAGATATTTTTTTCTGTGACAGACCGTGAAAAACGTTTGTCCTTCTGCATTTTTCTGATCTATCTGTCTAATATGGTCAATGCAGATTGATGGCTATAAAAACCCATGTGCAACGATTTAGATGTCATTCACTTCCATATGTATGAGAAAGGCATCCGTTGCCATCGCTGTCAATACCATTTCCAATAAATAATCATCAAATTCTCCCAATGGATATATCCCTATTTGGTGTGGATGGCACAGTTTATCACTGAGCTAAGTTCTGTATTTTGAGATACGCTTATACAAATCCAAACCACATTTGAAATAGCCCTTTTTTATTGGTAATGCTAAAGCCAAAAGAACACAACTCTAGCGTCTTGCGAGAATGCTCATTTTTGTTCCAAATTTCTAGGCCTACTTGAGCTGAACTTTTCACAGAAAGCAGCGCTCATAAAGAATGCAATGTTCAGGAAACCTCTTTTTTTTTTAACATGAGTTTTACGCTTCGTTGAGCCAAAAGTGTAATTGGAAACTAAGTAGGAATGTGGGCCAGATAAATTTTGGTAAGGGCGATCGAACTGCAAAAAAAAACCACTTAGCCATTTGCTGTATTGTGGTCAGGGGTGGACTGGCCTATGTGGCAGAGTGGCAGCTGCCATGGGCCCAACTACTCAGGGAGGCCCATGCAAGGTGCCAAAAAATAAAAAATCAAGAAAAAAGTCAAAATGGTGATCTTTGTGACCAAAGTTTTTGACAGTGTGATTCAATCAAACTTTCAGATAGGGCCCCAATGTGAGAGGGCCCTATGTAGAAATGGGCACCTCCACCTTTGAATAAATCGAGTAGCACAACAAATAGGAATGTGGGGGCCCTTCGACATGTCCGTTCACGGGCCCAAAATGTCGCCAGTCCGCTCCTGATTCTGGTTCAATGTAAAAAAAATTTGCAAGTTTCAAGTTTCATGAAAATGAGGTAAATGCAGGTTATGCATTATAAGTTATTATCAAAATAGCATATGTATATTTATTTTTTTTATTTCCAAATAGAATCAATAATACCTTTCTTTATGGAGTGTAGTTCCCAATAATACAAAAATACTGTCAAAAATTGGGAGACCTCAGCAAAATCCTTTATGTGTTCATATGAAAAGAGTCCTGCACACCACAGACCCACAGAACTTGCAGTAGATAAATGACCAGACTGCAAATGGCCAGAACATTACCATTCAAATATTCCATCTGTGGTGACCACTCACCCTTAGCCTAGACCTTTTAGTGTATTGAAGACAGATGTGGCCCTGCATGCTGGGAAACTTTTTTTTGCCCAGTATGAAGGCATCTATCTAGTTTTTCCTGTATATACATAGAACTATGCATAATGTATATATATGGATATTTATTTTTAAGTATACCAACTTTATGGACGCTGAGAAGCAAAAATGTTTATCTCCAATTTATGTCAAATACCCATACCAGCTTATTGCGTACTTCATTGATAGTCCACAACACAAAATCTACTTTGACAAGGTTATTTTGCTTGAATGATGTGCCACATTACATAATCAAACAAAGAGTTCTTACAGAAAGGCACAAGAATGTTTTTTGTGAGGTCATAACCCTTTCAATGCCATGTTATTCTCTATGAGTCATAAGCAATTTATACTTGCAGTGCTATCAAAATGAGTGACCAACTGCATATCAATGAGGTCACAAGTTGCTCAATGACAGTTTGTTTCAATGTGTTTGATAGGGCATGTTGTGAGGTCATTGATGGCCACCAACAGCTTTTCTGTAAGTACTCGTTTTTGTCTACTGTAACAGTTCAGTTAATATAAGACACAATATATATATGATGACATACATGTATTTTTTTTATTGCATTGAGATAGCTCACACTTCATCAGAAGGTAACAATTACAGGCCAGACTAATGCCTAGTTCTCACGGAAACGTATCAGGGGTTTCTTGCCACGGCGATTCTTCTTTTACCAGGAAAGAGATGATTCAACTAATTTCAACAATTCGGCGAAATAATTTCGTCTTCAGCGCATCATAAACTGCCTCATCAAAGTTCCTAGAAATCACGCGACAAGTTGGTGAAGCAAGAATTTTGCCTCACCAAAGATTCAACCTGTTGAATCTTGACGAAGCAAAGATTCATGATGCAAAAGGCATGAAAGACCCTAAAAGTACTCGGGCGAGATATTACGGATTGCCTGGGCGAGGCTACAGACTGCTTGGGTGAGGCTACGTTGTCACTGAGTCACAACAACTTCGGCGAAGCACTTGGACAACTCGCCCATGCAAAGATTCTGATGAATCACTAAGACAGCTCTTTGCCTCACCGAAACAGCTCTTTGCTTGGGCGTAATTCAGGATTTGTGAGGTGCCTGGGCGAGGCTACTGGTTGCTTTGGCGAGGCTACAGGCTGCTTGGGTGAGGCTAGTTTAACATTGAAGCAATGGAACTTCACCGAGGCTCCACAACTCGCTAACACAATTCTCTTCCTCATTGGGGGTTGCTTCGGCACAAATTACGAGCGATTCGGTGTAGAAAACGAGTGCGTTATCGTCCTAGGATCCTCCCATGATGATGCTTAACCTTTTTGATAAAATAATTGTCCAAAACTGGCTTGAATCACCTAAATGTGGCTTCCTGGCACCTAGACAGCTTCACCATCACAAAACCACTGCCGTGAGAACTTAGCATAAGTGTAACTCCCTTCATTGACTGCTGAGGGTATCCTTAATTCCCAGTTTACTGTCATGGGGGTCACTGGCACTCGTGCAGTATGATTGGCTTAAATTCGGCCATGTGTAACCCATCGCTGTTTACTCATGGTGGCCATCATTGAGAACCTTCGTGGTCTCAGGAACCAGACTTCCAACAACTTATATATACAACAAAGAATAGACGAACCAGGGTATTCTTTTATTGGATATATATATATATATATATATATATATATATATATATATTCTATTTCAAAGTTAATTACATCACTGCACAGTAGAACTTTTCATATCAACAGTCTATTTATATTTTAATATTTCTTGCAAGTATCATGCAAGAAGCCATATCATGCAAGAAGAAATAAAATTTCACATTTGTGACCATTACATGCATGTTATGTTATGTTATACTATGTTATGTTATGTTATATAAAGGGATGTCTTCAATTTTTTCTGCATGCGAAGTAGTCCAACATGTTTTATCTTGGTATGAATCATACTTTCCATAAACTGCCTATCACGACACCTAAGAAGTGACTCTCAGCCATAATGATCTAACTTGATAAAAACTCAAAGTAGGTCACAGGTCACAATACATGTACATTGTGTTTTGTGACCCAGTTGGATTGTGCAAACACGAAGATCGAGGCAAATACAGTGCTAATAACATAATCATATGAAGCATGGAAGAACTAAAAGATATTCAAAAAGAATTGTTTCTTGCAATTAAAAAGGATGATATTAGACTGGCAGGAAGCATCCTATCGGATCATCCTGAATTAACCAATCTCAACAGGATTGCTGACTGGTTGGATGACTGGGATGAGACGGTTACCACCCCTTTAATATTGGCAAGCGGAAGAGGTGGGTGCACAGATGATTTATCAAAAAAATAACTGGATTAAATGTTAAGGTCACATAATATACAATTATGGATTTGGTTGAGGTCAATATCAGGTTTTAGGGACCTGACCGGTGATACAATTCATCTAGACTGAAAAAAAATATATATATATAGTCCGTCTTGGAAGTTCTGTCTTCGGATGTATTTGGGGTGCAACAAGCTCATGAAATTTAAATTTATCATTTAGCCTGTTCTCCATGTCCATTTTTTTTAAAAGCGCCAATCATTTGTCTAGTGCCAACATTTCTCTTATGGAAATTAGTGAGTCATGATCAGAAGTACGCTGATGATGAGCAACTTATCCTGTCATTTAAACCAACTTTTTTGGGAGAACAACATGCAAAAGAGAAAATGGAAAATTGCATTGCTGAAATCCGAAATTTCTTGCATGATAACAAACTTTGCAATAATGGAGATAAAACTGAACTTCTGCTGATTGGAGCACCAAACCAATTGAAGAAACTTCAAATGACATCTATCAATGTAGACAATGTTGAAATCAAGACTGCCAACCATGTCCGCAACTTAGGTGTGCTCTTTGACAAAAATATGACCATGGAAAAGCAGGGTTGCATAAAAATCCGATTTAAATCAAAAAAATCAAAAAAATCGGATTTATTTGATTTAAATCGGATTTTTTTGATTTAGATCAGATTTAAATCAAGCTATCGTATTTTTTGGAATATAATGGTTTTCAAGGAACTTGAGTCATGATAAATGATAAACTGTCCTTAATTAGGTCTTCTGTAATGGGAAAATTTATTTCACCGCCCAAAAGTCATGTAATCTCGTTGAAATTCGAAGTTGTAGATCGCTCACATTTTTTACTTTTTTCATCTGCAAAAAAATCCCTCAGAATATGAATTTTACGTCAATTCAAGTGTGAAATTTTGTCAACGTTTTGGAGCTACTATAGCTAGGAATGACCAATAACATATCAAAAGTTTTAATTGGCTTCCAAAAGAGACTTAACAGGGTTTGATCCTATTTAAAGTCTCAATTTTCCAGAGAATATCATACTTTGGAGCAAAGGAATGATTGAAATTACTAATGATGACCACAGAATCAGTATTTTTTAATTACTATTGTTTGTTATTGTTGTTTTCTTGTTTAGTGAGTGCTACTTTTGGCATGAGATTAGGAATTAGGTGCATGACAGAGGAGATATGGAATTGCATCTTAAACTGGATTAAAGTAACCCGAAAACCACCCTGGTATCTGAATTGTAGCTGTGATTCGTCACCAATTCAAGTGTGAAGGTGTCAACTGATCCATTATAGCGTTTATATGAACACTATTTGCTGTTTTCTAACATATAGTGATTTTCAATAAAAATCATTGATTAAAATCACTGATTTAAATCATGATTTAAATCAAGTGATTTAAATCAAATGATTTAAATCATGCAACCCTGTGGAAAAGCAGATCAACAAAATGTGTCGTAACGCATATTTCAATTTGAGAAACTTATCGAAACTCCAAAAAAACCTTGACAAAGAAATAGTGAAAACTGCTGTCAATGCACTTGTCACACCTCATTTGGACTACGGAAATGGGCTGTTGTATGGCACTGCCACCCGATTATTAAATAAACTTCAGGTTGCTCAAAACTCAGCAGTTCGATTAATTGAGAGATTGAAAAAACATGACAGTGTCAGCCATAGTAGGAAACAACTGCACTGGTTACCAATCACAGCAAGAATTCAATTCAAATTGATGACGACTACATGGAAGGCAATCAACAATCAGGCGCCTCAATACATCCAAAATCTACTTCAAGTCAAATCACAACAGAAACATAACCTGAGAAGCAACCACAAGCTGCTGTTAGCAGAGCCTGCTCCATGCAACAAAAATAAGTTTGAGGATCGGGAATTTTCCTATGCAGCACCAAAACTCTGGAACAGTTTGCCTGAAGAAGTTAGAACTACAAAAACCTTGGAAAGCTTCAAGAAGAATCTAAAAACCCATTTGTTTCAGAATTCATATAAGTGATTTGATCTGAAAAAGCGCTGATGAGCAGTTTACTGAAATTAGCGCTATATAAATCCATATTATTATTATTATTATTAAGTGAATGCCTTAAACCAAGATTATTGTTTTTTTCAGGCAATGCAGAGATGGTGAAAACTCTGTTGCAAAATGGGGCAGATGTAAAAGTCACTGGCACCATCATGTTTTCTCAAATCTTCAGTCTTAGTGGACCGGTTATCCACCATTGTGACACTTGGGGTGGTTTTGGAGCCTGTGATGGTTTCTTCCCACTATTTGCAGCTGTTGGTTTTATGGAAGGACGAGAGGCAATCAAGCCACTGTTATCAGCTGGAGCAGATGTCAACCAAAGAACAAATAAAGGGCAAACTGTGTTACATATTGCATGTACTAATTATGATATTCTAGTTCACGGAATACCCGAGTTTTCTCTTGATGATGATGATGCTGGTATTAATGGCGACACATACGCAGTGCAGACTTTAATAGATCACGGGGCTGATGTTAATATCTGCAATGATTTTGGAAAATCTCCATTACATTATGCTGCCGAAAATGGAAACAGATATTCTGCACAAATTCTGATTAGAAAAGGAGCAAATGTTTACCTGAAAGATAAACTTGGTTTTACACCACTAGACTATGCTTCCTCCAGTGACTACCTGTTAACAAAGGCTCTGATTGACAAATATGACTTCCAAATGAAACAGATCATTGAGGCTTACGAATTTGTGGCATCGAAGGCACCATCTCCATTAGAAGTGTTACGAAAGGCAACTATCCTGAGAGAACAACATGGAATTCCAAAGAACGTCCTGCCAGCTCTTGAATGCTATGGATATGAAAAAGAATGGGAGACTATTGAAGAACTAGAGAAATTTGGAGATACCAGTTCCCTCCTGTCTTTGGCATGTCTTCTATCCAGAGAAAGAATAAGCATTGAAAGAAACCGTGAAATTGCATCATCAGACATGACCAGGGGTGAGTAGTATACAGCCGTAATGATCAATTTATGTAATTCTGGCATAGATCTCACATAAAAAATTCTGACATATATATGCTGTAGCATAGAGCTTTGTGTATTTCTAGAGAAAATCAGCTGCTTTAATGATGATTCAGTTTCAGTACACTTTTTATGAGATTCTTTTTTTCTTTTATCAGATCTTTTGAAATACAGCGAACTTCCAGAAAACAAAAGTAGGAAACACCGTTTCAATTCCCTGTTGAGCCACTGGATTGATCTCTTCTCATATTTTAAGCTCTATTTGGATATTGTAGATAGGATTATAATGGGACGTTTGTCTCTAATGAGAGCTGTAATGTACAAAGATTCTCTCTCAAGTGATGTCCTTGTGAAATTCGTAGTGGTTGCCATTGATAGTTGTTGTGTCTTCCGAAACAAATTGAAATCAGCCAGCAAACCAGGCTGTGCTAAAGAATTGATAAATGACATGGAACAAACAATAGCCATGATTGGGATAGTGGTCATGCAACTGATTAAGAGAATTGACAAAGGTTTAAGCTATGAGCATGACCAAGAGTTCAAAAGTGAAGTCAACTATGAAATAGCTACAATCCTTCTAGAAGAACTTTTTCATCAATGTCCAACGGTTTCAGCACCATACTATAGTTATTCATCACCTGCGACTAATGTACTTTACAAAGGCAAATACAAACCCTCTCACTTCTCTGATAAACATGATCAACACTTCAAGTACAGCTACCACATGATGAAGATTATTGTTCAATCACAATGTGACTTGAATGCTACTGATTGTCAAGGAAACACCATATTGCATGTTGTAATTTCTGATTTCCTACAGGAAATAAATGCTATGGCTAGCTATGGAGACATCATCATGAAGCAAATGGCAGATACTGCAGAAAACATTATCAAACTTCTACTTGACAACGGAGCATACCCTCATGCCAAGAACAAGCAAGGGAAATGTCCAGGTGACGGTCTGCAGAATGCTAGGTTTTTTAGACTAAAAAAAACAAATTACCTGACCCGTTTCGAGGATTTGATATCTAGATATGACTGCACATTAACATTGAAATATCTGACTGCCACAAAGATTGTCAACAGTCGAATTCCTTACAAAGACCATCTGCCAGAGGCACTTATTAAGTTTGTGGATTTACATTAACTGAGATGTGGTATCTGTCAATTTACCATAGATGAACAACACTTTTACTTATCATTCATTTACCATAAAATATAACTGTTATTTCAGTATTCTTGTTTATTCATTTATAAATGTATTATTCAAGGCCCTTTTTGCATGAATAGCAGTGAAAACTGTAACTCTTGTATGTATGTTTATGACTTCCTCAAACTAATCACACTATTACTTCATTTCGTTTGTCGAAGATGATGCCCGTCATCTAGCTTGTCATGCTATAATCATTGATGCTTACCAGCAGCATTGTTCCATGTCCCTCGATTGCATTGTGAATATAATAATCATCTGGATTTGTAATCTGTCTGACAACTTGATGGGTCATTATTTTTTAAGAAAGTGCTATTAATCTTATTTGTTCAAATGTTGTGAAATCAAATGACTAAAAAAAACCCAAGTGTCCATTTTGTCAGACCGAGGATTCTGGGCTTAAGATGGTAGATGCTGCTAAGATGCAGAATTCATTGACCACTTGACCAGTGTCTCATCAATAAAATGTTTTGGTGTGGTTCATGTTGGTCTATATTAAGTTTGCTTCTGAAGTCCTCGTGCAAATCCTAACTTAAATTTTCCATTGCCATGAATCACACAATATTATACAAATATTGACTGATGCCCGAGTTAGTCAGTCTATATTTGTTTTATTATACCAAATAGATAAGCAGACACAAACATTGCACCATTACTAGTTTTGATGAGTGATTTTTTGGGGAAAAAAATTGAAACATTTGTAAAAAAAAAATGTAAAAAAATTTTGAAAGAAAAAAATTCAGGAGCAAACATTTTTTTGGAAAAAAATTTTGGAAAAAAAAAAAATTGAAAAATCGGGATAAAACAATTTTGGAAAAAAAAATTTGGACAAAAAAGTTATGAAAAACAAATTTGGGAAAAATTATATTTCAGATTTTTCATTTTTTTGTTAATGCCCTCGAAATCGGTCGATATACAAAATAATGACTGATATGTGACCAGCTCTCAGCCAATGACAGCTCTGCTTTCATGGTGGGGGTATAACAAAACCTGAAAATAAATATGCCATTCATTCTCATTTTTACCTACAGTGTAGATTTTCTGATAATCATTAGGCCTACACAAGGAAGTTTTCATCTTATGTAGTCAATGAACGTTTCTACATTTCGCAGGATTGTGGCCCCTATTATCACTATAGTGACCTATTTTGTAGCTTTTTATCAAGATTAGATCATTATCAGTCAGTTGTCAGGTATTTCTTATCGAGAATAATGCACTGCTAATAACCTCAAATGAAGAATGGAAGAGCTACATGTTAAAGACATTCAGAATGAACTGTTTGCTGCAATTACGCTTGGTGACACTGATCTGGCCAGGCGCATCCTATCGGATCATCCAGTATTAACCAATCTGAAAAGGATATGTGACTGGTATGATGACTGGGATCAGGTGGCATCCACCCCTTTAATACTTGCCAGCGTGACGGGTGAGATAATTGAAAAAACTGTCATTGTGGTTGATTTGTGTAAAAAATCAAAAGGGTAAATTTTGAAGCACATAATTATAAAGTGAATAAATGTAATGTATGCTTTTATACATGAATGTGCTAATTGACCATGTAGGAATTTGTAGATAGATATAGATAGATATGCTAAGTGCAGCTCTCTTAGCCCCGTTCTGGGGACTCACGAGGGTTGGTTAATGGGAGAGCACAGCCACTGATGCAAGGGGCCGCCAATTTAACGTCTCATCCGAACGATATTCAGCTGGGATTTTGCTCATGAAGGTTCATTGAAAATTTAGGTAAAGTATAGGGTCATTGAGCAAACTCTCCTTGGGAATTTTGAAAACAGTAATTTTCTTCATGTGTGTCAAGTTTACAAGCCCCTTAAACCGGCAATATTGATAATTTCAGGCCAAGCAGAGATGGTAAGAGTTCTTTTAGATAATGGAACAGATGTAAAAGCTACTGGCACCTTAGGGTTTCGTCAGCATTCCACTTGGAGTGGCTTTGGACCTTCTGACGACTTCTTCCCATTGTTTGCTGCAGTAGGTCTTTTCAAAGGAAGGAAGGCAATCAAGCCACTTTTATTAGCTGGAGCAGATGTCAACCAAACAACCAACAAAGGACAAACAGTATTACACATTGCATGTATTAATTATGATCGCTTTGGTGACTTTGGTGAAGTAACCGAGTTTTCACATGATGATGATGATGCCGCTCTTAATGCAAACACATATGCAGTGAGGACTTTGATAGATCATGGGGCTGATGTTAACATTTGTGATAATTTTGGAAAATCTCCCCTACACTATGCAGCACAAATGGGAAACAGATATTCTGCACAAATTCTGATTAGAAAAGGAGCAAATGTTTACCTGAAAGATAATCTTGGTTTTACACCACTAGACTATGCTTCCTCCTGTGACTACCTGTTAACGATGGCTCTGATTGACAAATATGACTTCCAAATGAAACAGATCATTGAGGCTTGCGAATTTGTTGCTTTGAAGGCACCATATCCATTGAAAGTGCTACAAAAGGCGACTATCCTGAGAAAACAACATGAAATTCCAAAGAAAGTTCTACCACCTCTTGAATGTTATAATTTGGAAAAAGAATGGGAGACAATTGAAGAATTGGAGAAGTTTGGAGATACTAGTTCCCTTGTGTACTTATCAGGTGTCTTGGCAAGAGAGAGAATAAGCATTGAAAGAGCCCTCGACATTGCACCAGCAGACACAGCTAAAGGTAAGAGGCATACAAAATGGTTTCTACACAAATTATGGATGTCATACTCAGAATTTTGGCACATTCGATGTGTACACTGTGTCATATAGACGGCCTATTTATTGATTGTAGCAGCACTTATGAAATAAATTACGATGATTCTCGTTTATTTGCAGAGCTTTGGAAATACAGTGATCCCAAAAACAAGTTCACAAAACACCATTTCAGTTCAGTGCTGAGCCACTGGATGGATCTGTTTTCACACTTCAGTCTCTACCTTGATATTGTGGACCTACTTATCATGGGGCATTTGTCTCTTATGCGAACTGTACTTTACAAGGAGTTTTTCACAAGTGATGTCCTTGTGAAATTTGTGGTGGTTGCTATTGATAGTTGCTGTTTCCTACAAAACAAATTGAAGTTTGAAAGGCAACCAGGCTGTGCTAAAGAGTTGATTGATGATATGGAACGAACATTGGCCATGGTAGGAATAGTGATCATGCAGCTGATTAAGAGACATTACCAAAATTTCAACCAAGACCATAACAGACCATATGACCAGAAGTGCAACAATGAAGTTAACTATAAAATTGCTATAATCCTTGTAAAGGAACTTTATCGTCGATGTCCTGTGGTTTCAGCACCTTACCATGGTTATTCATCACCTGTGACTAATGTCATTTTCAAAGCCAAATATAAAGATCATAACTTCTCTTATTCACATAATCGAAACTTCAGGTACTGTTACCACATGATGAAGATTATTGTTGAATCACAATGTGACTTGAATGCTACTGATTGTCAAGGAAACACAATCCTGCATGTGGTGATTTCTTATGTCATTCCAGAAATAGTTACTATAATTTTGGGAGACGGCATCATGAAGCAAATGATAGATACCACAGAAGAAATTATCAAACTTCTCCTTGACTACGGAGCGTACCCTCATGCCAAGAACAAGCAAGGGAAATGTCCTGGTGACAGTCTGCAGAATGCTAGGTTTATGAGACTAAAACAAAAAAATTACCTTACCAACTTCCAGGATTTGCTGAAAAAATATGACTTCACATTAACATTGAAATATCTGACTGCCACAAAGATTGTCAACAGTCGAATTCCTTACAAAGACCATCTGCCAGAGGCACTTATTAAGTTTGTGGATTTACATTAACTGAGATGTGGTATCTGTCATTTTACCAAGAATGAAAAATCAAATAATTTCTTTAGTTCTTTGGATTGCTTGGGTTAACTTCTAATGGAGCATAAAATTAGACACTTTTACTTGTCATTCATGTGTATAATATTTAAGTGTTATTTCAGTCTTCTTGTTTATTCATTTGTAAATTTACATATTTACCCTTTTTACATAAATAACAGTGGAAACTGTAACTCTTGTATGTGTTTTTATGACTTGCTGAAACTAATCACACTATTACTTCATTTTGTTTGTCGAAGATGATGCTCGTCATCCAGTTTGTCATGCTATAATTATTGATGCTTACCAACAACATTGTTCCATGCCCCTCGATTGCATTGTGAATGTAATTAGCATCTGGATTTGTAATCTGTCTGATAACTTGATGGGTCAGCATTTTTTAAGAAAGTACTATTAATCTTATTTGTTCAAATGTTGTGAAATTAAATGACTAAAAAAAACCCGAGTGTCCGTTTTGTCAGACCGAGGATTCTGGGCTTAAGATGGTAGATGCAGAATTCATTGACCACTCGACCAGTGTCTCATCAATAAATGTTATATAAATGTTATGGTGGTTTGCTTCTGATGATTTCGTGCAAATCAAATTTTTCCATTGCCATGTATCACACACCATACATATGTAACTTGAAATAAATACATCATTTATTCTCATTTCTGACCTACAGTGTAGCTTTGATAATCTTTACAAATGAAAGTTTTCATCTCATGTTGTCAATGAAGGTTTCTACATTTCGCAGGATTGTGGCACCTATTATCACTATACTGACCTATTTTGTAGTTTGTATCAAGATTAGATCATTATCAGTCAGGTGTTAGGTATTTCTTATCGAGAATAATGCACTGCTCATAATCTCATATGAAAAATGGATGAGCTACATGTTAAAGTTGAATCCCACACTTGGCAAGAAATGTAAAATCCATGAGATATTCATGAAACTTCGCCAAAAAGTTCTTCAAAAAGAAAGCTTTCCAAATAAATAAAAAAAAAGGTGGGCTATCCCACACAATTTTTGAACTATGATCTTTTCAAAATCTTATGTCATTACATTAAAACAAACATTAAAATACTAAAAAATCGTAGGATTTATGACGAAAAGCAGTGTCACTCAAACAATATCCAAGAGATAATTGTGAAAAATTAAAGGAATGTAGCTGAAAATATTCTTTATTGAAAAACAAGTCTTTGAAGGGGCTTAACCAATGTTTTTTTGGGTTACGTGGTGTACAATATGAGAAAATTATGAAAAAAAGTTCAACAAAATTAGTCCCCCTTCAAATAAACTTGAGTATCTCAAAAATTCCTTCTCCGATTTTTATAAAAGTTGAATTGGATTTTAGGCCTGTATATCGACCCAAAATATGTGTATTTATAGTTTAGTACCATTATTCCTGACTGAGCTAGCAGCCTTTGAATGAGCCTACCCTGCTTTCAAAAATCTGTGGCTTTTCCAATGCATATGAACAATTTTACCAAGCGGGAAAAAATCGGAATTTGCCGTTATTGGCAACTTCACCAGATTTGAACCTTTATTACACGATAGGGACATCTTGGACCATATCGCACATCGAATGGAGGTTCAGCCAACTAATCTGGACCAGGCGCAAGTGACTTTCCCTAAAGAATGGCCATCTCGGTCAAAAAGAAGCAAAAAACAGGTTAGCGGAATCCATGTCAAGTCAAGTGAAGGCAGCGGTCAACTCATATGGCATTCCATATGAAATAGTGATATCTTTGGTTGTACACATCAAGATTAAGTTGGCATTTTTTGCACATGTTGAAATTTTGTGTCTATGATGTTGATCCATGATGCAATTTTTGAAAATTTTTACTAAAAATGATAATTTTTTCCGGGTCACCCAAAGAAATTTTCAAATAATTCTCAGCCACTAAAAATGTTTTATAATATCATAGGTACATAAATCTAATGTGTGAGGAACAAATCTTTGCAATTCCTCGCAGTCAATCACCAACTTTGAAGTTCTGACACCTTGAAAATCCAAATTATTCCAACATTTTGATCAAGAGCGTACTAAAAACAAGTACACACTGACAAAAAAGGATGAACATGTCATTAACTATCACAGCTAGTACATTTACATGTGGGACCATTCCAATCGATATCACTTTCTTAAATAGATTTAGGTTAATTTCAGCTTTGTATTTGGCTGGTGTCTGGTTCCAAATGTGTGGTCCATAGTAGGAAAATGTGTTTTTCCCATATTTGATTTGAGAGAATTTTGGTACTTCCACTTTCATCTTATCTCTAGATTCATAGCCTGTGTCTTTTTTGATTATCAAATTATTCAAAAATTTAGGATTCATTCTATAACACAATTGAACACCTCAATAGCCAGCACTCTCAATCTTGCTACATGTAGGGTACACCTTTTAGTGCTCTTTAACAATTCATGATAATTACTCTTATAATCATTTGTTACAAATCTCAATGCTTTTTCAGGTATCCTTTCAACAAGCTTTACAGATGACTTCCCACAAAAATTCCACACAACAGGTCAAAAATTAAAGCATGACATGATGATTGCATTAAAGGGTAATTCCTTTTCAGTCTTGCCAAGCATGTTTTTGAAGCGATATAATAATTTTAGTTGCTTTGATTCTTTCCTGCACAGCAAGTTAACATGATCATCAAAATTCAGTTTTTTATCAATAGTAATACCCAATAGCTGAACTTGATCACTTGGTTTATTATCGTTTTCATAGCTATGTGTTTTTTGAAAACTTCGTTTTGCAGTTAAACCGTGAAATCATCGGGTATCTGTCAATGTGATTGGTCTAATCTTCGATCTGTGACATATCAGTTTAGAGTTTGACATCACAGTTAACGACAAAGGAATTGAAAACTGTCAGGCAATGTTACTATTTATGTACAACCACAACAAACAACGCATGTCTAAGCTGAGTGTTGCACCTCATTGTTTTCCAAACAAAATATGTTGCTGTTTTTCACAAGACACCAGTCATCATAATTTCGAACAACTTTTTTTGTCAGTAATTTCAACTCTCCTTTGAGGCTTAGTAGTCTGTTTGGTTCAGTTACATTGCATAGTGAAACATACAACATCCATATGTCACTGCACTTTGTCAGTTTCCTAAAATCTGTGCTTGTAATAAACAAAATTATTCAACTAAATCTTTGACATTACAGTTTTGGAATGAAGCAAATTGCAAACTTGAAAAACGCGTAGCTATGAAAACGATGATAATCTTGCATGTGTCATTAATAATAATTTCAGAGGGCATATCATCATTACCAAAAGGAGAGATAAACATAACCTAAAACTTATCTGGGTTAATTTTCATGAAATTACTTTGAAACCATTCAATCACATTTTTTGTGTCATTGATCAGATGAACAACTGCTTCATCAAGTTTTTCATTTGCAGCACTTAGACTTTTGTCATCTGCATAATTGGGGAAAAATGTCGTTAATAAAGACATTAAATAATAACGGGCCAAGGCATGAGCCCTGAAGGATACCCTTAGTGGTTCCTGCCTAGTGACTTTGAATATCATTCAACTTGACTCGTTGCTGTCTTCCTTGCAAATAACTATTCATAAACTGACATGCATCATCAGAGAAGCCATATGTGACCTGCTCCACCAAAATGGGTTCAAAGTCGGCCTCCTATCATATTTAGTTATGAAAATGCCTTTATTCTACTGGAATTGAGCTTTAAAATGATGTTTACTATGTTTTGATATCTCCATCCAATCCAAAGATATGGCACCTCAAACATTGATGATAAGAAACATCGAACTCTCAGAAAATGGAATTTAAAATTCCTGCCATTGCAATGAAAGAACTAAGAAAATCAAGAAGGATGCCAAATTTAAATCATTTAAAATCAGTTTTTGGTTAAGATGGTCTTAAATTATCAAAGCAAATTACTTTTGCTAACACATGGTACCAACAGCTAGAAATCATCAAAATGTGACCTTTTGACACATTTTGCTCATTTCTGAGAAATATAGAATGCCTACTTTGAACTCATTTTGGTGGAGCAGGTCACATATGCTTTAAGTTTTGTCACAAGAAATTCATGTGGTATTGAATCAAAAGCCCTGGATAGGCCCATGAATAATGTTGCAAAGGAATTCACATCAGATTAGTCCACATGAATCTTTACCAAATTACTGTACTTTTTTTTTAAACTAACTGATTCTTTGCCCCATAGGGACAAACATGAAGAAGAATCTGCATTTTGCATTGAGTAACAAATGATATCTGAGTATACACTATTGACAGACAACAAGGCATATAATGGAATCATCAATAATCATCTTGGAAGCAGCTTGGAAATGTTTGCGTAATTTGGCTTCGCTATGTAAGACAAGGTGGTATCGACAATTTTGTCACCCATGATGGCAAGAGGGAGCTGTTCTGTCTTATTATAAGAAAAAACATCAATACAAACATATTTCTGGAACGGGTTCCTAATTAAGAAATATCCATACTGTTTCTCTGGCTGAAGCTCTGTTCACAACTTCGCAATTTCAAGCAGTTGCTTTTACTCTTCGGGCACAATGGCCTGGTAATTTTGGACAACTTAAGACAACATTAGCCCTGTCGGTATGGACTAGAGAGTCTGTTGTGATAACTGGTTACAGAGGTCCCACAGCCACAAAAAAATCATACAGCTAATAATAGTCTTTACAAATTAAAAGTATTACCAACAAAATTGTCATATTTTGATGACGTAAGTAAGATTGGTTTGCATGTAGGTTATCTTCAAGTTTAGTCATTAGGCTTCAAGAGAAGTCATCTGGAATCCAAAAATCATCATAGTGTTTGATGATGTACAAACCTCTTTAATTTACACATCTGCATTTCAAGTAGGCCAATTCACAGTCTTCTCACGGCGGCCTTCCTCTTTCCACTACAGGGTGCGGCAAAAAAACGTGCACTATGCATGGACTCAAAAAGGCCTGAGCAAACTATTAAAAAATATAGAAATGAACCATCTAGTAATTGGAATGTTCAGTCAAAGACATTAGCAAATGCTAACGAAGTCAATCAGAGTAATTAAAGCTCGATTACGTCCTTTTTTCAATATTTTGTGGCATCCTCAAAACTCTGCTTGCACTTGCAATCGCATGCACTGTGCCCTCATGTTCGCTGGTCCATTTGGCATCTATACACCTATGATATTTTTTGGAAAAAAAAAGTTTAAGGAAGGGGAGGTAGTGAAGAGATAATCTGAAAATTTTAGTCCAATTTGTGCGATCGGTTACAATTTTGGATTGGTTTGGGCATGATAGCTCCCATCCTTGCATAAAACTGATGAGAGAAAATTCATGCTGAGGTGTAATCAAGGCTAATATCTGAACATTTGAAACCTGGTAGGGGACTTGACTTCAGCAGAAGTTATTATATGACATATCTCCCAAAATGGAACATTCGAACACTGGAAAAATAACAAAAGACTGATTTCCGAGAAATATCTCTTGCCTCTCGTCTGACGATCGGCGGCTTCCCTCCTGAACAGAGTTCAATAAAATGGGTTTTTTTTTGCGGGCAAAGGTGTGGACAGATGTCTGTTACACCCAAAAGAAGACATTGACATGTTGGGCAGCAAGAATTAGGAAATGTAGGATGAAAACGTCACCCAAGTGCATCGAAGCTCATATAAAAAAATTTAATTGAACAGGAAGGACAAAACATCAATAATATCAATTTAGACATATACAGGCTTATTAGTATATTACTACCAACTTTCATAATTACAGAAGCTTTGGTTGTGAAAATACAACAATTACAATTCATAATTGCTGCTGGTGCAAGTTTTTTTGCCACACCCTGTAAACTGATTCAATCAGTCGCCAATAGGGTACATAACCTGAATAGAAATATATCTACATTCAGTTCATTGCTCAGTTGATATCTTGACCTGCATGTTTTGCCTGTGATCATCATTCATGCCGGACCATGATTGGACCCTGAAGGCAATATGGGTGATAATCATACAGTTACTGCCAGATTCGGTGAGTGGGACAACTGGCCAGATTAGGAATTCATATGAGAAAACACAAAGCGAGCGTAAGTGAAAACAGGACTTTTTTTTCTGAAGAAAGTGGATATCTATGCACATTTGCATACATCCTCACTCTTACAAAATATCAGTGGCGGATCCAGACAGGGTAGTCTAGGGCCCGGACGTCGTATTGGCATTCATAGACAATGTGTTGGTGTTTTGGCATTCACCAGCCTGCCTTGCTACATTTTTTGCAGGGGGGGGGTGGCTAAGGCCCCCGGGATCCTCCTCTGTAATGCAATGTCAGGTAAAGTAGTGGTGAATAAAGAATGTTGAGGTCCCCTAAATAACCATAGTTTGTACCAGGGCTTTGGAGTCGGGTAATAATTGAACCGACTCCGACTCCTGACTCCTTTGGCTTTCTGAAAAGCGACTCCGACTCCTTGGGCCTCCTGAATTACGACTCCGACTCCGACTCCCGACTCCGCTTATCGGCATTATTGCACATAAATATTTCATGTTTAACAGGGGAGAAAAAGTAATTCTACAAAGTTTTCATAGGATTTTGTACATGAATGCTTGTTAAGGAAGTTTTATTAAAAATTTGGAATACAGTTCATATTTCGTAACTGTGTTTTTGTAAATTATATTAATTATCTTGAGGAGTCAGGAGTCACCAAGTTAATTTCCGACTCCGACTCCACCTAAAAACCTCTGACTCCACGACTCCGACTC
Source organism: Platynereis dumerilii (assembly GCA_026936325.1). Lineage (NCBI taxonomy): Eukaryota > Metazoa > Annelida > Polychaeta > Phyllodocida > Nereididae > Platynereis > Platynereis dumerilii. The sequence goes on from JAPTHN010000041.1 coordinate 3,033,086, forward strand.
CGACTTTGACTCCAAAGCCCTGGTTTGTACTCAATAAAATACTAGACCAACGAGTTCTTATAATGTCTGCTGAAAACTTCAATTGCCCCGACTGACTCCTGTCCTTCCTGAGAAATTGCAATTAGCAGCCGCCTCAACCTGAGCTAACAAGTTCGTGAACAGCTTAACCTGTCTGCCTTACCCAGACAGTTGTGACGATAGGGCATACGTCTTGAGAGCAAAGATATTTTTGCTAGAAAGCTCTCCATTCAAGATCTGTAAATAACACAGTAAGAAGGTATGGAAAAATGTTAATAGTGGAAATTTCGTGGGCATGGTAAAAGATTGGTAAATGTTGTATTTTAATGGAAGTCATAGAGAGGTTATCCCCTACCCTAGAAAAGGAATCCATAATCATAACTGCATGTCAATGCTTGTCCAGATTCAATACATATTCATCAAATTCTTTCACAGGGCGTATGTATGTACATGTATTTCCATATATATACACATTGGTTTTGAAATCTTATCCAGACTTTCTAAATTTTTGACACGTTTCTTTTAATAAGGAAGATGTAATGGTCCCCAGGGCCTTTATTAGCCACATTTGCAGAACCCAAGCCAACAAATTGTGAATATTTCATATCCTTGAAAGAAGTTTTAGCCTTGATTCACTTAATGAGCTGTCTATGTTTCATGTCCAACAGTCTTTGGGAATTTTCTTTGTCAAACTACAGAACAAATAATGAAAATACAAGAAATACAACTCTTTGAAACTCTTGCCATGACATATCATTTCAGTGTCATTGACATATTTATTTTAACATTAAAAACGAGGCACCAATGAAAAGTATCTTGAACGAAAGTGTTATATAATATACGCATTTGAGTTGTTTATAAAGTTCTCTGTTAGCTTGGACAAATTGTGCAACTGTCACACTCAATCATTTGAGGTGACTAAAAAAAAAAAATGAATGGTGGTTTGTGTCTCCATTCCAATTTTTCCACACAATTCTTCAATTGAAAATGTTGAATATTGAGGGTGTGTTTTACAGTGTTTATTGTTTGGAATGACATTGTAATATAGTCAAATTCCACAGTTTCGAATGGATCATCTTCTCAAACTTCTTTCTGATACTGCAGTTGCTTGCAACATGCTATAGGCAGCTGCAGTAGTCTTGGGACCCCAAGAAGTTGGATGCAATAAACCAAAAGTAATCAGCAAAAAAATGCAAAGGATGGGCATGAAATGAATGTTGCAGGATCATGTCAGCATGATGGTAAATTGCAATAAAGGAAAATTGTGTTGGTGCCAAAAAAGATATAAACCAACCCTTTTGGCTGATTTATCGCTCAGCTGTTATACGCTTCTTGCTTAGCTACTGGATGCTTCTTGTAGTCATTATGATCTATGTTTTGTCTCAACGCAAATTCCTTTTAAGATTTTGTGGTCAGGTCCCACTTGAGGAAACATTCAATAAGGCTGAAACTTGCTCTAGTAGACAACTGAAATTGTGTGGTTCAGTCAGTATTTTGTGAGTCCTTATCTTTATGCCCATGCACTGATCACAGTTAGCACTGCCATAAGTCACCGTCAACCTTGATAATTTTTCATATTATCCTAAAGTTAATGTGCCCAACATACTCATAAACTCAAACCAAATCAGAAGTGATTTCTGTCTGGTTTAAATAATTGTCAACATTAGCTTAAAACTATTTTCACCAAAGTGACAGTCCAACAAGAGAGCATGGTAGGGCACATAATAAAAAAATTGCAAATGAATGTTACCTAAAAAATGCAGTCAGTATTTTTAAATATATACACACACACATTTTATGTCGCACAATTAGTGTCTCTTGTCCTACATGGAGGTATTCTGATCCTTCTAGCTCTTTTGGATACTGCAAGGAAACTGCAGCATCATTGAAGCCGCAAATTATGTGAATTTCTATAATAATTCCACTTCTAGACATCCTGAATATTCTTGGCAAGTTCTACCGCAGTTACTTTCGCAAGCTTGCAAACCATTATGAACAGGATTTATGGGAGTCTGGAAGGATTTGAGGTTCGACAGGTTCTGCGGTCAATTACCAACGGAGAGTGACATTTGGGGATTTTCCACCTATTCCACATTATTGCAAAGGATCTTCCTGGCTCACTCCAAGTTGTGTGGTAATTGACAGAGAGGATTTTGGCATTTATAGCTTTTCAAAATGGAAATCTTTGCTTGTCTTGGTCTCTTGTCCCTTGCAATTGTAGCGCTCAGTAAAATAAACTTGATTTAGTAGTTATGAAATTTCACGACGTAGATTTTTTAACATAACATAAAATCAAATCCAAAAGGGTTGACAACGAGGCTGAACAATGAATCAATCAAAATGTATTTCTTTTCTTTTCTTTAACAGCAGGCAATGAAACTATTAACTGCTGCATTTCTCTGTTGGTGCATGGAATTCTCTGGAATTCTCTCCTGATTTGAATAACAGAACATGCTCACTGTTTCATTGCTGAATCCATCTCCAATTCATGGATCTGTTCTAAGGAAACTCAATGTTGAGACAAGCCTGCTGAACATTTTTAACACTAGTCCTAATACTTGGGGTGGAGTTTCAGGAATAAGAAACGCTGAACTCAAATATTTTTGTCTCTTTAAATAGCTAATACAACTAGTAATGTTATTTCCTTACTCTTGAAACTTGCAGCGGCAAATTTACATCAATTGCCCACAATGATTACAATGAAGAAAAATGTGGATGTCAACCATATCTGGTAATGTCATTTTGTTGATAGATACTTTGGGTAGAATCAAGAGTTTAAAACGCAGCAAAATTATACCAATTGACACCTCTGTCAGCCAATCATGCCAATCACATGCCAGTACTTCAGGGTGATAATTCCCATATTCTTTGATGTCCAGTTATTGTCTCATTGTATAAGCTGGTTATTCACAATGAGATCGGGAATATGTGTTTATCACACTTCTGGGTTAAAGCCCCCGGGTGATTAATCACACACTCCATCTCCCTTGGTGAATAACCTGTACTTACGGTAAAGGACATGTGTGCCTTTCTGAAAAATGTATGTGTCTGACTGACATAGATTGAAATGATTTGCCTATCATTTTAATGCCGATATTAAAATTCTGTGTGCTGGACATCTCACAAGTTCATAGGACGTCTTGTACACAAATCTAGACTATTTCCCAATTTTAAGTACTATTGTAATTAGTATGTTTCCCGTATCACACATTATGGCTGTGCATAAAATCAAGTATTTACTAATGTCTATAGCACTAAATATCAACCAGGAGACAGCTAAATGTTGAAATGCATGTAATGCATTACGTAACACAAACAATCATTGAGAGCCGAGCACAGCGAGCTTGAACAAACTTTGGGGTTAAAAAAATTGACCAAGAAAACGATTAGCGCAGTGATGTAGAGGAAGGTCAGACGAACATTTTGATGTATCAAACGAAAAAATCTGTTGGGAATTTTTTGAGATATTTGAGTTTTAGATTTTTTATTTATCACACCCTATTCTTAGCATGTAATCTCCATGAAAAAGTGATCAAAACTGTCCATTTTTCCTGTTAGGTAATATCTAAGATAAAAGTCATCATTCAGAAGTAAAAATATGCAGTCATTGTCTCTGCAGAAAGTATTTACCACTTCATCCAGACTGACAGGGTGTGATAAACCTATTACAGCTAACATTTCTGGCTAAAGGCCTTAGAAAATGTTAGCAATACCAGGTTATGTTAGTTACATAATTCTGGTAAATAATTTTAGCAAATTTGATCTCCTCATCTCATTGTGACAGGCTTTGTTGAGTTTTTTGTTCATTTTATCACACATTTTGCCACCGCGAAACAAGCATTTCATAACAATGTAAAAGGATAGACAAAGTTGAGTAAATTATCAGACAATGCATGCATATAATGTTTGCAAGTATCTGCCTCACTATGAAGTTGAATCCCCTGATATTACATGAAAAGTCTTTGCAATTGGACAAAAAGACAAAAATAAGATTAAAAGCCATAAATAAACAGTAATATTTATGCTTAATGCATTTTGAGTACTTAAAATGGATATTGAGTGTTTAATGTTGATGTAGGTTATCTGGCATCCAAAATCAACCAACCTATAATTGTATAGAACAACAAAAATAGCATAATTTCAGTAAATTATGCGAAAATGTAGTTAATACAAACATGTACAACTATTGCACATTAAGACTGCAATGTCAAAGTATTTTACTCCATACTTAACTAAATGCTTCCAAACATTCTATCTGTATGTTTACTGATGATTCACTCAACATTGACCTCACTTTACATGGTTGCAAAAGTACTTGTTTCACAGTGGTGAAATTTCTTTAAAAACACATAAAAACCTCAATAATACACCATAGAGTTCAAAAGTGACGTAGATTCTACTACAATTATTCACAAGAGTGATGAAACTGAGGACAAGCTGGCAAAAAAACACATTTTATAAATTTTCTGAGAAATGTTTACTGTTATAGGTTTATCACACTCTGTCAGTCTGAATGAAGTGGTATGTACTTGCTCTTGTGGCAATGACTGCATATTTTTACTTCTGAATAATGACTTTTATCTTAGATATTACCGAACAGGAAAAACGGGCAGTTTTGATCATTTTTAGATGGAGATTCCATGTTAAGAATAGGGTGTGATAAATAAAAAATTTAAAACTCAAATATCTCAAAAAATTCCCAACAGATTTTTTCGTTTGATACATCAAAATGTTCGTTTGACCTTCCTCTACATCACTGCGCTAATCGTTTTCTTGGTCAATTTTTTTTACCCCAAAGTTTGTTCAAGCTCGCTGTGCGAGGTTTATGACCTAACAGCAAGCTGCTAACTGTGACATAAAATTGGAACACATGCATCCTGTCGTAAAAGTCATGACCTTGCTTATTTCCTGTTAATTTAATACCAGAAAATTATCAATATTCATGCATAATATCGTTGTTAACTTTGGTATGAACTAAACAAACTTTGTTTTGAGTAAACCATTCCTAGTAACCATGGCCAATGCAAAATTATAACTTTGAAGCTTCTGTCGGTATCAACAAACATGAAAAAGAAGTCGCCATGTTTACATAAAATTGAAATATCGTGGAAGCGTGATGTGGCATTTTGGCGGTATGATAGTTTATCATTACTCTGTGATGAGTTGCTGAACTTTCCTGGCAGACGACAAGACTTATCGGCACTCTCTGACAGCTCCAGGAAGTTCAAAAGTTCAAGAAAGACAATATGCTATAGAGCCTTGGGATAGTTACACCTCGCCAATATTTCAATTGGACTTTCGGTATGCCTTCCCTTATGTTTACCAGTTGCCCTGAAATTCCACAAGTATCCTTGAGTTCAGTGTACCTAGGCAAAGACAGGGCAGATCCTGGAGATCACTCTAAAAAATTTCGGGACAAAATTGGTTTTTTAGATTCAAAATGGTTTTTCAAAAAACCATTTTGAATCTAAAAAACCATTTTTGTCTGAATTCTTTTAGAGTGATGAGAACACAAACTTGTTAGACCAGGTTGCAAACCTCAATTTGTTGGTGTTCTGTCAATCAAGCAACATCCCAGCCCATCCCAGATAGCCAAAATATTTCTAACTAGATTGACCCATGATTTTTGGCAGTACTATAATGGGGAATAATTAACCCCCCCCCCCCTCTACCTGCATGGGCATGTGGCCCCGTGTGGCATGCCGGTCATTTGAAATATCGTTTGAGTAATAATTGTAACATAAGTAAAGATTGGTGGTAGAGGAATTGAAGTTACAAATGCACTGCCATATGTATTGGTGTAAGGTACAGGCAAGTGTATTTACACGTGAGCTTGTAATTGAGGGCATGGCTCGTAAGGAAAGGAAAAGATATGTTGAAAGGAAATGCGGATTGATGGAAATGTATAGAATTAGGCAAATAGGTAAAAGTGTATGGGCATTGAGACATTGACAGATGGAATGGGCTTGAGAAAGGTGAGAGTGAAGTGTGTGGATGTTTTTGGCGGGATGGCAGATGGTGGCGCCAGTCCTAAACGTGAGCAATAGCGGAACTACGATGGAGATGCATATGCCCCAGGTGGGTAAAAGCAGTAGAGGCAGAAAACGTAAATAAGGGAGCTGTTTCACTGTTATTTGCTGTTATCAGAAGGACAGGATAGATCAATAAGGATAGGTGGACAATTTAGGTGAGTGGCATTGCTCGGGGAGGAGTTTTTAGCTGTTGCAGCTGTGAGCATGTCACCCATGATTTTTGCTTCTCATACCCGGCAGGGATTGAACAATCTTGCACAGTCATGCAGTTAATGTACAAAGGATGTATTTCATTTGTCACTGTTTGCCAGGGAGGCAATATCTACATTATGGTTATATTCCATAGTATCAATTTGGTGCCAAAACTGCAGGAATTTCTCTGTGTTAATGAGGTAATTCCCATCCCAACCCTGTTATTTTGCCTCCAGCCATTCTAATTATCTCTTAGCATCTTGGCCTAATTGTAAAGATATCAGGCGTGAGAAATGCCTGCTACCTTTCTGCTTGCTCAGAACAGTGCAAAAGGCTTCATTATCTCTTCAGTTCAAATTGTTGCCCAGGTCCAAAACTTTGCTGAGCTCATCATTTCCGAAGATATTACACTAAACAAAGGGGAGCACCTGTTAGTGAAAATTAACAAGCATTTCTTGGCATGGTTCTTCTTTACTTCCGTACATTCTTAAAAATAGGGAAAAGAAAATCGCTGTGTCTCAGAAATAGAGGGACAACCACTGCACAGATAGATGATGCAGTTGAACATTAAGCACTCTTTCACTTTGGTTTCATTGAGCACACACTACATCTGACGAAATATAGAAATGGAGGAAAAGCAAGTACTGAAAATTAGGTACCATCAGACTTTTTTTAAACTACTCTTGCAAACGAAGCTCTGTTATTCCCCAGTTTTCCCTTTAAACGACTGCTTAGTTGTGCATGCTGTTATGATAATATTGACCAATGCGAATAATGTTCCTATAGCTGTTAAAGATTTATCAATATTAGCCTGAGGATAAATCTTATTGATGACATTGATGTCACCATAATGCAAAAATAATCCAACCTATCATTTTAAAAGCTCATAAATTCTACAAAATCTCATTTTATTAAGCGCTTTCCAGGGAAATCACTAAGGATGACCTCAGGGGTTTGGGTCCATTAATATGCCTTGATCCATTGAAATCAAGGAACTGTCAATGTAAAAGCTTCAAAGAAACTATCTCAAAGTAGTCTTCCCCAATAAAACCATAATGACACCAGTAATTACTTATTTCAGGTGCGCGAAATCCCGGGAAATATTCATACCTGATTCCTCAAACAAGCACCACCTTGTTTTGAGAAAAATTCCTATCAGAAATTATGTATTACCAAACTGCCCAGAAATAATTTATTTATTTCACCTATACTGAGCAAGAAATTATTTATCATAAAAAAGTACTCCTAACCCCCCCCCTCCCCCCGGATATAGATGGTCATCCCCTTAATATCTTAAAGTAAAATAAGTAAAACCAGTGGTAAGGGAAAAATAGACAAAATGTTGGCCTACTAAATATTCAGTTACGAGTTGCTATGGATTAGGCCAATGCTGCAATCTGCCAAAGCTTCTACTCTTGACTCGAGGTTGCCAGGATGACTTAATGATTTTGTGGCTGACCCATAGTATTTAAGGAGGTATTCTCCCTGCAGCTTAGGGTAAAGGAGTGCAGTTTGGATGGATGTTGTAGTGGTTATAGCGGTCCCTACCAGCCATAAATTTGGTGGAACACTAACAGATGTTCATAAAAGAATGAATCGCAACATTTTTGAAGATGCTGGTCGTTTCCAGAATTACAAACATTGATTAGGAAATGAAGTATCCTGTGTTCTCTTTTACTAAAATTATGACTCATGAGGTCGGAAAATAGAATTTAATATATGAAATAAAAAAACAAACATTTTTGTCCACAACTCCTTATTTTGTGAATGTTGCTTCCATTCAGTATGTCCAGTATATGTCCAGTATGATTCATTTATTGGTGGAATCAGTCAGTAACAAGGTCAAGCCAAATAGAGTCAAGTCGAGGCCAATCTGATGGTACTTTGAATTGCCATGCATTACCAAGCATTGCTTTCGGTATGAAGCATTGGTGCATGTCAAACATCTTCATTCAGTTCATCCGTCAGTGATGTTTCGACCTCTTTGCTCTATGTTTTGCTCTGGGTCATTATTCCTGCCTGACCATGATTGGACCCTGAAGCCACTAAAGGCGATAATCTTACTGTCATGGCAAGAATCAATGGGGCCATAGGCCATGACTGAGAATTATTGAGAATTACTCAATAATTCTCAGTCAAAACCAAATTTCAATGCAAAACCAACATGGATTTTTAAAAAAATCCATGTTTGTTTTTTTTGCATTGAAATTTGGTTTTTCAAAAAACCATTTTGAATCTAAAAAACCAATTTTGTCTGAAATTTTTTAGAGTGAATATGAACTTGAGTCAAAGAATGATGTGATGTGGTTCATCTTTGGAACTGCATAGGTTCTTCTTATGATTCATCTTCAGGCATGCTGACATTAACTGTTGAATGAAAGATCATACAGATAATAGAAAATAGACAAAACTTATTTAACATCAGTTTTTACAAAGAAAAACATTCGTGACAAGTGACTAGTGTCACCGACCACAGCACAAGTTGAATCAATTGGTTAGGAACACTGGTTGCCAGGAAAAAAAATCATATCTGAAAATCAGAATAAAAAATAAACATTGTATCTATGTCCATTGTCCAACAGTCATATTTGTTCAGTTTTGGTAACCAACTATGTCCTGTTGAAGATAAAGCAAAATATTATTGGTAATTTGGTATCCACATTCACTGCCAAAAGACTCCACATGGCCAAGACAGGCAACTTTTGACTTCAAGTTAAGTTTAGGTGATCTATTTAAATCTATTTCCTACAGAATTTTGCTTAAATTATGAGGTTGGTGGGAAATTCTAATGAATTGTTTTAGCCTGCCTTTTTTAGCTTCATTTGGAAATGTTAAAATACATGTAGTCTGATGCTTATTTCTGATCTCTGCAAGACGCTGCCTTGCTGTCGTCCAACTTGAATTTTCAGTAATCACAATTGGTAACCTATTTTTTCTTGCTGGTGGGTGGCATAGCTCGTAAACAAAAATGTATGTCGATATCGCAAAAAGATTGTATTCTATTTTGTGATGCTAATACAACCAAAATCACTACTTTCTATCCTGCAGAATGTGCTGCATCAGTTAAAGCTCTGCGTTTTCACACCCCATCTATGTGCTGTGAGGTGTTGCTGGACTGGTCTTTTGAAGACAACCAGCAATTCTACAGGTCTTGGGCAAGGTTTAGTGTCCATTATGTTGGGATTCACCCAGCACTTTAGACTGACTGACCTTTGGTATGCTATTCCGAAAAACTTGTCGAATGACACTAAGTGACAGTTTGTGGGCCTTACTTGCAATTGTAAAGAAGTTTCAGGTTACCATTAAAGCAGGTTGTTATATTCAAGGGGTTATGACAAAGAAAATAAGTCATACAATAGGGTAAATGGGCAGGTGGAAAAGGTTATTTTGTTCAGCAATAGAATAGTAATTCATTAATACTCTCAACGAACTGCTTTTTAATAAGTCATAGAGATAACTTTACTTGACTTAAAGGCAGTTTTCGAAAATAGTTTGTTGCTCGAGTTTCAATGGACGTCCTGTATTGATGCACTTTGCGAAAGCTGGATTCGAACCCTGGACCCAGCAATTGGCAGTCCAGCACGCTACCACTAGACCAACCGTCCCCCCGTGCTATATATTCAAAACATAATGACTTTTATCAAAAGATTAACTCCAGCAGTGAAGAAATCTTTAATATCTGACGCATGTTTGTTTACACTTACAGGGTGGGGAAGCGAAACTATTTGACTGATTTTATTTTTTGGTGGAAACGGAGGACTACCAAATCACAACAAATCCATATTAATGGGGCTGAGAAACAAGGGAATAAAGAATGTTGTCGTGCAGTTTGGCTAAAATTATCTGGAACCAAAAATTAACATGGCTGCCAAAAATTGAAAAATCTCCTAAAAAAAGTCCTCTCGTGTTTGGGGACCGTTCTCCATTATGACAGCTCGGATGATAACAACACCTTGGTACCTGTTGATAACCTGCTTTATTATGCCAGAAAATGATTTTCCTATCATCATTCATCAAGCTTTGGTGAGAGTCAGAAGTCTGAAGATCAGATATCAGCGGATCTAGCTTTTTTAAACTATTGCATTTTTTTGGCTTAAAGCAGTGCTGCGAAAGTAAGGGTTCTCATATCAATTTTTACGCCACTGTGTCGAACTTTTCTGATAAATATAGTAACTGCTTGAGGTTTGACATCCATGTTTTACATCAATTTAATTGTTTTTTGGCACAATTTTATAAAAACATGTAAATTTCACTTTTTTTCAATTTTTCCAATGCAGCTTGCTCTGGGTATCTTTTCCATGTTGCATGAACCTCCTGACTTAGTGGGTTGCATCTGAAGGATGTGCAAGTGGGATTTTAGAAACTTTCAAAATCTTGTTGTCACAGCCGAAATCAATGACTTGTCGCTTTGCTGCTCATTGTGTAACCAATTCAATTCCGAAACCAATGATACTAATGGACAAGAAAGCTTAAAACATTCTTGCAATCCCAGCCAAGTTTCATTGTTCTCCATCCTTTACTTTTAAAAATATTCTTCCTTAAATTTGGTGCAAGATTCGCGTCCCCACCCTATATCATCCACTCAGGGAAATAGACTCAGGCAAGACTGTAAAGAATAACATATTTTCATAATCCATGGGAAAATTTGAAATCAAAACATTTTGACTGGATGGCCAGTAATCAGTCACTTTTGAGACATTCCCATGAGAGGAGTTATCTCTGAACAAAAGAACACACTGGACAAACTGGGCAGTCATGGAGTCTCAAAGACCAGCCTCTTCTGTTTTCTAATTACCATACCCAGCAACTTACTTGCATCTGATTGGTCTAGTACATGGCCATTCTCAACAAATGTGATAAGGTCTTTTTTCATAAGGTGCTATCATCCAGACTTCCCCATTTCTTCTCTCATCAGTTTTCATGAGGAAAATATAATTTGCAGAACCCAAGCCAAAAATTGTGAATATTTCATGATTTTTAAAGAAATCCTGACCCTTGATTGACTTAATGGTTATTTGGAGTACATTTTCTGTAGTTCTATCTATTCACTCCCAATCAATGTGCTGGTATGTGTTGCTAGACTGGGTCTTTTGAAGACATTCAGCAATTCCACAGGTCTGGAATAGTAGCTTCCTGCACCCCATACTTTTAGATTGACCTACCTTCGAGTGGAAAAAAAACTCGCTGACTAACGCTAAGAGACATTTCACAGTCTTTGTGTGTAAATGTAAAAACGTTTCGGCTGATTATGCAGAGCAAGTGTTTGGATCCCAGAATATACAATAAAGCAATGAGGACAGTATGGAAGATGGCAGCACTTCATTAATAGAATCATTGACTAATATACTACGTCTGTCAATTTCTCACATTAGTTGCATAAAAATCATTATCCCGAGTTATAGAGATACCTTCAGTCGGCTTTAAATAATCAAACATAATAAATAATTCACCACATTTTACTTTCACCATAGTGAATCTCATGCAAAAAAGACTTCATTGCAATATGTCTTTGTCAAAACATCAAAACTGATATTTAAAATATGAACATCTGGTACATTTCCGAAGTTGACTCAGTCTGTGACACATTCGTTTTGTGTAATTATCATGGAAACTTTCTCATTTCTTCACACATCACCTCTAATGAGGAAGATATTATGGTCCCTTGGGCCTTTATTAGCCACATTTGCCGAACCCAAGCCAACAATTGCGAATATTTCATGTCTTTGAAAGAGCTCTGAGCTTTGATATACCTATCTATAGAGCTGGCCATATTTGGTCTCTGGCAGTCTATACAGAGTTTGCTTGCCTGTGACGAGATGGAAGTAAATTTTCTCTTCACTTTTTTTGCAATACTTTGGAAATACACAATACATCATCAAAATGCACTTTCCTTTTATTACAAAAAGGAAAAAGATTAATCTTCACAAAAACAGTCCATAATTATGTTCATTCCTTTCCTACAACATTTCCAACATAGGCTGATGAACCTGGTTTGCAATAGGTGCAGGGTTCTATTTATGTCATAGATTAAATAATGTGAATGACTGCATTTACTTGTATCCTTGTTAGTACCATTAACATAACTGATTATTTGATTTTATTACTCCTTGTAATGGCTTATACTCGCATTTTGTGATTAATTTATCAGGGATGACTAATCAGGGTAACTTTGTATGAGTACTTAAACTGGAAATTCAATGGTTCTTGCAGCCGAGCTTCAGCGTTTACTACCGCAGAAGCAGATTTTTCCTTTGGAACTCAGAAAGACCCCTGAAAAAGTTATATGCCAATAGACCACAAGTTATTGCCACATGACATGCAAAGGAGGGGTTGAAATGGATGTTTCAGGGCTCAAGTAAGCATGGGTATTAAGTCTCAATAAAGGATAATTTGGTCGATGCTAAAAAAAGATATAAACAAACCCATTTCGGCTGATTTATCACCCAGCTGTAAGGAGGTTTCCTGGTTGAAAGTATAGTCACTGACTATGATTTTACAAATGCATATTTCGCCATGCACAACCATCGGCTTGGATGAAGCTCTGGAACAAACAATTTTCCTAAAATCCAACTTTCCTTCGAGAGCTTTCTATTCCAGTCCTAACTATGAAAATCATGACGTGATGCAGTTTTACTAACATGCATGGTATGATATTATAAATATTGGCTTTTAAAATTTTTACATTCAGTTCTTATTCAGATTCAGATTTTCGAACTAGCAAAAAAATATATTTTGGATTTAATAACATGATTATGGACGGTTACTGGATTTGCAGTGATCTATCTGTATTCTTTCGTCTGCTGGAAGGTGGTCATTTCATCTTAGGCAGATAGTTCTGTGCAAACCAGACTGCTTCTGAAGCAATAACAAAACCAAGGAAAAGCAAGTGCTGATAATAAGTGATCATGAGAGAATTGTTTTCAAACTACACTTGCTGATGGAGCTCTCTTATTCCCCCCTTTATCCCCTTTTAGCTAATCCATTTTTCATGTCAATGTTGTTATGATGTTCCTATAGTTTTCAAGATGAGTCAATACTGCATAAGCCTCATATAGTATTTTTATTGATAATATTGATCTGACATACATGTACTGCAAGTATTTGGGGTGTATTGATATGCCTTTATCCATTGAAATCAAGGAAAGGTCAATATGAAAGTTAAATTTAATCAAATAAGCCTTCCACTAACATACTGATTCCTGCCAGTAGAAGAGTTCTAGTAAGTTTGACAAGCACTATGATGTTGCCCCTACAAAGCTTCCAAAGCTTTGTTATCACAGTCATCGTTCCTTCTTCCTCAAGCCAGAATTTACAACAGACATCATTTGACGACAAAATCCTAGATAAGAGGAAACTCATAATAAAGCTGAATCTGCAATCCTTGTTTCCTTGAGAGTATTGAACGTGACTGATCAAAGGACATAAGAGAACCATTAACTACCTAGTCTACCATAAAAGACCAGCTCACATCAACAGTTGGAACATTCACACTGTGTGCCAACCAAGTGACCTAATTAAGGATTTTTTTTATTTGCATTTTGCTAGTTCTCATATATAGATCAAACAACAAACTTTGCATTATAGCCAGTATGCTGTCTAATAGTACAAGTAGTACACATAAAAAATTTCGAATCGATCAGTTAAGTTTTCTGGGAGATTAGGCAGTTTTAGTAAATTACAGTGCATTTTTTACTAGAATCCCCAAATCTTTTGATTGTTGAATATTCAATGCTTTTAATTTCACATCAAGATGTCTAATACATAAATACAGCATACTGGCTATGTTTTAATTTAATTGAATTTGTTTCTTGTCTAAAATTTAAGATTTTGTGATTAACTAGGTCGCTTCGCATAGAGCAAACGGTACACAGTGTTCATACATACAAACATATAGAAAGTTTTAATATGATACTCTTCTGACAGAGTCAATAAAGCTATGAAGAGACTGATATCCGTACTGTTTCAAAAAACAAATACGACACATATTGATTTTAAAGTTGTCAGTAAAAATAATCAACGTGGCATTGGCATACGATATATACAGTTACGAGTCGATATGGATCAGACCAATGCTCCAATCTGCCAAAGCATCTACTCTCGACTCGAGGCAGCCAGGACGACTTAATGATTTTGTGGCTGACCATAGCATTTAAGGAGGCATTCCCCCTGCAGCTAAAGGCAAACAAGTGCAGTTTGGATGGATATTGTGGTGGTTCTAGAGGTCCCTACCAGCCACAAAGACATCCCATCCTGAAAGGCAGATTTAGATCATAGAAGAATAAATCGCACCATTTTGGGGTGAATTTAGCTGTTTCAACAACCATTCATTTAGGAAATAAGGTATCCAGTTATCTATTGTACTTATAACGCGTGAGGTCTGAAAATAGAAGTTTTATGAAATCCCAAAAGCAGACATTGTTGAATTTGTTGACCACAGCTCCTTATTTTGTGAATGCTGCTGCCCTTCAATATGTGCAGTAACCATATTCATATACTCAGTTGATTCATTTATTGATGGAATCAGTCAGTAACTAGTTCAAGCCAAATCAGTCAATTCAAGGTCAATCTGACGGTTCTTTGAATTGCCATGCATTACCAAATGTTGCTTTCCAATATGAAGCATTGGTGCATGTCAAACACCTTCATTCAGTTCATCCCTCAGTGATGTCTTGACCTCTTTGCTGAATGTATGGCTCTGGGTCGTTATTCATGCTGGACCATGATTGGACCCTGAAGCCACTAAAGGGGATAATCATACTGTCATGGCAACAATCAATGTGTGGCCAGTATGTATTGATTGAGAATTATTGAGAATAACTGTGTGCATACAATATAAGAGCTCAAGAAATACAAAGATCTGTAGATCAACATGAGTGATATGGTCAAAAACGGGATACTGTAAGATACATATGATAAGGTAAGATAAGATAAGATAAAACTTAATTTAATTTCAGTGATTTTAGTACAAACAATTAACACAAGCTGTAAGCTTTTGGCCGACAAATTTTAAAATCACAAAACAAGATGAGTTGGTGAAGTTATATTCAAATGAAAAATTAATGAACTTTATACCATCGCATATAATATTTGTTTTCGCTTTAATTCTGTTTTTACAAAGAATTTCTTAAGCATAGTATACAGTGCCGCCTGTAAGTAAGTGAAATGCATGATATTGTGCCATTGCATCAATGTTAAACATCCTTAACCAAAATGCTTCTGGAAGGACGAATTCCCATCCGATGAGAGGAAAACATTTTGGGTCATAAAGGCCGATATGTGAGGCAAGTTGGATAAAAATAGCAGCCAATTTTCTTTGCTGTAGTTGGAGTTAGGTATGGGTCAAAGTCTTTGATAAGTAAGTGAAACGCAGGCCCAATGTTAAAACATAGGGAAGGGTGGTTCACTTACTTATCAAAGACTATGACCCATACCTAACTCCGACTACAGCGAAGAAAATGGGCTGCTATTTTTATCCCACTTGCCTCACATATCGGCGTTTATGACCCACTTTGTTTCCCTTTCATCCGATGAGAATTCATGCCTCCACTAGCAGTTTGGCTGAGGATGTTTAGCATTGATGCAATGCCACAATGTCATGCGTTTCACTTACTTACAGGCGGCACTGTACATGTGCCACATTCACATTTACTGAGATCATAATTTTTTCGTAAGTCAAATTTGAAATATCCTATATCTGCTGAGCATTTTACATTATAAGGTAGAAAATCCCACAACGAGGGACCCTCATATCTTATTGACTTCTTACCATATCGAACTGCATTGAAATATGGTTGAACTAACTTGTTATTGTCCAGCATGTTGTATGGAGATATTTGTTTGTCAAAAAATGTACTTTTAACAGGTGGTGCTAAACCATTTATTACCTTGAAAGCAAATTCTGCTAAATCAACATCTTTTTGTCAGTTTTTATCAGTAAGTTAGTATATGAACTTTCACAATCATTACAAATGAGTCTCAAAGCTCTTTCATTTAGATTTTCAATTTTTCTATCGTGTCCGAGAGAGAAAGTGTGGTATGCGACTGAGCAGTAAACAAAGTTAGAAGCTACAAATGTTCTTACTCTTCCTTCATAATCAATGAACTTACATGATCTCTGAAGTACATTTATTTTGCCTAGCCTTTTAGGAAATAAGTGACAAGCGGTGATTAAAGTTTAATTTAAAATCAATATGAATACCTAACAATTTTACCACTGATTCCGTTTTAACAGAGTTTTGTCAATTTAAAATTATTGTAGTGTTGTCTTTACTTAAAAGTATTGCCTGATATTTTGATGGGTTAGCTTTCACAACATGGGTTCACCAGAGGCAAGTCCTGCCTACCCAACCTGCTGGAGAAGCTGGAAGACTGGACACAGGCAATAGACGAAGGAAAAGGAGTCTACGCCCTATACTTCGACTACAAGAAGGCCTTCGACACCGTGCCACATAAAAGGCTATTACACAAGTTGAAGGGATACAGATTGGAAGGGTCAGCCGTAGACTGGATCGAAGATTTCCTTAGAAACAGAGAAATTCAAGTCAATGTCGGTCAAGCACAATCCATCAAGGTTAAAGTAAAAAGTGGGTCCCTCAAGGATCAGTTATTGACCCAATACTATTCCTTGTGTATGTGAATGACTTCCCCGAAGAAGTGACTAGTTCAGTGAAATTGTTTGCGGATGACAGCAAGGTATATAGAACCATCAAAATTGAAGAAGACCATGAAGCCCTACAACAAGATCTCAATAACCTGATGCTGTGGCTTCTAGAATTTAACATCGGGAAGTGTCGCCGTATGCACATCGGGCCTGGGAGCAGAAGGTATGAGTACAAAGTCACGAAAGACAGAAAACGAAGAAATATTAGAAGAAACGGAGAGTGAGAAGGATTTAGGAGTATGGTGGATAACAACCTAAAGTCAGGAAACCAATGTGGTAAGACGGCAACAAAAGGCATGAGTGCACTACGGATGATAAGAAGAACCTGCAACCGCATCAGTGTGGACAACTTCCACATCCTGTATAGATCATTTGTGACCTGCTCCACCAAAATGAGTTCAAAGTAGGCAATCTGTATTTTCCAGAAATGAGCAAAATGTGACAAAAGGTCACATTTTGATGATTTTTAGCTGTTGGTGCCATGTTTTAGCAAAAGTAATTTGCTTTGATTATTTAAGACCATTTTACCAAAAACTGCTTTTAAATGATCTAAATTGGGCATCATTCTTGATTTTCTTAGTTCTTTTATTGTAATGGCGGGAAATTCAAACGCCATTTTCTCAAAGTTCGATGTTTGAGGTGCCATATCTTTGGAATGGGTGGAGATATCAAAACAAACTAAACATCATTTTAAAGCCAAATTCCATTAGAACAAAGCCATTTTCGCAGTTGAATATGATGGCAGGCCGACTTTCAACCCATTTTGGTGGAGCAGGTCACATTTGTCAGGCCCCATCTGGAATATGCGGTTCAAGCATGGAATCTCTACTTGAGAAAGGATATTGATACCCCGGACAGAGTGCAGAGGCGTGCAACCAAGTTAGTGGAAGGAGTGAAAGACCTGCCTTACTGCAAAAGACTGACAAGACTTGGTATGACAACTCTGGAAGCAAGACGAGTAAGAGGCGACTTGATAGAGACTTACAAAATCATTAACAAGATTGAGAATGTTGATTCCAGTAAGTTCTTCACTCCAGCCAGATCAGTACAACTCAAGGGACACAGGGACAAACTCTTCAAGCCACGTGTCATGTATTTGTTACTGCAACCATAGTAGCTCGTACACAGCTACACTATAAGCTCTAGACTAAAATAGCTTTGGCATAGTATGCTTTAACAGAACACCACCAGGCTGACCAAATGTTGAAATGCCTGCTAGAAACTTCAATTGCTCCTGACTGACACTTCTCCCTTCTGAGAAATTGCAATTAGAAGATGTCTCCTGTGGAGCTGACAAGTTCAGAGAATGCTTAACCTGTCTAGCTCACCCAGGCAGTAGCTGAAATTAGACGTATGTCTTAAAAGCAAGATATTTTTTGCTTGGTCCAAGTACAATATATTTTACACAAAGTCAGATTGCATATTCTAAATCTGCAAAAAAAAATCAAATCCACAAGTCCGTGATCAGTTGTGAATATGAGCTTGCATCAAGGAATGAGTTTACCACAGACTCTTTAATTTATTCTTCTTTAGACATGCTTACATCTACTGTTGAATGTTGAATGACTGATCCCGTGGTTCAAGTTACTTCATTAAAACATTGGTAGCCTGAAAAAAAATCATATCTGCAATAGTAATTTTCGAAACCAGATGCAATAAATGTTCATCCATTGAGCTTCATTTGGAAATGTTAGAAATAGTCTGATGCTTATTTCTGCTCTCTGGAAGACTACTGCCTTTCTGTCGTTCAACTTAAAAATTCAGAATTCACAGAACTTTAGTGACTTATTTCCTCTTGTTGGTCATTGTAGTGCTAACTTTTGGAAAAACTGTGTACAGATATTTAAAAACGCATGACATTTATTCTTTTTGTTACTTAAATATAATTGACTTCACTAGTCTGTATCTTGCAGGATGAACCACAGCAGTTAAAGCTCTGTCTATTCACAATCCTTCAATGTGCTCTACGATGTTTCTAAACGGGCCTTTTGAAGACATTCACGAATTCCAAAGGTCTCAGGTCAAAACTAGTGTCCATTATGTTAGGATAGTAGTTGCCTTCACCCGGCACTTTCAGAGTGACTGGCCTTTAGGGGGTATGCTCCTCTGAAAAAAAAATTCACTCTTAGTGACTCACACTAAGTGATAGTTCGTGGGCCTTGCTTTATTGTAGAGAAGTTTAAAAGGTGATACATTTAAGCAAATTGTTGCATTCAGGGAATATCACAGAGAAAGTAACTAAAATATGGTACATGTAGATCATACAGCATATGAAAGAGACTATAGAAAAGTGATATTAAATGCTCTTAAATTAATTGAATAAACAAAGTGTCATACGAACACCCTTTTTATGACAAATAGACAGTTGTCAAGTTAAACGGGTATTGCATCAAATAGAGGTTATTCGAATCCTGTATGTGCTATGTATTCATAACAATATAACTGATATTATAAGATGAACTTTGCTAAAAAACATATCTATGATATTGACAATGTGAGAAGTTGGCTGTTACACATTTGCTTTGTAATTATCATGCAGACTTTCTCTCATTTCTTCACACATTGTATTTAATGAGGGAGACATAATGGTCCCTTGGGCCTTTATTAGCCACATTTGCAGAACCCAAGCCAACAATTGTGAATATTTCATGTCTTTGAAAGAAATGCTGAGCCTTGATTCACCTTATTGGCAGCCTGTGTTTGGTCTCAGACTGTCTTTACAAAATCTGACTGTCAACCAAGATGCAGAGAACTCTTTTATTTATTTTTGCAAGGAGCCACACTATCAAGTAATACAGCTAGGGAATTAGAACAACAATTAGTCAAAATGAATTTGTCTTACAAAAGAAAAAGATCGAAAGAGACCAAATTAATACATCTTGACAGAAACAATCGATTATTATGTACGGTAGGTCCTCAGGTGTATGAGATATGATCTACTTATTGGAGCTGTTCATCATTGGGCCTGTGGGGCTTTCTGTCCAAATTTTTCAACCTTTGGCCGAATGTAATGTGGATTTATAATAGTGTAGGACCCTAGTTTCTTCACCTCTGATTATGTGCAAACCTGCAACATTTATAACAAAGGTTGAACTACAGCTGTGGTAATAGACACAGGGTTCTGTGTATATCATCAATTACATAATGTAAATGGCTGCATTTACATGTATCCTGGTTCGTATCATTAGCATCAATTAATGTTTGATTTTATTGGTTCTTCTAATGCCTAATGCTAGAATTCAGTGATTAACTTATAAGTCAGGGGTGATTAATGATTACAGGTAGCTTGTTGAATACAAAAGCAACTCTACTCAGGCCTTCCTTTTATTTTTCAGAGAACTGGTAAATACAACGTGCCAATGTGACTTTGAGCTTAAATCAGACTTTTGCCAGGGCACCAGGACATTATTTTGGATTTACCAGGAGTCTGACATACAAAGGTAAGAACAGGCATTTTCATCAAGTAAATCCTGACTAGACGGATATAAGAACACAAACAGAAAGTGTTTAATTGACATTGATGTCAAAAGCCTGTTTAGCTACATTTCAAATATCCTAGTTAATGAAAATGAAAATCAACAATAATATGAAATTACTAGTTGGGTCATTATCAAATTTCGGGCCACTTTGCGTCACTCTAGTTCCCTGACAATAATTTGAATGCGATTAATACCTGAAGCATCACTCTACATCTGTTGTTCATATTTCTATTTAGAACCACTGCATTTGGAACAAAAAGTCATTCATGAGACCTTTTTTTTCTGCATTATGTACAGTAATCCGTGCAAAATCAATGGTTTTTCCCTGACAACGGACCTGACATGATAAAATCAAGTGTTTATTTATTCCTACTATACTATCATTTCCAAAGTTTCTTCGAACGATTCATGAGAATATAGACTTGAATTTATATCTAGTTCAAATTCAATGTTTTGTGTGCATAATTTCATTGATTAAATTGATACAATAGACGTGTTACTAATTTATGTCAATTTTTTTGTCCACTCCGTTTCCCTGCCATAGCTCAGTTCGTTATTGTTTTTCATGAGCTATTTTCACTGAATATCATCAAACCTAAGTGCGCCATAGTACTACTGCCTTGCAGACTTCATAAAACATGTATTAAATAAATTAAGACGTAATATTCATAGAAAATGTCTTTGGTCTCACCAAAATGTCCATCCCGTTTCCTTCATTTCCAAGCTTACCATTGATAGAGTGATTTCATGTATATATTGCAGAGGGTGACAGCTTTTGATAGTCTGCAATTATGTTATCTAATCTCCAAAATAACAAGCAGTATTGAGCGAAAGCAAAAAATCATTCCACTCCATTACCGTCCACTCCGTTACCAGATCATCAGCAAGAAATCGACATTTGGACCAAAAAATCTACTGATACGAGATGAAGAACTTCTGAAAATAATAGTTACATCAATCTTTTATTGTTTTTCCTGTTATTGATGTTCCTACAATTGGTTTTTTACATCAAAATTCCACTCAGTTACCACATTGTCCGCTCCAGTACAGGACATTTTTGCTATACCCTTTGTCCCGAAATTTGAGAATGGCCCAGTTATGCAATGCCTTTTTGGCAGTTGAGCGCTGAAATGTAGAATTATTGATGCGGAGAAAGTATAACAGTTGGGTCTAAGATATTAAAGGTTAAAATGAGGTAGTGCTGAAACTAGAAATTCAAAGCCAAACTGCATTCTTTACTCCTACAGTAGCAGTGGATTTTTGAGGACTCAGGAAGGCTCTTAAGAAACTTAGATGTCAGAAACCACAAGTTATTGGCATAAAACATGCAAAGGAGGGGTTGAAATGGATGTTTCAGGGTGCAAGTAAGCATAGGTATTAAGTCTCAATAAAAGATCATTTGGTCGATGCTTAAAAAGACATTAACAAACCCGTTTCAGCTGATTTATCACCAACTATTAGAAGGTCTCTTCTGAAATTATAGTCTTTGCTTAATGTATTTTGTGAATTGATGTTTTCCATGCACAACCAACAGTCTGCATGTTGCTCTGAAACTTGATCTTATAATTTGAGAAATATAATCTTATATTTGAAAGTGTGTCCTTCTTAAAAAATTATCGGTTCCAATCCTAACATTGAGAATTATGCCATATGATGCTGTTCTGTTTAAACAGATAATGCATTTGATGTCTGTTATATTCAATGCAATGGGAAATTTACAATGCTATTTGCAGATGCAGTGCTATTGCAGTAGTAATCAGCTGAAATGTAACAACGTTTTTAACAAGACATTATCCAATACAGGATTAGTGGTCTATGAATTTAACACTATTAGTGAAGAATAAAGCTATCACATTTCGCGACTACAACAATGGTAGCTTCTCATGTTGACAAAGGAAAAGAACACTACAGCTTCCTTGTATCACCATATTAATAATAATTCCCCATGAAATTCTCGAGCCAATGTCTACAAGAGTTACTTTCTCAGGCCCACGACCTATCATGGAAGATTTTTGGAAAATCAAGAATGAGTTGAGGTTTGAAAGGTACCACCGTTGATTACTAACAGTGATAGACTTGTCTGCATTATTTTCAGACCATCCTCCTTTGCCACATTGTTGAATTTTATCTCTATGCCTGTCTCCAATCTGTGGTAGTGACAAACTGGCTTTGCAAATCTGGTATGCATGCCCTTTTACAAACTGCATGTGTTGTTTGAAATGACAAATCATGGGTCAGTATTTACACAATTTTGCAAAAATAGGTGGCCTGAAGCATGGCCCAGTCATGCCATGGCGGCTTGCTTAGCACTAGAACCTGAGTTCTATTTCTGTAATTAACCAACTGCCCAAGGCATCCATGCAATTACAATACTGACAAAATATCTGACTAATTTCAGTCATTTCTTCATTGACAGTGTAGTATATCCCTTTTATGTCCTAGTGCAGGCTTTTCTTCTTGCGGATTTTCTGGGTAGATGTTATTTTTCATCACCTCAAATTAAATTCAAAATCATCATCTGGCCATGAGGCTGAAAATGAATTTCTTTGTTTTTCATTGAAAGCTCAAATTAAGGTTGCCAGAATTTGAATTTTTCTTTCAGTGAAAACATTGGAATGTGGAATTCTCTGTTGATTTACATAGAATGACATTATTGTTGTTGTTTGTCTCTGCATATTTGGACTGATCTCAAATTGAAGAATGAAAATCCACTTTTATTGTTAGTATCTTGCCAGCTTTTAGCAAGGCTTGAACCGAAAACTATCACAGAATAAATCACTGATTATGGTTCACATAAAGTCTTAGGGCCGATTTCACCAACATAGTTTTAACAGTTAGGCCTGGTATTAACTTCTTTAAACCTGGTGTAACTAAGTCCCTTTCACCACCTGAGTTTTAGTCGACCATATAATACATGAGGCGGAGGGGGGGGGGGGGCTGGACTTATGATGAAAATAATTGGTTCAGCACATGACACTTAATTTGCTCAGCACATCCAAAGAAAAAAAGAAGTTTGTTTCCACCTAGGCACTCAGCACACTCTTCACTGAATAAGTCAGACACACCTCCAAGGCTGGCCAATGAACAAGCCTACACACATGTAAATATATGCACATGATACACCTTGAATGTCATCTGAAATATGACAAAAAAATTAATATATGAAGTTCGATGTTTGTGCGAGAGACTATGATACTTTGATACAGTCATGGGATAGCTTGTTGCGTTGTTTTGTTGCTTGATAGCAATGATAGGTTGGTTAATAGGAAAGGGGGAGGTTTTGAACTTCTTTTTTTTTTTGGTCACCGAGACTGGGTCAGTGGCATCCCTATGGGGGGGGGGGGGTAGGGGCCCGGTGCCCCCCATATGAACTTTCCAACTCTGGCTAAAATATAGTTAGTATAGTGGGTGCCCCCCCCAGAGAATCGCATTCCCCCCAGGTGCCCCCCCCCGCTTGAGAGCCCCCCTAGTTACGCCACTGGACTGGGTAGGCAATTATCTATTTTAAAAATTTCCAAGACCCCCCCCCCTTTTCTGTGCAGCCATATCTTTGTCTTTGTATGGGAAATTGAGACATTGTGTTTGTAACAGCTGGCCTGTTCGCACAACATGTACAAACTTCCACTAAAGTAAAATTCCTTGATACTGCTCTGCTTGACTGATTGGCTTAGCCAGACCAGGTCTTAGCTGAGACCTGGCTCTTCTCTTAATACCATGTTGGTGAAAACGGCCCTATATGTTTCCTGTATCACACATTATGGCGAGAAGTAAAGTAAAACATTGACTGATGTTTGTGGCACTAAATACCAATCAGGAGACAGCTAAATGTGGAAACGCTTGTATTGCATTGTGTAACCTAAACAATCAATGATAGCTGAGATTTACACTTGAAGGTTAGGTACAGTACGTTGAATTAAATTGCTTCTATCAATCAGTTTTTTTCTCATTCTCAAAGACATGTTCAGTCGTAATAAACGAATAAAAGACGATCATTCTTGGACAAACCAATGCACCAAAACCCTTATACAAATCTACTATGCAAGTTGCGCTTCAGGCCAAGGTTGGCATTCAATTTACCATGAAATGAGGGATAGCTTAATAATTACTTAGTATTCATATCTCCCTAATGCACTTAGCTGTGTGATTGATAGATAGCCTCAAAGATAATAATTTATTGATCAATCTATTGTATTCAACATAAGCAAGTTTGTCTTGATCTCCTGACTTAATCACAACCCAAACCAAATCAAATCCCCATTTTCACAAAAGGTTCATATTGTACCTGATAAGAGTTCCTCCGTGGCCTAACGGTTAAGAGTGCTTGTTTGCACAACCACTGGCTCTGAGGGCGTGGGTTCGAATCCCACCCCGGAACTCAATTTCGTCCGAGCCCATGGGACATTAAATGGAGGCGGGTTGTATCCAGTGTTCTATGCTGGGGCAACTGAAAGACCCTGGGCATCCCTGAATTAATAGGGTATGTACCAGACTCACAGTCTTCTCATCTCATCATCATACGGCGATCGCCTGCCTCGATATAGCCCACTAAGGTGCTGCTGAGGCGTAAAACACAAACAAACAAACAAACAACAAACATGTACCTGATAGGTCTTGTGTCAGTCCGGTCCATGCTGGCGCTGGCTCTTCTCTGCCTGCTGTTTCAGCAGAAATTCAATCTCGAGAATGTAGAGATTTGTTAGTCTGTCTTTTCAGCAATTTTTACATCAATACTTTTTGTTTATAATTTGATTTCCAAGTTAGCTGCAGGAGAGAATTTTAATTAAGTTGACCAACATGATTATTTTCTTAGTATTCTTTTCTAGTATTTAAAACTTATCATACAGTCACTGTCAATAGGATCAATGTCAACCATATATATCGTATGTCCAAACCTTCTTACAGCTGTGACAATTGCAATATTAGGAGTGATACAAACATCTTCCAAGTTCCATTATAAGGTAACTTTTTACAGAAGTACTTGGATCCGCAACTGTTAAATTATTTTGTAACAAAATATACTATCAGTTTACTGAAGCCTCAACACAACAGGAGCGTGCAACCCAGCCCCTTTCTGAGATCTACCCCATGCATATATGACTTATTTGTTTCTCTGCCATTGCAGAAAATAGGGCGAAAGGATTACTGTTGTGCAAGTTTGAGTTAAAGAGAATATTAAATTGCAAACAAAAAGATCCAATTGATTTGTATGTCAATTGTTCAGTCAAGGTCAAGGCGACTGTATTTCCTTTTTGTCAATAGTTTGAAAAGTTTCTTATCTTTCTGAGACACGATTCTTATTTTTAGCAGCAAAATGTGTTTTAATGGCTAAGTGGTGTCAATTGATGGGAGTCGTCTGTTTGGAGCACTTTGCCATTTTTCCAATTGAGGCCTTTCAGAAAGGTCTGCAGCTGCAGTCCTTTGAGTCTTTGTCACACAATTTCAATACAACTATTCTGAATAACTCACATGGGCACTGCACCGCCTAATGCCTAACGTTCCTGCAAAACTACTCCTGATTGGTTTCATCAGAGGGACAATCTCACTAGGATGTGACTTATATGAAACAGGGATCCTTTAAACACTCAGGTAGCTTCATCCTTCATTATCATGAACTAGAATTTCAAGTGGATAGTCGAAGTCTAATGGCTCATGGCTGTGTCATAAAACAGCTGAAATGGGTTTGTTTATATCTTTTTTATCATCAACCAAACAATCTTTTATTCAGACTTAATATCCCTGCTTACTTGAGCCCTGAAACATCCATTTTCAACCCGTCCTTTGCATGCTTTATGGCAATAAATTGTGATTTACATGGACTGTGTCAACTTTTTCAGGAGCTTTCGTCAGCGCTGAAGTAGCAACAGGGCAGATGGCAACATCAGTTACCAGAACATCGTATGATAATTGCTGTACGCATATTTGGTTACTGAGTGCTTCCTTTATCTTGAGTATGGGAAATTGTGATTTCCTAAAAGTTGTGGCCTAAAAAAGAATATTCCAAGGTCATGATAATGAATGAAGAAATTATCTGAGTGGGTAAAGGGTCCCTGTTTTATAAGATTGATCCCTGTGCTCATTATATAGTTTTCTCTCATGGAGGTGTAATCTCACCCGAGGGCACAATGTTTATGTTACAAATACAAAATGTGACATTATTATTGATCTATTTTCCCCCCTTGTACACAGTTTGAAACTTAAATCTACTCAGCTAATTTGATTATTGATAGAATCACTCAGTTCTGTACACTGCAATACATTTCACAAATATCAAGCTCAGCACTAATGTGTGCCAAACATCTTCATTCCGTTGATCTTTCCGTGATGTCTTGACCTGTTTGCTGCATGTCTTGCCTGGGGTCATTATTCATGCCACACCACAATTGGACCCTAAGGCCACTAATGGTGATAATCATACAGTTATGGCCAATTTAGTCCGCAGCCTATAGGCCCTGATTCCGAATTACTATATGCATACAAGATTGGCGCATTGAGGGAAACAGAAATCTTTAGATCAACATGAATGATAAGGTAAAAAATGGGATATTGTAATGTTAGCACTGTGGCCCATACACAGCTACACAATAGGAATTGTGCAAAAATAACCTTGCCTTATAATTAAATAGAATGCTACGCCTGTAAGTAAGTGAAACGCATGACATTGTGCCATTGCATCAATGCTAAACATCCTCAGCCAAACTGCTTGTGAAGGCATGAATTCTCAACGGATGAGAGGGAAACAAAGTGGGTCATAAAGGCCGATGTGTGAGGCAAGTGGGATAAAAATAGCAGCCCATTTTCTTCGCTGTAGTCGGAGTTAGATATGGGTCAAAGTCTTTGATAAGTAAGTGAACCACCCTTCCCTATGTTTTAACATTGGGCCAGCGTTTCACTAACTTACCAAAGACTTTGACCCATACCTAACTCCAACTACAGCATAGAAAATTGGCTGCTATTTTTATCCCACATGCCTCACATATCGGCCTTTATGACCCAAAATGTTTTCCTCTCATCGGATGAGAATTCGTCCTTCCAGAAGAATTTTGGTTAAGGATGTTTAACATTGATGCAATGGCACAATATCATGCGTTTCACTTACTTACAGGCGGCACTGTAGGTTAGGGTGGTCCTTATACAATGGAAAAAAATAAAACTTGAAAATTTCTTGCTCTGACCCCCCAGATATCTTCCTTTTGGTAAAAAAATGAGATTTGCAAAGTTTCACAAAAATCAATGCATATCTAGAGGTAGCTCAAAGGCCTTGAAGTTTGTCTCATTTTGGCTTTCAGTCACCAAATCAGTGCCAAATGCCAAAAATACTGCAATTAAAAAGTGACACCTGCAGCACCAGTCACGTGCATTTTTTTCTGGAACTAGTCTTTAGATATGTAACTGTTCTATTTTACAGAAAAAAAAAACACGTTTTAAGGCTAACAATGATCATGTACACTATATCAAGGACATAAATTTTAAAAATGCAATGAGAATCTGACATTCAGAAAGACTTTTGTGACAAAGACAGATATAGTGGCACTTATTACTTTGACCTGCAGTGTCCTGCACATTCACTGAGTTGATGTTAATGAGAGCTTTTTTCAGAGGCCCTTCCTCATTTGAAGTTTCTTTCATATATTCAACAATTATATTTGGGACTTGGTGTCCCATGATCCATTTTTAACGAAGAGCGTCAGGACATTTCAGGCAGATACCAGAGGTGATTTCCCATATTCTGGCTTTGTCACTTACAAATTGCTTATTTGGTTACAGCTTAGTTCTGAACATCTTGGAGAAAACAAAGATTAATTTGTGGTGCACACACAGCAAGAGGATACAAGAAGCAGGTCTTGACATAGATCTTTGAAGAGACAAAGATCGCCCAGACTCTTTCTCTCACATGCGGAGAGATGGAATTGTCTCTATAATATCCACACTTTGAAACAATAAATGACTAAACTCATCCAATGAGTCTGATGCATCACACCGAGAGCATTGAACTTTTACCGGTCCTGATGATAGTGATGAAGAACTCCTACATACACCCAGGTTCAGGGCTGAAGATAGTTATACAATGATGGGTTTTTGGCCAGCTAATCATTCACAAACATGATTAGATCTTGCCTGAAACCTTCAATGAGCAGCTTTGGAAATGGGTGACTTTTTCCTTGATGATATTCATTTGGGTCAAGGTGGTTCCATAGGGATTGAATCTTTTGAAGAGTGGAATCTGAGTGCCTGATGAAGGTCCCATGCATTTTGCAAGGCAGAACCAGCTTACAGAGGTTCATGACCAAGTATCTGCTGTAAGACAAGGCAGACTCTTGTCAGACAAACCAGACATGTTCATTGTATTTGAGCTTGTTGTTTCAGAACACATACTACAAACTTGTTTTCTATTCCCTAGTGCTACAGTGTATCAGACACAGCATTAGCTTGAGCAACGCCTGTTCCTGTGCAAAACGTTGGAACTGTGAGCATGTGATAAAGACTTTACCCCGAGTCTAAAACTGGAAGACCAGCAACTTTCTAGGAACCATAAGGTCAGCCAGCAGCTTTCCATCCAAGTGTACTACTAGGGGAACTGGAAAATTGGTGAGGTTGTACTCTAGCAGTTGCACTAACAAACATCTAGATGCACTATCAGACACCATGACGTCAGTTCCGCTCCAATTAATTCTGTATGACCTCTTTTTGGTTTTGAAGCATATGCATCCATGAACAGGTTCATCACAGTCAGAATCTTCAGATTCAGAGAAGAGGATCTACAGCTACTTCTTCAGTGATTTTTTAATGAACACTGGCTTAATTCTGACTTTCGGATGTTGTATTTACAATGTACTTCACCTTGTACTTTTTTTCCCTTCTTTTCTGTCAAAGAGCTTATCAATACCAACCATTGAACCTCATTGCAATTTTTCTCTTTGACCAAGCACGAATTCTCTGTTGTCAGAAGTCAGAAATTTCAATAAAGAGTCACTGCATCCCTCTGTGAACTTTGGAAACACGGCATGAAATTGCCCTCTTTCGAAATTTGCTTTTGTGATCTTGGTTTGGCATTTTTCTTCAGGTTTGCCACTCTTCAAAAGTCTTCATATTCAAGTTTTTCAGCCTTGTTGATAACATCTAGACTGCGTCTTGTAGATATTCTTGCTCTGTTCCAAACTGCTTCAATTTTCTTTACAGTAGGAGTTGCTTCTTACCTGACAAGTTCCATGCATTTAAGGTGATGGTAGAGAAAGCAACCAAAAACTTGTATTTCAAGTAACTTCGCACCACAAATATCATACTGTGTTGACAGCAAAAACATTTTCTTGTTTTTGAGGTCCTTTTGGGCACAGAAACAGTGAATACCAGCCATCTGTGTGAGGTTTGTGACAGAGAAAAGTCGCTGAAAATTTCGATTCACCAAGCGCGAGCTCACCGATGGTACGACTATGTCAAATCACTGCACGACCATCAACTTCTTAGAAATTTATTTCATCGCAGTCAATATTAGTTTTGATTGTAGATACTCTGACACAGGAAGACAATAATATGTGCCTAAAGTGCCTTGACTAGGCCATGTATGGTGGATAGAGATGTAAGGAGAAACTGACACATTCTGGCTATTAACGTCTAAATAGCTTCAAATAAGCAATTTTCAAGGCCATTGAGCTACCTCTAAATATTAATATATTTTGATGAAACTTTACAGACCTCATTTTTTAGCCAATTGGAGGATTTTAGGGGGGTCAGACCATGAGATTTCAAAAGTTTATAAATAAGGACCACCCTAACATACATTTATATTGACTGAAACAATCTATTATAATGTGTAAACCTGAAACATTGCGAACAAAGACTATACAATCACCTCAAAAAGGGTGAAAGGATTACTGTTGCACAATGGTTCTGTGTATGTCATAAGTTACATAATGTGAATAGCTGCATTTACTTGTTTCCTGGTTGGTACCATTACGAAAAGTCAGTGTTTGATTATGTAGCCTCAGGACCCTATAAATGCATTTGTTGTTACCGCCAATATCCACTATTGTGCCAGATAGGCCTATTGGGCATGGATATTAGGCCTTTGGGCAAAATATAGGGTCTTTTGGCAAATTATAGGGTCTTTTGGCAAACTATAGGGCCTTTGGGCATTACGAATCCTTGTGGCGTGACTTTCCCAAAGTCATCGCATCCTTCAAAATATCTGCGAGGCCTTTGGGCAAAATATAGGTGCTTCGGGCACATGCCTAAATCACTCATTTTCGCTCACTCTCGACTATAGTGGATTTTGGCAAAGATCTTATACTTTAGATACATGCCCAAGTCACTCGCAATAACTCTTTTATACTATTGTGGATTTTGACAAAATTCAACTTTGGATAATGGTGAACAGACCAATGAGAATACGCCCTAATATCAACAGTAGGGGGCACTGTAGTGTCCAATGGGAATGCCACCTAATATCCTGTCCAATGAGAATCCAGAAAAATATCCTAGCCAATGACAGTCAAGCCTAATATCCACAGAGCTATGATTAGCCAGTGGATATTAAGCTGCATTCTCATTGGACACACTGAGAATTCAATGAGATTCCAATCTAATATCCAACAGCCAATGAAAATTTAGCCTAATATCAAATAGGCTAATAGTCAAATAGGCTCTTTGGTCAAAGTCAAAAGACTAAGCCAAAATCCATGACAGTCTTTTGTGGATATTTGTGGATATTTGCGAGTGATTATGTTTGCTTTGGGCATACACATCTGTGATTGACTTTTCAGGGATGATAAAGGCACCATGTTAATACAAAAGCGACTGTACTCAAACTTTTGTCTTATTTTGGAAGTGGTAAAGGCAACGCACAAATGACTTTGAGCTTCAAGTAGAGGTTTAGCAAAGGCTTCAGGACATTATTTTGCATTTACCAGGAGTCTGACATACAAAGGTAAGAAAATTTGTTTTCATTTTGTAGATTGTAGATCCTGACTGAGGAGCCTGTTTAAACTACATTTCAAATATCTCAGTTAGTGAAAACAAATATTAACAATAACCTCAAATACCTTAATGACAGCAGAGCACAACAATGCAGAATTGTTATTACAGTTTGGTTTATGTCATATAATGCATTAAGTCAAGTGAGATAGTACTGGAAAAGACAATTCAATGGCACTTGCATCTGAGCTGTAACCACTACTTCAGCAGTCGCAGTGCTTTTGGGGGATGCAAGAAGGCTATAAAAAAAGTTGGATGGAGGAAACCATAAGTTATTGGCATAGATCATGCGAAGTAGGGGTCGAAATCTGAAATGGATGTTTCAGGGCTCAAGTAGGCATGGGTATTAAGTCTCAATAAAAGATAATTTGGTCGATGCTAAAAGAAAAAGTCATCTTCTGGCCTTGAGCCTTACGAAAAATTGCTTTGTTTATCTTTGAAAGCCTAAATTAAGGTTGTCAGATTTTGCATTTTGCTTCCAGTGAAAAGAGTGGATTTCTCTTGTGATTTACACAGAGTGACATGCTTGCTGTTAATGAGTATTTGAATTATTCTCATATTGAAGGATAAAATGTCTTCTTCTATAAGAATGACTCAAGGCATGCCTTGTTATCATGTACAGATCTTGCCAGCTAACAGCAAGTCTTGAAAACAAGACTATTGCATAACAAATCACTGATTGTGGTTCACATAATGTCTTAATGTTTCCAGTATCGCACATTATGGGTAGATGTTTATGGCACTAAATACCAAACAGAAGACAGCTAAATGTAGAAACGCATGTATTGCATTCTGTAACAAAAACAATCAATGATAGCTGAGATTTGTAATGGATAGTAAGTTACTGTACTTCTTTTTTCTTAAAACTTCTTGTCAAACTTGCTATGGAACACTCTATTGCTGTAAGACACCCTCTTGGCCTTTTCTTTATTTTGGCTCAGCAAGAATGATAACGTTGCCAAAATGGGTTATTTTTGCTTTTTGTTTGCTTAACACAGGGCAGTTACATCTATTTAAATTTCTACTTTAAAGCCACACTTTTCATAGTTCTTGTCAACATAATATATAAGAGGGACAATCCCACTAGGATATATATAAGGAAAGTTGTGGGTCCAAATATATTTGGCACTGAAGCTTGATAGTATATTTGAATTTTAAAAGACTTGTACAGTTGGATAAAACAATGCACCTCAGCCTATATACTAACCTACAAGATGCTAATTCTTCATCAGGCCAAGGTGGAGTCTATGGCATTCAATTTGTCCTGAAATGAGTGATAGTTTAATAATTACTTAGTATTCATATCTCCCTAATGTAGTTAGGTGTATGATCGATTGATAGCCTGTAAAATGATAATTTATTGATCAATCAATTGTATTCAAAGTAACTGATATCCTGACTTAATCACAACCCAAACCAAATCAAAACCCCATTTTCAAGGAGGTATCATGTTCATATTGTGTCTGAGAAGTCTTGTTTCAATGTGGGCTATGATGTTGCTGGCTCTTCACTGCCTTTTGTTTCCGTAGAAATTCCATCTCGCGAGAATGCAGAACTTTGTTAGGCCTAGTGTTTTTTTAAGCAATTTTTTCATCAATACTTTATGTTGATAATGTGATTTCCAAGTTAGTGACTGGAGAAAATTTTAATTGCGTTGACCAACGCATATTCTTAGTTTTCTTGTCTGGTATTTAAAACTTATCAGAAACCGTATACATGGTATGTCCAACCCCTTTTAAAGCTGTGATAAATGCAATATTAGGAACAGTACAAACATCTTCCCAGTTCCATTAAGGTAGTTACTTTGTAATAGAAGTACTTGGATGCACAGCTGTAATTGTAATAAAATCTACTATCAGTTTACTGAAGCGTTAGCATGACACAAGTGTGCAACTCAGCCTCTTTCTGAGATCTCCCAAAGACTTAGTTGTTTCTTCATCATTGCAGAAAATAGGGCAACAGGATCTCTGTTGTGCAAGTTTGAGTTCAAGAGAATATTAAATTTTTAACAAAAAAAGATCCAATTGATTTATATGTCAATTGTTCCGTCAAATCTATGTTATCAATAGACTGTTTGCCTTGAAAGAACTTTCTTTTTCTTTGATTCCCTTTCATCAAGATGTCATGTCATATTTTTGAAAATTTTCTTTGAACATTAAATTTAATAATCACACATAACTTGCAAGGCTGAAACTTGTGAATATGAATAAATTACATCATGTAATCATGTATGTTGTTATAAGGAATGCCAAAACGTATTTCGGTTAGTGGGAAGTCAATCTTTGCTGAAATCCTTTAGTTTCTTGACCTTGGAATATTTTTTGTTTTATTCCTCAACTTTTGAAGTTTGATTTTCCTTACTCCAGATAAAGGAAGTACTCAATAGCCAAATATTTGTACAGCAAGTATCTTGCAATGTACTGTAATTTAGTTATGGAGTGGTAATTGCTTTTGCCATCTGCCCTGTTGCTACTTGACTGCTGACGAAAGCTCCTGAAAAAGTTGAGACAGTAAATCACAAGTTATTGCCATAAAACATGCAAAGGAGGGGTTGAAATGGATGTTCCAGGGCTTAAGTAAGCATGGGTATTAAGTCTCAATAAAACATCATTTGGTTGATGCTAAAAAAGATATAAACAAACCCATTTTAGCTGATTTACGACACAGTCATTAGACTTCGACTATCCACTTAAAATTCTAGTTCATGATAAAGAAGGAAAAAGTAATCTGAGTGGCATCCCTGTTTCATAAGACTGTCCGCTGTGGTTATATAGTGATCTCTCATGGAGGTGTAAACTCTACCGAGGGGCGAGGGTGCAATGGTTACGTTACAAATACCAAAATGTTAAGAAATAATTGTACGCCCAATGTATGCAGTTTGACACATCAATCTACTCATCTGATTTGATCATCGATAGATTCACTCAGTTGCGAACACTACAATACATTTCACAAATATCCAGCATTGCAATGATGTGTGCCAAACATCTTCATTTAGTTGATCTTGCCATGATTTCTTGACCTCTTTGATGCATGTTTTGCCTGGGGTCATTATTCATGCCACACCATGATTGGACCCTAAGGCCACTAATGGTGATAACCATACAGTTATGGCCAATTTAGTCTGCAGCCTATAGGCCTGATTTGGAATTACTATATGAATACAAGATTGGTGCATTGAGGAAAACAGAAATCTTCATATCAACATGAACGGTAAGGTCAAAAGTGGGATTCTGTGATATGAGCACTGTATGTCTCTAACTAATACACAGCTACACTGTAAGAACTTTGCCTGAATACCCTTGCCACATACTCAAATAGAATGTAATACTACAGCCCAAAATGAAGTAAGTAAATTTCTATCCGAAGTCCTCTGTATTTTGCCGTCCTTTCTCCTCTCCACCCAACATCTCCTTACAACTACTTTTGACTTCTCACCACAACTTTATCCCATTTTAAAAACTCTGTTAAGACAACTGACAGTGTAATTGGAATAAGCAAAGGGCCACAATACCAAGGAAATCAAACACAATGGGGTTAATGTAATTCGAATTGATCTTGAACTTTAATGTTAATTTAACACAATTTTAAAAGGTAGCTTACAGTAGGTAAAGGTAGGAAGTGATTTGGAGTGGGCCAAAAGGTGTGAAAGGGTAAAGTGGTGGCTGATTCTTCCTTCCTTCTGGGTTAGTCGTACTTCATTTTCGGTTGACATTACTTAAATAGAGTGCCAGGCCCACCAGTTGTTGAAATTAATGCTGAAAACTTCAATTGCCCTTGACTGACATTTGCCCCTTCTGAGAAATTGCAATTTGACGATGTTCCCTTCAGAGCTAAAGAGTTATCAGAACGTTTAACCTGTCTGGCTAATACTGGCAGTCTAATAAACGATAACGAGGACGATATACTTTATTTTAGTCTCAAAAAGAAAAACTCGTTTTGGTTTTTACAGTGCGAGTCAACAAGTGTAAAACATAAAACATCCAAAACAATCATGGTAATAATACTGATTAGAGATAAAGAATACTGATTTAAAAATAAGTAATACTGAAAAACTGAATACTGAGATATAAATATTTACATTAAGCTAAGATATATATACATTATTTGTTCACAAAATTATAATATCTGATGCTAGATGGTACGAAAGTATGGCCATATCTGCTTGTTCGTTGTAACGATAATGATAATGATAATGTTTATTTGTTTATAGTGCACTACATCAAAATAGCGACCTCAATGCACTGTACAATAATACAAAAATTCATACAATGATTTAAATTAAGTAAAATTGTAGTTAAAAACCGAAATAAGATAAGAAATCAGATAAGACTCTATTAAAACAAATTAACAAATTAAAAGTAGTAAGATCTAAATAAATGTGTCTTCAACCTGGCTTTAAAAGTCGCATACACTGTTATGCTTCTAATCTCCTGTGGCAAACTGTTCCACAGGGAGGGTGCACAGATGGCAAAAGCGCGGTCTCCATATGTTTTCAAAGTTTTTGATGATGGTCGTTTTAAAGGTACGCCATTGTCACTTCGCAAATTATAGGCACCCGGAGTGTTACGAAACAAAAGTTCTTTCGAATAAACTGGAGATGAGTCCCAGTGTATACATTTAAAAATGATAGACAATAATTTGAACTGTATACGTAATGCTACAGGCAGCCAGTGGAGAGAATACAAAATAGGTGTCACATGATTATTTTCAGCTACCTTGGCCCTTGCTACCAACCGGGCTGCAGAATTTTGAATGGTTTGTAATTTTCTTAGCTGATATTCTTGGATACCAAATAGAAGGCTATTACAATAGTCAAGCCGTGAAGATATAAAAGCATGAACAAGTTGTTCAGTAGAATTTTTGTCCAAGAGATGTCTAATTTTGCCCAGAAGCCAGAGTGAGAAGGAAGCTGACTTACAAATACTTGTGACCTGGTCAGACATAGATGCATGAACATCAAACATAACTCCTAGGTTACGTACAACTGTTGATGAATTGATGGTAATATCTCCTATTCTAACACTCCTAAAAACATCACTAGACTTCCTATATTTGGAAGTAAAACACACTACCTCAGTCTTAGAATCATTGAGTGATAGAAAATTACTGCACATCCAACTTCGTATCTCATCCACACATGCTTCAATTTTCAAACGTGAAGCATCTGATTCGCATGTAATGTACAATTGTGTGTCATCAGCAAAGATGACAGTGTGACAACCATGTTTAACAATTATTTCTTCTAACGGAGTCACATACAATGAAAATAAAACAGGCCCCAAGACGGACCCCTGGGGGACACCATAAGACGGACCCCTGGGGGACACCATTGTACAGGTGTATTTAGTCTTTTGCCAAATCTTAAGTATTTATACTGGCTGTGCAGTGGATGTTCTTTGTCTTTCAAAATCTTAACAGTCATTTTATACATGTACTTATTATGGATCTCAATCAAGCTTTCTGTTTCAATTCCAATTCTATTTGCATATCTAATTATTTTGCACAATTTTCCCTGAACTTTCTTATTTGATGAACCAAACCATGAGATAATATTGAATGATAGAACCCATTAAATAATAGATTTGTAGATCAGTATCAAACTTTCTTGACTAACCCTCAAACTGACTAGTTGCCTTAGATAACAAACTCTGCATATACATTTTTAAAACATACAAGTGTTTACAATTTTGTGAAAAACTCGATAAACACTCCAACAATATCAACGTTCTTGTTCTTAACAATCAATGCAGCATGATCATTATGATCTTTTCTGTAGTTATTGCAAGTTATGTAATATGACCAAAAAAACTCAAATGGCTTCAGAGCCAGATATTCTTCACACGTAAAATGTCATGGTGCCAAATATTTCACACATCTTGTGGCAATATAGGCACAGTTGTATGTGATCTCCGAATGAGGCACATCTAATGTAATAACATTGACGCTTGCAGTTTCATTGCAATAAAAAAGACTTCACTAGTTTCTATGCTAAAGGATAAACTGCAGCAGTTAAAGCTCTGTCTATTCACAACCGTAAATGTGCTCTGCGGTTTTTCTAGACTGGTCTTTTGAAGACATTCAGCAATTCCACAGGTCTGGGAGTAGATTTAGTGTCCATTATGTTAGGATAGTTGCTGCCATCACCTTTTAGAGTGACTGACCTTCAGTGGAAACACTCAACGGCTCAACCTAAGTGACATTTTACAGTCTGCTTGTGAAATTCCAAAGACGTTTCTGCTGACACAGTGTGTGTAACCCAGAGAGTTCAATGAAGAAATGAATAGAAAAGGAAGCAGTTCATTAATTGAGCAATTGAATAATTGGTTATGTGCTTTCATTCCTCCGACAAAAATTATATATCCTAAGTTATACAGATAGCTTTGCTGGGCTATAAATACAATCAGCTATTAGAAGTACCTCACCACCTCTTGATTTTACCGAAGTGAATTCAATTCATGAAAAAAGACATTATTCCTACATGTGTGTTTGTCAATAAATCAAGACTGGTATTCAAAATAAGAGCTTTTAGTAACAAAAAATTAACTTCTGAATCATGTTAAAAGCTGACACTTAAATATTTGTTTTCAAATTCCCATGCAGACTTTCTCATTATTTCACACATTGTCAATAATTGGCAATGGATAATGGTCCCTTTGGTCTTTATAAGCCACATTTGCAGAACCCAAGCCAACAATGGTGCATATTTCATGTCTTTCAAAGGAATCTTGAGCCTTGATTACTTAATAGGCTGTCTGTGTTTGGTCTCCGACAGTATTTACGAAAATCTGACTGTCAAACAAGATGACTGCAACTTTTCTATGTATTTGCAAGGACTAAAACCATTTATATTTGAAGAGGCTGAAGAATTCACTTAAAATACACTTGTAGGCCTATTACCACTAAAAGGGACATAAATTCCCATCGACTGAAACATAATATTATTGTGTGTAAACCTGATACATTTCAAACCAAAGGTGAACAACTGCCTTATTAATGAGCACATGGTTCTGTTGATGTCATAGACTACATAATGTGAATAGTTGCATTTTTATCCGGTTGGTACCATTAACAATCAATTTTGGATTGTATTATCGAAACTATCTGTTATAATGTGTTAGCCTGAAACAATTCTAAAGAAAGGTTTAAGAACTGCCTTTGAAATGGGCACATGGTTCTGTTTATGCCATTAATTACATAATATGAAAAGCTGCATTTACTTGTATCCTGGTTGGTACCATTAACATAAGTTAATGTTTGATTGTGTTACTCTCAAGACCCTATAAATGCATCAGTGATTAACTTATCAGGGATGATTAAGGCAACATGTTAATACAAAAGCAACTGTACTCAAACCTTCTTCTTATTTTTCAGAGAAGTGGTAAAGGAAACGCTGGTGCAATGTAACTTTGAGCTTCAATCAGAGGTTTAGCAAAAGCTTCAGGACATTATTTTGGATTTACCAGGAGTCTGACATACAAAGGTAAGAAAATGTGTTTTCATCATGTATATTGCAGATCCTGACTCAGAAGCCAAAGAGGAGTTGTCTGATTACTAAGTGATTAGCTTAGATGTCATAAGCCTGTTTAACTACATTTCAAATATCTCAGTAACATGAAATAACAGTCATTCTCTTCATTATTGACAGCAGAGCGCTACAATGCAGAATTGTTTTTACAGTTTGGTCTATGTGATATATGCATTAAGTTAAACGAGATAGTACTGAAAAAGACAATTCAATGGCTCTTGCAGCTGAGCAGTAACCTTTACTATAGCAGTCAAAGTGCTTTTGGGGGACTGAAGAAGGCTATTAAAAAAGTTGGATGTAGGAAACCGTAAGTTATTGGCATAAAACATGCGAAGAAGGGGTCAAAATGGATGTTTCAGGGCTCAAGTAAGCATGGGTATTAAGTCTCAGTAAAAGATAATTTGGTCGATGCTAAAAAAGACATAAACAAACTCATTTCTGATGATTTATCACTCAGCTATGAGAGGGTCTTTTGCTTGAAACTATAGTCTGTAATTAATATCTTGACCAAGGGAATTTTGCCATACACAAGCAATGGCTTCCATGTAGTCCTGGAACCGACTGGTCTTATGTTAGATATTCCATTTCCTTTGATAGTTCAAAATTCCAATCCTAACACTGAGAATCATACTAAGTGATGCTTTTCTGTTTAAACAGATAATGAATATAACAATGCTGTTTTGCATATACCGTACTATCGCATTAGTCATCAGCTGAGATACTACAACATTTTCAAGTAGACATTTTCAAAACAGAGTAAGTTGTGTATGGAAAAACTATTAGTGAAGAAGAAAGCTATCGAATTTCATAACTGCAACTAAGATGACTCCTCTTATTTGTAGGGAAAGTGAACTACAGCTCCCTTATATCACCATATCTATCTAATCTAATCATGTCTAATATTTACTTTATATTTACATGATTTATATACACAGAGGAGATGCAACGCTAATCAGAAGTATGTTTTCCGTGAAAGGACGTCTTCCTGCTGCAATGCATTCTGGGCAACTTGTTCTGTGACATCACAGATCATACTTTCATAGGTTGCTAGGGAGACAACAGTTGTGATGTCACCTGGTGTGAAGTCTGCCCCAATCACAGAGCAGTAAATTGTAAACAGGAAGCAGCTAGTGTACAAAATGAGAATTATGTGAGGCACGTTGCACCTTCTCTTAGTATATTACCTTACCAGTACCTTCAAGCGCATGGGTCTCCATGTATATATTCTGCTGTGAAGCCCACTAGATTGTTTTGTGAAAATATATGTAGCGCTATATAAGAACAATAAATAATAATTTAATCATCATATTTAATCATCATAATAACAGCTATAACAAGTGTTTTATATCACTGCTAAGGCTGTTTCCACTCAGCTCATAACACCTTCAATTTTACCCCTGAGTCAAGCAACTAACCTGAGGATTTAAACACTGGCTACTTTTATCTATCAGAGTTCATTATTTCCACTGTTCCAGGAATTTGTCACAGATTTTGGCCAAAAAGCCAAATTTTTCCACATTGAGATATGGGAGCTATATGTTTATCTGGTACAACACGAGCAGATGCATTTCGTATTGAAAGCCATTAAATTAACCATCTTTGATATACTAATGCTTCTAATACCCACATATGACCCACATAACTACCCAGCTCCCAGCAATTCACAGTTGGGGAATTTTAAAAAATTACATTTTGCTGCATATAACTCTGAATTCTTGGCATTTGTAATAATTCCCCGTGATATTCTCAAGGCAATGTCTATCAGAGCTACTTTCCCAGGCTCACAACCAATTATGGTAGATTTTGTGGAAATCTCGAATGTGTTGAGGTTTGACAGGCACTACAGTCAATTACCAAGTAAGATTGACTTGTCTGCATTATTGGCTAGCTATTCTCATTTACCACATGGTTGCATTTTATCCCTGTGTCTGCATCTGATCTGTGGTAATTGACACATGGGATTTTACAGATCAGGTATGCATGCCTTCTTCCAAAATGCATGTCAGGTTTGAAAGGATAAATCTTTGGTCAGTCTTTGTGCAATAATACAGCAATGTGGCTTGGTGCATAGCTCAGTCATGCCATGCTGGCATGCGAAACTCAGGGACCAGAGTTTGATATCTCTCATCAACCAACTGACCAAGCCTAACATCCAATTGTAGTACTGACATATTTATCTGACTATATCTCTCAGCTTTAGAGTCAGTCTGTTCATTTCCAATAAATATATCCTTGTATATTTGTGAAAGTCTTCTTCTTTCTTTTTTTCATTGCCTCAAATACAATTCAGAAGTTGACGTAGCAATGTTCTGGCTTCAAAACTGAAGAGAAATGGGAAATTCCCTCAGTTTCTTTTGTAAGGCTTGAAGCCTGAATTAAGGTTGTCAGATTTTGTAATTTTCTTTGAATGGAGAGATTGGGATTCTCCCCTTATTTGCACAGAGTGACATGCTCAATTTTCATCTTTTAACATTTGAATCAACCTCATATTAAAAGAATTCTTCTTTTTCAATTTCCACATGCTTCTTTATAGAATAATTGCTTTGTAAAAGATTTGTACAATCATGATAACAAAATAACGCTCTGGGATGAACCCATGCACACAGCTTATATACTAACCTATAGATGCAAATACCTCTTCATGCCACAGTTGAGTCAATGGCATTCAATTTATCCCGGAATGAGGGATGGCTTAATAATTACTTAAACAATCTATCTTCAAATGAGAGATAGCTTAGTAAACACTTAGTATTCATATCTCCCTAATGCAGTTAGGTGCATGCTTGATTGATAGCCTCCAAGATAATAATTTATTGATCAATATATTGTATTCAATGTAACCAAGTTTGTCTTGATCCCCTGACTTAATCACAACCCAAAACAAATTTAAACCGGATTTTCAGAAGTGTTTGTATTGTGACAAAGAATTCTTGTTTCAGTCCGGTCTGAGTTGAAGCTAACTGTCACTGCATGTTGATTAAGTGGAATTTCCACCTTGTGAGAATGCAGTTATTAGTTCCTTTTCTGCCATAGTCTTTTATCAATACTCTTTGTTGAACCCAAGAAATAACGTTATTTCGAAGTAAATAACGAG
Organism: Platynereis dumerilii; assembly: GCA_026936325.1. NCBI lineage: Eukaryota > Metazoa > Annelida > Polychaeta > Phyllodocida > Nereididae > Platynereis > Platynereis dumerilii. The sequence continues at coordinate 3,075,057 of JAPTHN010000041.1, forward strand.
AGAGGAATCTGATTGACTTGACATATGCATTTTCTTGGTTTTCTTTCCTCAAATATAAAAAATATCAGAAAGGCTCGGCCATTAGGATTTCTATGTCACTTGCTCAGTCTAGCTTCTAGGTCCAAATTATGTTTGTCAATAGTCTGAAAGTTCTTTATTTTCACGAGACACTTTTCCTTTCACTTGCAAAAATGTGTTGTAATGGCTAAGTGGTGTCAATTGACAGAAATCTTTTGTTTGGAACACTCATTTTTCTAACTTTAGCCATGCAGAAAGCTTTGCACTATCAACCACTGGAGTTTTTGCAACCATTTGAAAAAAATTCAAAATTCACTTTTTATAGTGCACACCTGTCTTGTTTATTGTCTAATCAGAAGGACAACATTTACTTGAACTGCAGGAGTTTATGACAGGTTTCAAAATCTGAGTAACTTTAAGAATGCCATATACTTCAGTTGAAGGTTGAAATGACAGTTCTGAAGCAGATTAATTGTAAAGTTCTAAATTTGTTTGAACCCTTTTTCTACTTTCTTGATTCAATATTGTCAGATGTCACATTCTAAAAGAGTCCTTTGGACATAATTTACTGGTCACATTTGCAGTACTGAGACATATGATTGTGAGTAAATCATGTCATTGAAAGGAATGCCGAGACATGTTTCAGTTATTGGAAATTCCATCTTAGCTAAGACACTTTTGCTTCCAGACCTGAATAAAAATGTACGCTTCGTCTTGTAACACACGCTTTTTAAATTGAAAAAAAAAATCACAAATATACGCTACTCAAAATAAAAGAAACACTCAGCAACAAAATATTTTTACAGCAAGTACGATGTGATGTTTTGTAATTTGGTTATGACCAGGCTGAACAAATGTTTCCATCTGCTCTGTACAGTTTCACAGTCCAACAGTACTGTTTCTGCATCTGATGTTGCAGCGTGAGTGCTGACGAAAGCTCCTGGAAAAGTTGAACGCCAGCAAACCATAAGTTATTGACATACAGTTGAGGTCAAAAATTTGCATACAGACGGACAGGAAATAGTTAAAGCTGTATTATGTAAGTGCAAATGGGTCTACATATTTGGCAATTTGATTTCTTGTTTCTTACATATTGAACTTATGAATTTGACTATAATTGGTCCGTTTGACCAAATCCCCTTAAAAATACACGGCATTAATCTGTGAGTCATCCAAAGTGGATTGGTCAGAAGTTTGCATACACTCCAGGACCATGGTTGTATTATGCAATATTTATGCCTTTAATTTGAAAATATTTAATTTTTCTATCCTAGTTTGTAGAAAAAAAGTCTCAAATGTATTATCCTCAGAGTTCTGTTGAAAAAAATTGGTAAGTTATGTCCATACAATAGAGGCCCCCGGACACAATCTTTCACTTTCTCTTTGAATCTCCATGGGATTATGCAAACAGTATGGAGAAGATAAAAAGATGCAAATTATATGAATGCACAATATTGGGTGTCATAGGGAGCAATTGGGAAGCATTTAAAATTGTTGTATCCTCAGAACAGCACATAGTTGGTCATTTTAAGACCCACAAGTTCATCGGTGCACTGCAGAGAACTGGAAGAAGAGCCAAACTGGTGGCGACTGACAACATAAAAATCATCAGAATGGCTAAACAGAATCCAAGGGTGACTAAAAAGGAAAAATGCAATGATGTGGGGGTGTCTTGGGTGAATATGTCCACCAGCGCATAGATGTGGACATTACGTGGAAAAGGACTCCGAGGATACAAAGATGGAAAGAAGTCACTGCTATGAGAAAAAAGTCATGCAGTGAGTCAAGTCTTCTCCTGGGTATGTCAACGCCTATGTAAACAGTCCTTGTAAGAGTAGGCATACTCCAGACAAATTTTCACATGGTATTCTCGCACCTCTGGCTTCTTTCCATCTTTGCATCCTCGGAGTCCTTTTCCACGTAATGTCCACATCTATGCGCTGGTGGACACCTTCACCCAAGTGTATGGACATAATTTACCAATTTTTTTCAACAGAACTCTGAGGATAATACATTTGAGACTTTTTTTCTGCAAACTAGGATAGAAAAATGAAATATTTTCAAATTAAAGGCATAAATATAGCATAATACAACCATGGTCCCGGAGTGTATGCAAACTTCTGACCCATCAACTTTGGATGACTCCCAGATTAATGCCATGTATTTTTAATGGGATTTGGTCAAACGGACCAATTATAGTCAAATTCATAAGTTCAATATGAAAGAAACAGAAATCAAATTGCCAAATATGTAGACCCATTTGCACTTACATAATACAGCTTTAACTATTTCCTGTCCGTCTGTATGCAAATTTTTGACCTCAACTGTAAAACATGCAAAGCAGGGGTTAAATGGATGTTTCAGGGCTCAAGTAAGCATGGGTATTAAGTCTCAATAAAAGATAATTTGGTTGAAGCTAAAAAAAGATATAAACAAACCCATTTTGACTGATATATCTCACAGGCTCCATTAGACTTCGACTTCCGCTGGTTTGAAATTATAGTCTGCGATAATAAAGGAAAACGTTAGGGCTGAGGTTTGTTCCAACAAAAACTGTTTGAGTGCTCAAGGAGGGTCAGATGTCCCTGTGTTATAGGATGACAGACTCGGATCATGAAGTGATCTCTCATAGGGTTCAGTTTCTCTCCTGCGTTCAAAATGCACCAGACAGTCCAGAAATGGTAAGAACTAAATGCAGTAAGAAAGTGGATATGTAACACAAGTCACTGTTGTCACAGGTTCTTTTATGATGTAGGGGACTAGGGTCATTGTAAATGGTAAAGGCACCAGTGGCCTCGTCAGACTATGTATTTCTGTCTTTATCTGTCTCCTGGTAGTATTTGGCAATGTAAACATCAGTTAGTGTTGCTATATCTTGCTATGATAAGTGTTATTTGGAACTTGGCAAAAATTAGAGATTTATGTTTTGTTAAAATATATTGGCTTCTTTCAATCACTCTATAACAGGTTCAGCTTTTTGTCTCATTGAAGACTTTCCCAGTCTAAAATCGCATCTAAAGTGCGGGTTGCTGACCGAAATTTTACAAAACCTATGTTATTCACATCAAATCAGGAATTACAATAACACTGTCTTTTTGGCGTCGTTTTCTTGATGAAATGCAATTCTCTTCAGATTTGCACAGGGTGACATGCCTGTTGTTGCATCTCTGAATATCTCAATTGATTTAAATCAATAATTTTTGAGAACCCAATCTCCAGATATTGCTACAATCAAAGCAAGTGGAAAATATTAGCGAGGAGAAAAAAGTCAAAGCATGACTTCTATTACGCAATCAACAATAACCATGGATTTTTAGCGTTTTTTTACATAACTATTGTGGTTATTACTGAAACAGAAAGACAAACAACTCATGCCTTGTCAGGCCCCTGCTTTTATTTTATTTTAGTCGAACCCTCATCCTATGATTACCGCATATACAAATCATTGATTGTGGGTCACATGGTGTCTTTATGTGTTTCATATCACACATTATTAGCACACATAACATCAAACATTGACTGATGTTGATGGTAATAAATACCAACCATGAAACAGCTAAATGTAGAATGTCATGTATTGCATCTCGTAGCATAAACATGAATTGATACTACAACTTTTATTGCTTGGGAAAATTGGTGCAATCTGCTTGCTAATGTCTCTTTTGTGTAAGATCAGCAACAATCATTCTAATCCTGCATGTTTTACTCGTTATTACAGTTCCCTAAAACTGTGAAATTTTTGTCCCCCAAAGCACTTGCAGGCTCAAACTCAGAGAGAAATCAGTGAGTTCATCGGTGAGACTATTACTCACATGCAATTACATGGTATGTATAGGCTCTGAGTCACTGACTCATTTGTGAGTAATAGAAAGCATTGGTATTAACATTGCAGGTATAGGGAATGACATCATTGACAGCCTGAAAGAGCATTGAATGTAAGCATTACTATTTTATCTTATCTACTGTAAATGGAAACTGGGCAATGTAGAATTGAAGTCAACAAACCCATTTTAGCTGATTTTGCAAGCAGCAGTCAGACTCAAGATGGTTTTTAAACGCAAAATTAGCAGTAAATAGGTCCACCCCACCATCACACTTGTAGCCTGCAAAGTTCCTTCACCAGCAGTTGAAATGGCTACCGACTGAGATTGAATGGAGCTAAAGAGCTAGATTTTTTTTTTATAAGGTAAGCTGCTCCTGCAAAGTTGACATTAGCAAAGCATGCAAACACCATTTAGCAATATCAGCTCAGACGTGCACTTGTAAGCATTGACAGCCTATAAATACCTGCTTCCTTCCTTGTTGCCTGTAGTATTTAATCAGAAATTACTCATTCCACTCAGGTCTCATACAGACCATAAAGCTTCCAGATGTACTGTTTTTTGTTGTTGGTTTTTGAAGATGAGTGGGAGGGGAGTATTATGATGACAACCTTGTTCTGCAAAACTCACATCCTTTGCAGAATCTAGGGACCCAGTGAAGAATAGGTATACATGATTAAACACTTTGTGACATGGGAGAAATCCCCCAGTTTGTTATACGTTCTCTTACCAAGTTGCATGTTCTTTTTCAATTGTAAGCTGAGATCAGGCCTTATCATCAGACAGTCACACCACTAGTTAGAGTAGAATATGTTTCTTGAACGATTGATCATTGCAGATACCTTGCTTCTTTCTTCACCACCAAGTGACATGTAAAACTGACCATGACCTTCACACTTCATGACATTATGATACACATAAGAAAATAAACTTTACCAGAGTGTATACTTTGAATGTTGTTATAAAAGACATTGACATATAACGACAATTTGCAGATCTCATGTCCATCACATATAGGTTATAGCCAGGAATCTTAAGATTCCAAACTCACACAATATTCATATGATAAATTTTTGTGCCATACATGATACTATCACATCATTCATACAAGATACTTGAAATCTTTATTGTGTATCGAGAACATACACTAGCGATCTGCTGAGTGCATGTGCTCTTAAATATATCTAGCACTCTAAGATACTGTGATAAATACCACATCTGTCAAAATGCAATATTGAATAAATTGCGATAACTGTTGGGAATTCAAGAGCATGATTCACTGCTCATCAGCTTTGACAACTGCTATAAAATAATTTCTGTTTACATAATAAACAATTCATTGGCTACATGAAGATTAAGCTTTTTGGATCCAATTATTTGGCTACATTGAGAAAAGATGCTGTTCTCAGCAGCGTGCCCGAGTCCTATGAGAAGTGGCAAAGCAATGCTCGCTCACAAATTTATTTTTTGCCACATATAAATCGGAATGCTTGTAATAATCCCCAATAACATTCTCAAGGCAATGTCTATCAGAGTTACTTTCCCAAGCTCACAACCAATTATGGAAGATTATATGGAAATTGTGAATGAGTTGAGGTTTGACTGGCACCACAGTCAATTACCAAGTATGATTGACTCGCCTGCATTATTGGCTGGCTATTCTCATTTACCACATGGTTGCATTTTATCCCTGTGGCTGAATCTAATCTGTGGTAATTGACACATGGGATTTTACAGATCATGGGATTTTACAGATCAGGTATGCATGCCTTCTTCCAAACTGCATGTCATGTTTGACAGGATAAATCTTTGGTCAGTCTTTGTGCAATAATACAGCAATGTGGCTTGGAGCATAGCTCAGTCATGCCATGCTGGCATGCTAAACTCTGGGACCTGAGTTTGATTTCTGTCATCAACCAACTGACCTATCCTGCCACGCAATCAAAGCACTGACACACTTATCTGACTATATCTCTAAGCTTAAGAGTCAGTCTATTCTTTTCCAATAAATATATCCTTAAATCTTTGTGAAGGTCTTCTTCTTTCTTTTTTTCATTGCCTCAAATACAATTCAGAAGTTGACGTAGCAATGTTCTGGCTTCAGAACTGAAGGGAAATGGGAAATTCCCTCAGTTTTTTTTGTAAGGCTTAAAGCCTGGATTAAGGTTGACATATTTTGTAATTTTCTCTGAATGGAGAGAGTGGTATTCCCCCCGATTTGCACAGGGTGACATGCTCACTTTTCAACTTTTGAAATTTGAATCAACCTCATATTGAAAGAAGAAAATCGTGTTTTTCAATTTCCACATGCTTCTTAATACTCGAGACAACCTCGTTAGCATAGAGATCTTGCCAGCTCAGAGCAATTTCTGAACCCTAGATTATTACAGAATAAATCACTGATTGGGGGTCAAACAACATCTTAATGTTTCCTGTATCCTACATTATGGCGAGAAATAAAATCAAACATAGACTGATGTTTATGGCACTAAATACCAACCCGGAGACAGCTAAATGTAGAAATGCATCTATTGCATTCTGTAACATAAACAATCAATGATAGCTGAGATTTATACTTGAAAGTCAGCTACAGCACATTGGATTTAATTGCTTCCATCAATAAGGCTTTTTCTGTTTTGTTTTTTGGGTTTTTTTTTATTGCTTTTGTCTGTCAGACTTTCTATGGAACACTACCATTGCTGTGTGACACAAAATTTGGCTTTTTTCCTTTTCTGACTCAACATCAGTGATAATTCTGCGAAATGGGTTACTTCACTGTTTGTTTGTTGAAGACCATACAAGAAAGAATTGATAACACTAGAAGGTTCATAATTTTGAGCTCAAAATTTAACCCACCCTTTTTATCATCTATGTCGTTTTGAGAAGGGTTCGGGACAAATTTACTTCGAACTGAAGCTTTATTGAGTAATCGCTTTTGTAAAAGATTAGTGCAATCTTAATAGCAAAACATCATTTTGGGATAAACCCATGCACACAGCTCTTATACCAACATATAGATGCAAATATCCCTTTAGGCCAGGGTTGAGTCATTGGCATTCAATTTATCCTGGAATGAGGGATGGGTTAATAATTACTTAGTATTCATATCTCCCTAACTGGGTAGGTGCATGCTTGATTGATAGCCTCAAAGATAATAATTTATTGATCAATCTATTGTATTCAACATAACCAAGTTTGTGTTGGTCTCCTGACTTAATCACAACCCAAAACAAATTGAAACCCGATTTTCACACACTATTCGTGTTGTGACTAAGAATTCTTGTTTCAGTCCGGTCTGAGTTGAAGCTGCCTGTCACTGCATGTTGATTAAGTGGGATTTCCACCTTGTGAGAATGTAGTTATTAGTCCCTTTTCTGCCATTGTCTTTTATCAATACTTTTTGTCGGAACCAAGAGATAACATTATTTCGAAGCAAATAACGAGAGAGGATTCTGATTAACTTGACCTATACATTTTCTTGGTTTTCTTTCCTCAAACATAAAACATATCAGAAAGGCTCTGTCAATAGGATTTCTGTGTCACTTGTTCAGTCCAGCTTCTAGGTCCAAATGACGTTTGTCAATAGTCTGAAAAGTTCTTTATTTTTCGAGACACTTTTCCTTTAACTTGCAGCAAAAATGTGTTGTAATGGCTAAGTGGTGTCAATTGACAGAAAGTTTTTGTTTGGAACACTTAGTTTTTTTTTTAACTTTGGTCATGCAGAAAGCTTTGCATTAACATCCACTGGAATTTTTTGTCACACACTGACTTACATTTACTGTAGAAGTATTCTGGATTTCTCACACGTGAACTTCATGACCTGATGCCAACATGCTTCGACGAAATTATGCAAATATCTACAATGTCTACATATGAAATAACTTTAAATTTTTTCTAGACTGCATACTTGTCTTGTTTATTGTCTAATCGGAAGGAAAACCTATACTTAAGCTGCAGGAGTTTATGACAGATTTCAAAATCTGAGTAATAACTTAACGAATGCCATACTTTAGATGAAAGTGGAAATGAGAGTCCTAAAGCAGATTTATTGTAAAGTTTGTTTTGAAATTTGCATGAACCCTTTTTCTTCTTCCTTGATTCAATAATGTCAGACATCATATTTAAAAAGAGTCCTTTGGAAATATATTTACTTGTCACATTTGCAGTACTGAAGCCTATGGATCATTGTGAATAAATTATGTCATTGAAAGAAATGCATGCGGAGACTTGTTTCAGTTATTGGCAATTCTATCTCAGTTGAAATCCCTTTGCTCCCTGACCTGAATAAAAACATACACTTTGTTTTGTAACACACCCTTTTAAATCGAAAAAAAGAAGACAACAAATTTACCTTATTCAAAATAAAAGAAACACTCAATAACAAACTATTTGTACCTACAGCAAGTACAATGTGATGTTTTGTAATTTGGTTATGACCAGGCCAACCAATGTTTCCATCTGCGCTGTATAGTTTCGCAGTCCAACAGCACTGTTTTCTGCAGCTGATGTTGCTGCTTGAGTGCTGATGAAAGCTCCTGGAAAAGTTGAACACCAGTAAACCACAAGTTATTGGCATAAAGCATGCAAAGGAGGCGTTGAAAATGGATGTTTCGGGGCTCAAGTAAGCGTGGGTATTAAGTCTCAATAAAAGATAATTTGGTCGATGCTTAAGAAGATATAAACAAACCCATTTTGGCTGATTTATCTCTCAGCCATTAGACTTCGACTTCCGCTGGTTTGAAATTATAGTCCACAATAATAAAGGAAAACGTTAAGGCTGAGGTATGTTTTTCAACAAAAACTGTTTCAGTGCTCAAGGAGGCTCAGATGTCCCTGTGTTATAGGATGAGAGACTCGGATCATGAAGTGATCTCTCATAGGTTCAGTCTCTCCCCCGCGTTCTAAATCTTGCTATCATGCTATGATAAGTGATTTTGGAACTTGGTAGCAATTAGAGATTTATGTTTTGTTGAAATCTATTGTTTCTTTCAATCTCTTTATAACAGGTCCAGCTTTTTGTCTCATCGTAGACTTAGATAGATAGATAGATAGCGTGCCAGCTCACAGGAAGTCTTGAATCCAAGACTATTGCAGAATAAATCACTGATTGGGGGTCTTAATATTACCTGTATCCTACATTATGGCGAGAAATAAAATCAAACATTGACTGATGTTTATGACACTAAATACCAACCCGGAGACAGCTAAATTTCGTCTGAGTTCCCACAAGATGCGTTACGAAACTGGCAGGTGGGCAAGAATTCCGGCGGAAGAAAGACTATGCAATTGTGGTGAAGTCCAAAATGAAGTTCATGTCTTGTTGAAGTGCAAGATGACAAGTCATTTAAGGGAACAATATTCAATCCAGGCTAATTCACTGGCAGATGTATTTAACTGCAATTTCAACACTCCAGAGAACATTTGTAATTTTTGCTTTGACACACTGAATATTTTCCAATGACTTTTGTTTATTTCTTTTTACTTTATACAGTACATGTTTCTGAACTCAGCCCGCTGTGGACATTTATGTAATATATATTTCCTATATGTCAATAAATACCTACCTACCTATTGCATTCTGTAACATAGACAATCAATGATAGCTGAGATTTATACCTGAAAGTAAGCTACAGTACATTGGATTTAGTTGCTTCTATCAAAAAGGCCTTTTTTTGTTTTGTGTTGTATTGCTCTTGTCAGTCAGACTTTCTATGGAAAACTCCCATTTTTGTGTGACCCCCATTTTGGCTTTTTTCTCATACTGGCTCAGCACCAGTGGTCATGCAGCCAAAATGGATTACTTCACTGCTTGTTTGTTGAAGAAAATACAAGCAAGAATTGATAACACGAGAATGTTCCTAATTTTTAGCTTTATGGAATAATTACTTTGTAGTGATTAGTACAATCATAATAACAAAATATCATTGTTGGATAAACCCATAGCCTACACATATGGCTCTTATACTATAGATGCAAATACCTCTTCAAGTCACGGTTGAGTCAATGGCATTCAATTTATCCTGGAATGAGGGATGGCTTAATAATTACTAAGTACTCACATCTCCCTAATGCAGTTAGGTGCATGCTTGATTGATAACCTCCAAGATAATAGATTATTGATCAATCTATTGTATTCAGCGTAAACATGTTTGTCTTGATCTCCTGACTTAATCACAACCCAAAACAAATTGAAACCCAATTTTCACAGACATGACTAAGAATTCTTGTTTCAATCCTGTCTGAGTTGAAGCTGCCTGTCACTGCATGTTGATTAAGTAGAATTTCCACCTTGTGAGATTGCAGTTATTTGTCCCTTTCCTACCGTTGTCTTGTATCAATACTTTTGTTGAACCCAAGAGATAATGTTATTTTCAAGTTAATAACAGGAGTGGATTCTAGTAGACCTTTTTTTTTCTTTTGTCGTATATAAAACATATCACAAAGGCTCTGTCAATTAAAATTCAATGTCACTTGTTCAGTGAGGGTCAAAATGATATTCGCAACTGTCTGGAAAGTTTGTTATTTTTATGAGATACTATTCCTTCTTCAGCTAGTGCCAAATGAGTTGTAATGGCTAAGTGGTGTCAATTGATGGAAATCTTTTGTTTGGAACACTTTTTTCCTACTTGGCTCATACACAGACCGCTTTGCAGTAACTTCCACTGGAGTTTTTGTCACATACTGAAACACATTACTGTACTAGTATTCTGGATTTCCAACATGTGAACTTGACAACCTGATGCCATATGCAGCTACGAAATTATGCAATACGACCATATTAAATAAAATTCAACATTTCTTTTTTACAGTGCACACTTGTCTTGTTTGTTTACAGTGAAACACTTTGATAAAGAATTAGAGTGGACTGTGGCACTTTGAAAATGGCACTTTGTGTGTCATCATGCTGATGATTTGTCATGATCATACCCAATACTTTCAATTTTAATTTGATTGAAGGAGACTTAGCCCACTTGTTGGTGACAGCCAAACGAAAGGAATATGCATCTAATTTTCACTCTAAAATCTGTTATGAGAAGTCAAATGGCTTTCTCTTGATCATGACTAATCAAACAGCCTCTATGTTTCCCATGTTGAAAGTAGAGAAGATGACACTTCATCGGCCATCATGAGTCACGAAGTACCATTTTCGCAGTGCCACAGTCCACTCTAATTCTATATCAAAGTGTTTCGCTGTAAGCTGAGGGACAATCCCAAATTTAACTGCAATAGTAAATGACATGTTTTAAAATCTGAGTAATTTTTTGAACGCCATACTTTACATAAAGGTTGCCTTTGATTGTAAATTAATCTAGTCATTGAAAAGAATGCTGAGACTTGGTTCAATAATTGATAAGTCTATCTTAGCTGCAATTCTTTTGCTTCCTGACTTGAATAAAAATATATACCTTGTCTTGTAACACACCCTTTTAAATAGATAAAAATCACAAATTTACCTTATACCCAAAATAAAACAAACACTCAACAACCAAATATTTGTACAGCAAGAATCATATGATGTTTTTTAATTTAGTTATGACCAGGCCAAACCAATGTTTCCATCTGCGCTGTAAAGTTTCACAGTCCAATGGTACTGTTTCTGCTGCTGATGTTGCCGCTTGAGTGCTGACGAAAGCTCCTGAAAAAGTTGATCGCCAGTAAACCACAAGATATTGGCATAAAACATGCAAAGAAGGGGTTGAAATGGATGTTTCAGGGCTCAAGTAAGCATGGGTATTAAGTCTCGATAAAAGATAATTTGGTCGACGCTGAAAAAGATGTAAAAAAACTCATTTTGGGTGATTTATATCTCAGGCTCCATTAGACTTCGACTTCCACTGGTTTGAAATTATAGTCCGCGATAATAAAGGAAAACGTTAGGGCTGAGGTATGTTCCAACAAAAACTGTTTGAGTGCTCAAGGAGGCTCAGATGTCCCTGTGTTATAGGATGACAGACTCGGATCATGAAGTGATCTCTCATAGGGTTCAGTCTTTTCCCGGCGTTCAAAATGCACCAGACAGTCCAGAAATGTTAAATACTAACTGCAGTAAGAAAGTGGTAATGTGACACAAGTCACTGTTGTCACAGGTTGTTTTATGATGTAGGGAACTCGGTTCATTTTAAATAGTAAAGGTACCGGTGGCCTCCTCAGACTATTATTTTAGCCATTGTCTGTCTCCTGACACTATGCAGCAATGTAAACATCAACTGGTGTTGCTATATGATAAGTGATTTTGGAACTTGGTTGCAATTAGAGATTTATATTTGGTTGAAATATATTGGTTTCTTTCAATCTCTCTATAACAGGTCCAGCTTTTTGTCTCATTGCAGACTTTCCCAGTCTAAAATCCCATTTAAAAGTGTGGAGTGCGGGCAGAAATGCTACAAAAAACCATTTTATTTGCCTCAAAACAAGAATTAATGTGACATTGTCTTTAAATTTTGGCGTTGTTTTCTTAATGAAATGCAATTCTCTTCTGATTTGCACAGGGTAACATGCCTGTTGTTGCATCTCTGAATATCTCAATTGATTTAAATCAAGAATTTTTGAGAACCCAATCTCAAGATATTGCAATAATCAAAGCAAGTGGAAAATATTAGGGATGAGAAAAAAGTCAAAGCATGACTTCTATTACGTGATCAACAATAACCATGGACTGTTAGTGTTTTTTTACATAACTATTGTGGTTATTACTGAAACAGGTAGACAAACAACTCATGCATTGTCAGCGCTGCTTACATTTTATTTTAGTCAAACCCTCATCCCATGATTCAGCACATATAAATCATTGATTGTGGGTCCCATGTTGTCTTAATGTGTCTCATATCACACATTATTTGCAGACATAAAATCAAACATTGACTGATGTTTATAGCAATAAATACCAACCAGGAAACAGCTAAATGTAGAATGTCATGTATTGCATCTCGTAGCATAAACATGAATTGATACTACAACTTTTATTGCTTGGGAAAATTGGTGCAATCTGCTTGCTAATGTCTCTTTTGTGTAAGATCAGCAACAATCATTCTAATCCTGCATGTTTTACTCGTTATTACAGTTCCCTAAAACTGTGAAATTTTTGTCCCCCAAAGCACTTGCAGGCTCAAACTCAGAGAGAAATCAGTGAGGTCATTGGTGAGACAATTACTCACATGCAATTACATGGTGTGTATAGGCTCTGAGTCATTTATGAGTAATAGAAAGCATTTGCGTTAACATGGCAGGTACAGGGAATGACATCATTGACAGCATGAAAGAGCAGTGAATGTAAGCATTACTATTTCCTCTTATCTACTGTAAATGGAAACTGGGCAATGTAAAATTGAAGTCAACAAACCCATTTTAGCTGATTTAGCAAGCAGCAGTCAAACTCAAGATGGTTTTTAAACTGAAAATTAGCAGTAAATAGGTCCAAGTCAAGATGTTGCCACCCCATCATCACTTGTAGCCTGCGAAGTTCCTTCACCAGCAGCTGAAATAGCTACCGACTGAGATTGAATGGAGCTAAAGAGCTTGATTTTTAAAAAAAAGGTAAGCTGCTCCTGAAAAGTTGACATTAGCAAAACATGCAAACACCATTTAGCAATATCAACTCAGAAGTGCACTTGTAAGCATTGGTAGCCTATGAATTCCTGCTTCCTTCCTGGTTGCCTATAATGTTTAATCAGGAATCACTCATTCAACTCAGGTCGCACACAGGCCATAAAGCTTTCCAGATGCCTTTGTGATGTACTGTTTTTTGTTGAGCTGCTTTTTTGAAGATGAGTGGGAGGGGAGTATGATGATGACAACCTTGTTCTGCAAAATTCACATCCTTTGCAGAATCTAGGGACCCAGTGAAGAATAGGTATACATGATTAAACATTTTGCGACAAGGAAGAAATTCCCCAGTTTATATAAATATGTTCTCTTACCGAGTCTCCATTTTCTTTTTCAATTGTAGGCTGAGATCAGGCCTCATCATCAGATTTTCATGATAGTACTACCATTAGTTGGAGTGAATATGTCTCTACTCTTGAACGATTTGTCCTTATGTGAAAGTATGCCTGATCACGTGGTCATGACCCTCACACTTCATGAGATTGTATTACACATTTATAAGAAAATAAACTTTACCCGAATGTATGCTTTAAATGTTGTTATAAAAGACATTGATATATATCGACAATTTGCAGCTGTCATGTCCATCACTTATAAGTAATAGCCAGGAATCTAAAGATTCCAAACTCACACAATATTCACATACTGATACATGATACTCATCATTCACACGAACTGCTTGAAATCTTTATTGCATATTGAGAACAAGCACGAGTAATCTGCTAAGTGCATGTGCTATTAAATATATCTGGCACTCTTAGATACTAAGTGATAAATACCACATCTGCCAAAATGATGTGAAGGGCTGTCAGTTTTGTCTAATAAAATAAGTTATATGGAGGTAATTAATACTCTTCTGCAATATGGATTTTTCACTCTGTGTTTGTACACAGAATATTGTGTTAACTGTTGGGAATTCAAGAACATAATTCACCGCTCCCTTTCTTGACAACAGCCACAAAATAGTACCTACCTGTTTGCATCATAAACACTTCACTGGGTACAGGACAATTTTTCTACTACATTGAAAGCTTCTTCTTGTAAATTTATGCCTATATGATGTTCCAACCTAGAACGTTATCGTATACTTTTATTAAATTACTTTATCTCTGTGATTTTTATCAATTAAAGGGAAGTTTTATTGGTTATGTATATCAGATACATTCATCTCGTAAGATCAGCAGTATTTCGACTTACAAAAATATTGAATGAAATGTTTTGGCAACTTGGAGATAAGACTCTATTCTCAGCAGCATGCACCAGTCTTATGAGAGAGTGGCCAAGCAGTGCTCACTCACAAAATAATGGTCTGAGCAATCTCGGGCTTCATCAGTCTCAGCTTCCCACTTCTGCCAGTAGGATGTGGATGCAAGCTCAAACTGGGAAATACCTGTTGAGTCTGTAGCAGTACAGTGATGGATAACATGTGTTTGTGCAGGTCAGTTATGGTTGCTGTTTTTTTTTTGTTCTTCCTTTCATAAATTACCAAGGAATGAATGATAGTCTTTCTTTCTCTATGGGGACTAAGCAATGGAACTTGTTGTACAAGTTTTACACTAATTTGCATGCTGGCAGGTAGTTGCAGGAAGTGATTTGGAAAATGCTGCCCTCTTTAATATCTTCAAACAGCTAGTTAGGCATGATTTGGCAGATGACAGAGATAGGAGTCTACAACAACGTATGGCAAACACGTTTATTACACAAAACATTTTTCCCAAGATTACCTCTAGATTTCTTGTCTTATTTGTGTCATCAAAGTGTACTCGCACAAAAATACTGTCTACAAACTATGACTCATATTCACTTCAAACCATGATGAAACAGACTGATGCAGAAAATAGTTCAAGTTTTTACTATTCATGAACCAGGTGGATGTGTCTTTGTTTTTATCATAACATTAGCAAGTTGACTCTTTTGACACCATAAGATCTTCACAAAAAGGGGTTAGTTTATTTGCTATGACATCCATGACATTGCCAAAATATTCCTTATGTAAGTTTCTGATGTTCCAATAGAAATTACTTATCATCATTCAAAAATATTTTGAAACTTTGCATGACTTTGCTTTTTTGCTTCTGATGCATCCATTGTCACTTCCTGACATATTCAAGTGCCATCCCTGAAAGTTGCAGTGTTGTGGTTAGTGGTCGTTTGCTGTGGATGGCTTTCAGTCTCAACAAAGTACTGAGCACTGTCTAGGATTCTATAGAAAACATCATGCTTCCACACAGTTTGATTGCTGCTTGAGTGAATGAGAAGGTGTCTTGAGTTTGTTGAGTGGCACACATACTCCTTAATTGTGAAGACATATGATATGTTTTTTGTGTTACTGTAATGTTGATAATCTAGACACGGAACATAGTTTTATGAAGCTTTGTCTATAGGCCATTTTTCGCGACTACATCTATTGTACTCACATTGTATTACATTGTTTGATAAACTTTTCACAGACAACGCTTGCTAATTTAAAGTATGGCCAACTTTAAATTGCCTTTGATGGAAGGTTGATCAATTGGATTGCAGTGTTGTAAAGCACTACCATCCTTTGATCAAGCCATGCCAATATAAGACTCGGCAGTCTTTACCCTCTCAAAAAAGATGATTTTGTAATTAAGTTTATCCCATGTCTAGCCAACTTTTGTCCCTCATATTTAGCTTTTCCCTGGTCAATACAGATTGAGAGAGGGGAATACAACAGAAAGAAACAGGGATATATTTAGTTGAACCAATCAAATTCCTTTGGCTAATTAGCCAGCAGGGATATACTGAAAGATAATGAGATCAACAGGGACATACAGGAACTGACCAATCAAAAGACAACAGTGCCCCTATATATCATGCTTATTAGCATGTAGATACCAGCATATTTGCTGATTGTTGTGATTTAAGGCAATTAAGTGCTGCCAATTAAGAGCATTGATTTTTTTTGTAGCACAGCTGCATTCACATTGAGTGCTTCAAACTATTTTACATTGATATAAAATAAAAGTATTAAAAAAAAAAAACATGGGATAAAAAGGTTATACCATGGGTTGCGGCAGTATATCCCTGGTATAGTCACCCTCGACCCTGTATATCCCTCGACCCTTCGGGTCTCAGGATATACTGGATCTTGGGTGACTATACCAGGGATATACTGCCTCCACCCATGGTATAACCTCATAATATCACTGCTACATTTTGATGGTAAAAGTCGATCTTTAAATTTGCTATATGTGTTGATATAGCACTTCAGTAAATGTGCAAATATATTGTTTTTATATAGTAAGACTTTGCAGCTTATGTTATAACATTGACAATCTGATGGTCCATCTGTTATTTATATGTCATCCTAGCCAAACAACTTTGTTATTTGAGTGCTGACATAAGGCCCCGTAAAGTTTAATGCAAGTAAACCCCAAGCTATAGTCTTACAACCTGCAAAGGGACAGTTGTAAATGGATGTTTCAGGGCTCAAGTAGGCATTATGGGTACAAAATTTCCGGAAAAGATAATTTAGTATGAACTAAGGAAGATATCACAGAACCCCGTTTTAACTGATTTCAAGGGGCAATTAGAGTGACAATGCTTCAGGTTATAGTCTATTATTGTAACTGTAAGAAAACCTTCCTTTGTTTGAATATCTCTCTTTCGCATAACAGTTGTCTACGCAATTCAGGATTTTGGCTCATGACAGAATGTAAAAAGAAAATTTACTACATTTTTCTTTCTCCACTTTATTGTTAAGTATTTTTTATTGCAAAATGGGCTCAACAGGATTATCAAAAAGGCTTAGTTTACATGTACTTCAAAACAGAAATCAGGAAATCAACTACTTGGTAAATGTGGAACTCTCTCCTCAAAGGAACAAGCCGGTTTCCAGCTTTAAATATTTTCAATTGACATCCATTTTGGGGAGCTCATTCCTGTGACAATGTTTATTTTTTTTTTTTAATTGAATGTGTAAAAGAATTAGAGAAACCTAAAAGTGTGTTTATCTTTCATACCAAAGTCTAAATTTATTTTGAAAGCAATAATTTTTAATTTTTCCATTGCTAGCACAATTACTTTGCTGAACAACAGATCCAAGATATGCCAATGAGAAAATGGATCTCTTGTGCTAGTTTGAAGTATTACCAATATAAATAATTGATTGATGTCTACATAATGCAAGAATGTTTCCCATATCACACATTATGGCCGACATTAAGTCAGGCATTGACTGATGTTAATGGTAGTAAATACAGCCAGGAGATAGCAGCTAAATGTAGAAATACCATGTTCTGCTTCCAATAACAAAAAGAAGATCTGATACTAAAAGGTTCATGGCTTCGGACAATTGATATTTTTGTTCATCATGTGCATGAGATTACATTTTGGAGTTTATTAATTACCCACCAATTGCCTTTTTACTTAAGACGTGATTCTGGGAACCCAGATGAAAACACCCTGGCTGGTGAGCTAACAGTAATTTACAAAATATTATATTTCTCACATCATGCATGATTCTTGAACATGCAGGACACAACCAACATTGAGGCATTTTAACAGAGCATTAAATCAGCTAAATTGGTTTGTTTATTTCTTGTTTAGTGTTGGCCAATTATCTTTTACTGGAAGAACATTCCCAGATTCCCCACTCTTACTCAACCTCTAAAACCACTTAATTTTATGCTTCTCTTGCATGCTTTATTGCCGTGTTTCTTAAGTAAAGCCAAACTTTTTTAGTTGTTTTTTTTTCATTCTTAACAGTAGGTCACTGGTCAAGGAATTCTGAAAGTCGTGTGTGTGATGAATGGTGAACAGCAGTATCTTGACATGGAACAATCTATTGCTAATTTTCAATTTAAAAACGAGCTTTTGGTCTGACAGCTGGTTGATAAATCAACAAAATGGATTTGTTTATTTCCTGATTTTGAGTCAGCCAGGCTCCGTTTATTGAGGCTACCTCCCACTCCTTATTAATAAGCCTTAACAAGCACTAGAGGAGTCCTCCATTTAACAACAAGCTATGGCAGATAATTCACCCATAAAGATAATGATCTATTGACCAATCCGTTGTATTCAATAAAACTTAGTGTGTCTGATCTCCTAATTACGACCCAAAACAAATTGAAATCTGATTTCATGGTGCTTTCAGGTTGTCACTGTGGAATTTCTTACTTCCGTTGAGTCAACATCCAGTCACTTTTTTGCACATTTATGGTATTCTGAGGTTATTTCATCGTGCAACACATTTGCCCATGCAATTAAAGTAGACGAAAAATGAGTGCTTACAGAATTGGACTGAAATGTTCTATGTGAGGTAATAGCCCTATCCAATGGTATCCATGCGATGTTAAACTCTATGACTTGTAAGCAGCCAGTGAGGTCATGGCCTATACTTGCAGTGTTATCATGGCAAGCCATTTGATGTGTCACTCCACTCTCCAGAAGAATGTAAGTGCTCGTCATTTGCATCTTCATTTGTCAAAAAGAGGGTTCTATAACCGCTGAAAGAAATTGTACACTCTTCTTAAGTATTGAATTTTTAGATAGCCTCCCTTAGCCCAGTCATTACTGCAATCTCTGCTGTGACAAATTTGCTTATTTAGTGGTGTAGTCAATGGGATAGCTAGGCCATTGTTGTGCAGTTGAGATTTTGAAAAGAATCCTCAAATACCAACAAAGGCGGTCCAATGGATTTCAAGGTCATTTGCTCAGTCAAGGTCAAGCTCACTGTCTTTGTGTCTGTCAGTTGCCAAAGCATTAGCGACTAAAATTCTGTTTTCTTTTTTTCGACTAGGTTTCTGATTGTTTAAGGAAAAATGAGATGAGGTAGCTATGTATTATATCAAGTGTTGGATAATTGAAGTACTCCCATTTTCCAAATGGTTTTTCAGAGTGCCAAATCAGCAGAATTACCCACACCCACATCAGTACAAGCTAGTAATATTTATTCTCCAAGAAGTGGTCAAGTATTGAGGGCCAATGACTACCTGCTTCCTCCTTGCTTGGCAATATTTAGTCTGTAATTAATCGTTCTACGCAGGCATTGGACAGCCTATATGAAACATTCAAGATGTCGTTGTGATGTATTTTTGTTGCTTCCTTTTGGAGATAAGTGGGTAAGTATCAAAGGAACCTCACTCTTCAAAACTTGACCCTGAATAAAATCACAATGTGCATGTAAGCAAATTGTATAAAATATAATAAATGGTGCACCCTCAGAAACACAACATAACTAAAAATTTTATTTTAAAAAAAGGAGTCCACAACTTAATGTGCTTTCATTTGTGTAAGATTTAAAATAGTTTTAAAAGTCCAGATGAAATTTTCTACCTCTTCCTCTTGAGAAGAAAAAATCTGACCAGTATGTACTTTTAAAAACCCTAAAGGATGATCCTACCATTTCACTTTTTAATCACACTAAATAATACCTTGAGCCCAATCATGACCTCAAATCCAAACACTTCATGAGTGTTTATAACACATGAATTTCTGCAGCTCACAACAAAGCAGGTGAACACTGAATTATGTTCCAGAATTCTCAACAATTGCAGTAATTAATTTGTAACAATAAAGAATTTTGGCATTTATTATCAGACAGCAAGGAATCGATATTACAAGACTTTATTTACTACAATCATAAAACCCTATTTTATTTGACAACTGACAACACTACTCTCCATTTGTCAGATATGAGGATATGGCATTTATTAGATAGATTTAATTGCAAATATATACTCAGGAGATAACTCTGTGTGTTCTCGACAAGCAGTAAAGCTTTTTGCCTATGGTGTGATTGTATTATTTATGGTGTATACATTTACATGCTGTGGCTTGCAAGTTTTGAAAGTTTTAACATTCTTGGTGATGATCTGTAAAGGATTCACTATGTAGTTATTTAAGATAATAAAAACCAGTTTGATGATGGTAATGCAATCATGCACATGCAAAGTCTGATTCACTTCAAAGCATTCTCTGGGTGGTTTCATTTCCTTCAAAGAACTTGCAAAAGCAATTGTCATGGAAGCTTCCTTATAACTGATCAAGGTACAGTCGATGTCGAATATGTCAATACTATTTGAATGACAATATTTTTTTGTCACAATTAATTTAGTAATTTTGCCTATCTAGATGCTAATGCCAGCAATGACCTCAAACGGCTGCTGAGTAAGTTTCCATCACATTATTTCAACATTACCCTAATCCTAATGATTAGGAAAATTAACTTATTTAATTTTAAAAAAAAAAGAGAAAATTGGTTGGCCTACCGTAGTCGTAGTGTAACAAAAAAAAAGGCATCGGCAACTGATGATGCCTCTACCAGTGTTGGATGATTCTGAATAACACCCAAGGTTGCGATATAGGCCTTTTCAGAGAAATTTAGGCCTATTCAGTATTGCATTGATAAACAAAATAATATCGTTTTCATCAGATTCTAGCCCAAGTGAACTTTTGAAGCTGTCACAATGCAATGACGTCACAAATAATAACGTTGCCATGATGTCACTACCAGGTGACATCATGACATGCAAAATACACCAGGAGGCCTCTTTGCCTGGTCCATAATATCGTTATGGCCCTGCAAGCAGGGCATTAATGAGATTAATGTTTTTCTTTATGGTGGATTAACATGGGGGGTCTGGAGCATTATCTGCCTGGTAAAGTGCATGTATAGTAATAATAATACCCCTTATTTTTCCCTGCATGTGGGTTTTCAAGCAGAAGTACTTAAGGTATTTTCTAGCGTTAATATATGGCTTTATATATCTCCACGATTAAAGTTCACTAATTGAATGGAGGAATTAACATGTGGAATTACATATGAATTTTAATAGTGTTGGTAGTACACAGACTGTCAATGATGTAAATTAACTTGTGAAGTTGGCATTTAGTGCCATAATGCTGGCCATTCCATGAAGAGCCTATTCTCAGTTGCATGCTCCAGTCTATGAGAGAGTGGCCAAGCAGTGCTCACTCACAAAATGATCTGAGCAATCTGGGGCCACATCAGTCTCAGCTCGCCTCATCTGCGAGTAAGATGTGGAGTGAGGTCTTACACACAGGGAAATACGTTGGCATGTCTGTTGCAGTTCTCTGCTGCACACAGAGAGATTACTTTTAACTACAGTAATGGATAACATACGATTGTGAAGATTAGACATCCAATGGATAACATGTATATGTGCAGGTCAGTGACTTCTTCATTTGTTTTTTGTTGATTTACTCATACATACTTAACGCAGCCCATAGTCGCCTTCAATCGAGTATTTTTTCCTCTGAGGGATAACTATTTGTGCACTTTGTTGTTTGTCATAGTCAGACCTAGGAAGGTGTGACCATGAGGCATTACAGCCCTCTAAACATATTTTTTACACACTAATGTTAATTGCGAAAAAAAAAGTCAGTCCCACACATTTTATACTTGTGTATATTTTATTACCCTACATAAGCTTATTTTACTGGATACCCTTTCTATATTTTACTTGTAAAAGTATGTTTCTCTTTAATGCATTATTAAAAAGATAATTTTCCATTGGACTTAGCACACATTACAGCTCTCATCTCAAGTCAAGTCAACTTTATTGAATCCTAGAAAGGATAATTGCATTGGTCACAGTGATGTTACTCTGACATCCGTTATGGTTCCAATATCATCCTAACTGTAGGTGTATTTCCATTAATTTTCTAAAGTTTCATCGATCATTACATTGGTTTTTATCTTAAAAGCATCAGCTGCTGTCACTTCTTCGTATCTTCAAGGGTCTTACCTGACAATTGCGGTGTTGTGCTTGCTGGTCGTTTCCTTTGAATTGCCTTGTGCACGGTCTTGAACCCTGTAGAAAACATCACGCTTTCACACAATTTGGTCTAACCCTTGTGTCAATGTGAAGGTGTCAAAGTTAAAAGTCAGGTTCTCAAAGTTTGAAACCTTTTAACACAATGGGAATGTATTATGATAGATATTAAATATTGTGTTTTTGTGTAATTTATCATCCAAATATGCAGCATGATGGCTCAAACCTTAATCAAAAGCCCATTTTTCTCACCCACCAATATTTTCATGCTGTGCCACATTATATCGAAGTCCTATTGACAGTCATTTTAAGTGACAGCGCTTGCTTGTTTAAAGTACACTAAACTTTAAATTACCTTGGATAAAACATTGCTATGTTGTAAATCACAGCCATTCTTTGATAAAGACGTGTTAATTAAAGAATTTTTGTTCAACTAGGGGTTCTGTTTGTTGTTTTAAATATCATACATTATGGCCAGATATTAAATCAAGCATTGACTGATGTTTATGGCACTAAATACATAAATACAACCAGGAGACAGCTTTTAAAATATGGAAATAAATTTTATGCTTCCAATAACAAAAATGAATCCTTGTACTAAAGGTTAAATAGCTTTGGACAATTATTTTTGGTTGTTTATTTGCACAACTACATTTTAGGCTGGTTTTTATTACTATTGGTTATTGTCTGTATTATCACCAACCAATTACCTTTTAACTGCATGGAGCTCTGAGATCTGACAATATCCTCCTCAGGATCCGAAATATAGATTTAGCCACCGTCGTCAGCAAAAAGTGATTTACTAAATATCATATTTCTTACATCATGCATGTTGAAAATGCAGGACACAACAAGCACTAGGTCTTTTAACTGAGCATTAAATCAGCTAAATGGGTTTATTTATTTCTTATTTAGTGCTGGCTAAATTATCTTTTACTGGGAGTACATCGCGGTGCTTACTCAACCTCTAAACCACTTTATTTTATGCTCCCCTCTCTGGTCTCTCATGCTTTAGTACCGTAATATGGGGTGAATAGGGACAAGGGGGTGAATAGGGACAGAACCAGAAACATTTTATTTCTTCAAAAACTGACAACTTCCACTTGACTCAGAAACACGATTTTTGGCACAGTTTTAGTAGGTATACTACTAAATCCTCTGATGGGTTTTTGTCACATCAGCCTGCAGGCAGGTAGGAGCTGCAGCACCTTAAACCTATGTCTGCAGAATTTCAATTTTCGCAAAGTGGTCAAAACTTTCGTTCTGGCACAAAAAGTATAAGAGCTACAAACACTAAACTCACAGGGCACTTTTATTATATAGTTATGGGAGTCTGTGCCGAATTTGACTAATATAGTTAAATTAGCACATATGTTATTCAAATAAAACCAAGCCAAAGGCAATTTAGGCTAATTTTGGGGGTGTCAAGTGACAGCCGTAATAATATAATAATTGCACCAGAAACCAAACCAGAGATGGGGTGTCATCAAAAACATCCTGGAGACGGCAGATAGATGGTTGAACATTTGCTGAAACTGACAGAAATTCATAAATATAGGTTTAATGCCTTAACATTTCCGGTAAACCTGCATTTTCCAGAAATCATGTGAATTCTCAAAGAGATGAACATAAAAATAAAAGCAATTTTGACGCAGACTGGTTTCAAATAGTTTGAAATTACAAGAACAGTGGACAAGATATGAGATTCTGCCTCCACAGTCATGAGTTCAGATCCAAACCCTCTGCAGAGTTCCAGAAATAGCAAGAAAAAACCACTTATTTTTCATTTAAACTCATTTTCATGTTTTTTTAGGTTAAAATTTTCTAAAATGGTTTCATCTGTAGTAGATTTAGTGCATAATCAGGTATCGTCAGTAAAATTTTCAAAAAACTACAGTTTTTTATATTTTTCTGTAATTTATCAAATTTTTTAAATAATGCCTATTTTACAGGAAATAGAATTTCAGATTTATCAAATATAAAGTTTTTTCATATTAAACACGTTTTCTGATGTTTATTCACGGGTGTCAACCATCTAGACAGGATAGGAAGTAGTGGTTTTGGAAATAAGAGTCTGTCCCTATTCACCCCAAAGTGAGGGGTGAAGAGGGACAGCAGTTTTCTGGGCCGAAATAATTGAAAATGTGAGATATCTTCAAGAGCTCCTGGGGATATTTAGAGGACAGGACATATTTTGACACTATGTTTAGAATTCTGAGATGATTTGTACCCATGCTATGACAGAAAAAGGCCCAATTCTGTCCCTATTCACCCCATATTACGGTACAATGTTTCTTCAGCAGCACCAAACTTTTTTAGTTCTTTTTTTTTTCATTCTTAACAGTAACTTACCGGTCAAGGAATTCTGCAGGTCATGTATGTGATAGTAGACACCAATATCCTAACATGGACCAATTTGTTGCTAATTTTCAATTTAAAAAACAGCTTTTGGGTCTGACAGCTTCACGGTTGATAAATCAGCAAAATGGGTTTGTTTATTTCCTGCTTCTGAGTCAGGCAGGCTCGGCTTATGGAGGCTTATGGAGGCTTCACCACACTGCTTATCAAGCTGCCTTAACAACCAATAGAGGAATCCTCCATTTAACAACCGGCTTAAAAGTCTGGCAGATAAACTGGCCACGTTTTTTTTTCCTTACGTCTAGTACACTAGATAGCTTTATTTTAATATAATTAATTAACAATTCCGACTTCTGATGATAATACCATTTTAATGTTACAAGTACACATTTCATGTCCATGATTTTTTAGTTCTAAATATTTGGTTTTGTAATGTGGTCAAGTGCAAAATTGTGTCAGTGATCATATACATATGATAATTGGATTCTTTTCAAACCTATGAATTACAATTTTGTGGTATTATAATTAAAATTTCATTGAAATATGGATCATTGCCCTCCTATTAGACGAAATTGCATTATTAGGACAAGGCTATGTCCACAGCATTCAATTTATCCTTGGCTGAAGGATCCTTTATCAAACGCTTGATATTCATATCTCCCCAATGCAGTTAGTTGTGTGAATGATTGATAGCCACAAAGATAATGATTCATTGACCAATCCATCGTATTCAATGTAACTAAGATTGTCTGATCTGCTGACTTAATCATACCAAAACAAATCAAAATCCCTATTTCATAGTGCTATCAGGTTGGAAACATTTCACTGTGGAAATTCTTGTTACAATTGAGTCATCATCTAATAATTTTGTTGCACATTAGTAGTATTTGGGGTTATTTTATCTTGCAAGACATTTGCCCGTGCAATTACAGTTGAAAAAAGTGAGTGCTTACAGAATTGGACTGAAATGTTCTTTGTGAAATCATAGCCCTATTCAATGGAATCCATGTCACGTTAAACTCTATGACTTGTAAGCAGCCAGTGAGGTCACAGCCTATACTTGCAGCGTTATCATGGCAAGCCATTTGATGTGTCATTCCACTCTCCAATGATGTCACAAGTTGCTCAGTTACAAATTGACACCTCATTTCAATGTATTTGATAGGGCTTGTTGTGAGGTCACTGATGTCCGATTCCAGCACAATTTTAGTACTCGTCATTTGCATCTTCATTTGTCAAAGAGAGGGTTGTATAACTGCTGAAAGAAAATTGTACACTCTTTTTCAGTATTGAATCTCTAGATAGCCTCCCTCAGCCCAGTCATTACTGAAATCTCTGCTGTGACAAATTTCCTTGTTTAAGTGGTGCAGTCAATGGGATAGCAAGGTCATGGTTGTGCAGTTGAGATTTTGAAAAGAATCCTCAATTACCAACAAAACCGATCCAATGGATTTCATTTGCTTGGTCAACGTCAAACTCACTGTCTTTGTGTCTGTCAGTTGCCAAAGCATTAGCGACTAAAATGCTGTTTTCTTTTTTTCTCAACAGACAAGGTTTCTGATTGCAAAAGGCAAAATGAGATGAGATAGCTGTGTATTATATCAAGTGAAGTTTTGGATAACTTTGAGGTACTCCCAACTTCCAAATGGTTTTTAAGACACTAGATAGTGCATAGATCAGGATTAAGTGCAAAATCAACAGAAATACCCACCCAAACGTCAGTACCGCAACTACATCAGTACAAGCAGGTAATCTGTATTCTCCAAGAAGTGGTCAAGCATTGGGGGCCTATGACTACCTGCTTCTTCTTATTGCTTGGCAATATCTAATCTGTAATTAATCATTCTACCCAGGCCTTGCACAGCCTATAAAACTTTCCAGATGCCATTGTGATGTATTTTTGTTGCTGGCTTTTGCGGATCAGTGGGAAAGTATCAAAGGAACCGTATTTGCTCAAAACTTGACACCCTGAATGAAGTCACAATGTGCTTGTAAGCAAATTATAAGGAAGCAGGTAGTTAGATAAAATAAGATAAATGGTGCACCCTCAGAAACACACCAAAAGTAGAGATATTACTGAAAAAAAGGAGTCCAAAACGTAATGTACTTTCATTTGTGTAAGATTTAAATTATTTTAAAAGTACTGGTGATATTCTCTCCCTCTTCCTCCTGAGAAAAAAAATCTGACCAGTATGTTACTCACAAAAACCCTAAAGGATAATCTAACCAATTCCATCTGGCACTTTTTAATCACAGTAAACAATCATTTGTGCCCAATCATGACCTCAAATCCACAACACTTCATAAGTGTTTATAACACAAGATTTTCTGCAGCTCACAACAAAGCAGGTGAGCACTGAATTATGTCCCAGAATTCCCAACAATTGCAGTAAATAATTTGTAACAATAAAGAATTTTGGCATTTACTATCAGACAGCAAGAAACCCATATTAGGAAACTTTATTTACTACACTCATAAAACACTCTTTTATTTGACAACTGACAACACTGCTCTCCATTTGACAAATATGAGAATTTGGTATTTATTACTTAGTATATGAGAGTGCCAGATAGATTTAATTGCAAAAATGTACTCAGGCGATTACTCTGTATGTTCTCGATAAGCAGTAAAGCTTTTGCCTATGGTGTGATTGTATTATTTATGGTGTATACATTTACATGCTGTGGCTTGCAAGTTTTGAAACTTTTAACATTCTTAATGATGATCTGTAAAGGATTCACTATGTAGTTATTTAAGATAATAAAAACCAGTTTGATGATGGTAATACAATCATGCACATGCAAAATCTTACTCACTTCAAAGCATTCTCTGGGTGGTTTCATTTTCTTCAAAGAACTTGCAAAAGCATTTGTCATGGAAGCTTCCTTATAACTGATCAAGGTACAGTCGATGTCAAATATGTCAATATTATTTGAATGACGCCTTATTACCCCTTATTTTTCCCTGCATGTGGGTTTTCAAGCAGAAGTACTTAAAGTCTTTTCTAGCGTTAATATAATTATATATCTCCACGATTAAAGTTCATTAATTGAATGGAGGAATTAACATGTGGAATTACATATGAATTTTAATAGTGTTGGTAGTACACAGACTCTCAATGATGTAAATTAACTTGTAAAGTTGGCATTTAGTGCCATAATGCAGGCCATTCCATGAAGAGCCTATTCTCAGTTGCATGCTCCAGTCTATGAGAGAGTGGCCAAGCAGTGCTCACTCACAAAATGGTCTGAGCAATCCGGGCCCACATCAGTCTCAGCTTGCCTCATCTGCGAGTAAGATGTGGAGTGAGGTCTTACACACAGGGAAATACGTTGGCATGTCTGTAGCAGCTCTCTGCTACACATACAGGGATTACTTTCGACTATAGTGATGGATAACATGTATATGTGCAGGTCAGTAATTTGTTTATTTTTTGTTTTGTTTATACATGATGCAATTGACAGAGAGGCTTAAACCTGATTGAGTTTGGCAAGTGATGTAGTTTTTTGTCATATAACAACTTTGTGGTTTGAAATTGTTAGGCGTAATGAATATTGTACACTAGGCTACAGTCCGATAACGAATCTTTTGGTGCTTGGAAAAAGGGAAGGTTGATTGATTAGATTGAATGAAGAGTCCTTAACATTCTATACATTTCCACTTGTGCATCTTTACTTCCAAACGAAGGCTTATTTTACCCAGATCCGGGTGACCTCGTTTTTGCATGCAACATTATACTTCTCACAGAAACAAAATGTCTTTGTGCATTTTTCATAAGTCATTTGACATAATCCACATATTCATCTAGAACTTTTTTTAAAATCTGAATAACCTTTTCCTAGACAAACGAGGCATTTTTATAGAGCTACTGCTCAATGAATCAAGTAAACACCATGAAACTTTTTCCAAGTAGGGTAAGTGTATTTAAGAAGCCAAAATGTGATGGTTCCCTCTCAAGTTGATCGGTCCTGCAAACAAAAGCACAGCAGAGTGTAAGATGTCCATTAGGACGATGGCCATTTGATGTCTGTGTCCCGTGTAGTCATGACATCAACTGCTTGTCTTACTTTTTCTTTGTGCTTTGGTCCAGTAACATTGCTTTGACATCCATGATGGTTCCAAAAACATCCTTACTGTATGGTATATTTCAATTAATGTTCTAAAGTTTCCTAAAACACACTGGAATATGTCATTAAAAAAATTGCTATACCCATCAATCATAACATTTGCTTTTTGAATTTTCAACTGCCGCTGTCGTTCCAAAACATCTTCAAGGGTCTTACCTGACAATTGCAGTGTTCTGCTTGCTGGACGCTTGCCTTGAATGGCCTTCACTGAAGTATTGTGCCCGATCTTGGATTCAATAGAAAACATCACGCTTTCACACAATATGATTTAACCCATGTGTCATGCAATGTGAAAGTATCAAAGTTAAAAGTCACTTTCTCAAAGTTTAAAAACCATTTAACCACAATGGAAATGTGTAATGATTGATATTAAATATTGTGTTTTTAAAGTAATTTATCATCTAAATATGCAGCGGGTGGCTCAAACCTTTGTTAAAAGTCCATTTTTCTCACTCACCAATGTCTTGCTGTGGCACATTATATCGAAGTCTTTGAAGGTTTCTTTCAGTGACAGTGCTTGCATGTTTAAAGTGCAAAAAACTTTAAAATTTTACCTTTGATGAAATATTGCTGTGTTGCAAATCACAGCCATTCTTTGATAAAGACATGTTATTTGAACATTGTTTACTCAACTAGGGGTACTGTTTGTTGTTTGTAATTAAGTCATCTCAACCACAAATATTGCGCTCAGTGATAACATTGAATCTAAGATTCCATTTATCGACAGTCTGTTAACTTATCAAACTTGTAGTATCAGTACTGGCATGGCCGAATAGTAGATAACTATATAAATCGCTGATGTAGGTCACATAATGTCTTAATGTTTCCCATACCACACATCAGGGCCTGACATTAGGTCAAACGTTGACTGATCTTCATAGCACTAAATGCAACCAGGAGACAGCTAAATGTAGAAATGCATGTTACACTTCCAATGCCATAAACAAGGTCTGATAAAAAAGTACGGTCTTATTGGTTTTAACATTTTCTTATAGATAGACAAACTAAAACATCTAGAATTTGAGCAACTCACTCTGATGAAAGCTGGAATGGTTGCTCAAATCACAGAGAAATTAGATATATTAAACTTATTGTGATTTGAACAAATCCCATTGGCTTTGATGGGAACAACTTGCACAAATCACTTCAATCTGCTTCTTATTTTGACCCTACGAGAGAAGGTCAAAACCAAAACAACTGTTTTCAAGGCTTCACGGCTTTGGACGATCGATACATTTTTGTTTCTGTTGTGTGGGATAATATTTTGGGCTGGCTTTTTTGTTCAGTGAGCTTCTTTATTATTTGTTTACTACTAGTCAGTTAAATTCTTTCTTAAGCACTGAGATCTGACTGCATCCTCCAACATGCAGGATGTAACAAGCATTCAGGTCTTTTAGCTTACCACTAAATCAGCTAAATGGGTTTGTTTATTTCTTGTTTAGTGCTGGTCAATTATCTTTTAGTGAGAGTACATCTTCAACTTACTCAACCTCAAAAACCACTATATTTAATGTTTTCCTTTGCATGCTTCATTGCCACTTTTCTTCAGTAGCACCTAACTTTTTCAGTAGCTTTTTCTCACAGCTGTTGCTTACTGCGAGGGAATTGTGGAGTTTCCGTGAATAAGAGCAGACAGAAACATCCTGACTTTGTGTGACAACACTTTTTTATTGCTATATTTCTATTTTTTACTCAAATGACTGATGAATGTTAAATAGTTCGAAAAACATTTTTCTCTTGGTCATCATGTGAAAAATTCTAGCCTTCTAAACCGTGGTCATAATAGTATGATAAATGTGTTTTTGACATGCTTTGATTTAGAATCATGTGCTATCATAACTTTTTGAATTAAAATATGCACAATTGCCCTACTAGCCTAGAAAACTGCATTATTTGGCCCATATCACTCAATTTAGCCTTGAATGAGGGATGTTTAACCAAATGCTTGATATTCACATCTGCCTAATGTTATATGATTGATTGATACTCAGTGATAGCCACAAAGATGATAATTATCAATCAGTCTATTGTTTCAATTTATACAAGTTTGTCTTGATTTCCTGAGTTGACCAGAACCCACAACAAATCAGAACCTCTTTTCATGTTTGTATCATGTTTTAGCTAACTCAGACAATGTCATGTCATTGTGGAAATTCTCAACTCTGTTCATTCTCCATCAAATCTCTTCATTGCACAGTCACATTCATATTTTTATCTTCATTTGCTAGTCAAAGAGAGATTGTATGATCACTAAAAGAAACTTCAACATTGTTTTTCACTATTAAACCATTGAATATAACCTCCAGCAGCTTAGCTTTTATAGCTATCTTGGTTGTGACAAATTCCCTTATTCAATATTCAATGGGGCAGTCAATGTGATGACAAGGCCATTGTTGTGCAGAGATTTGAAGAGAATCCTCAATTACCAACAAAGACTATCCAATGGATTTCAAGGTCTTGCTCAGTCAAGGTCAAGCTCGTTTTTTGCATTTCCAGTTATCTAAACATCAGGGACTGAAATTCTGTTTTATTCGCTTTGGGACCAAAATGCTGTTTTCTTGTCTTGCAACAGACACGGTTCCTGATTATCAAAACATTTTTTTTTTATGTGAGCGCCAATAAGTATCAAGTAATTGATAACTTTCTGTTTGGTAGTCATAACTTTAGTAAAAGTAGTGCATAGATGGGGAACAGAGTGTAAAACCGGTGTTCCTGAATACCAACGCCTATATTTGCACAGGGATGTACATTGTAGACAATGTTCGCCAAGACAAGCCTTGAATAACCTATAAATACATGCTTCCTTCCTGCTTGACTGTATCTAATAAGAAATGAATCATTCAACTCAGGTCTTTTCACAGAGCATAAAGCTTTCTAGATGTCATCAGGGTGTATTTTTGTGGGTTTTTTTTGGAAGATGAGAGGGAGTGGAGTATCAAGACAACCTTAATCTACAAAAATGTGACATCCTCAATGAAGTCACAATGTAATAAAAATACTTGGTACCCAATCATAACCTCAAGTCCAAAACACTTCACCAGTATTTATAATGTGAGCTGTTCTGCAGCTTGTGCACAACAAAGCAGGTGAACACTGAATTATGTTCTCGAATTCCCAACAATTACAGGAAATTATTTGTAACAATAAAGCATTTTTGGCATTTATTATTTGATGGCAAGAAAACCATATTACTGGACTTTGTTTATTACCTCCATAAAGCACTATTTTATTGGACAACTGACAACACCACTCCGTTTTGATTCAGATATGAGAATGCTGTATTCATCTTTCAGGATCTGAGAGTGCAAGATGAATTTAATTGCGTATGCACTCAAGAGATTATTCCATGCCTTCTCAATAGGCAATAAAGGTGTTACCTACAGTTAAGTTGTGATAGTATTATTTATGGCGTATTCGTTTTTATATAAAGTGGCAAGTTGTGAAAATCTTCATATTCTTGGTGACAATCTATAACTGCATCGCCATATAGTTATTTTAGATGATGTGAATCAGTTTAATAATTGTGATTAAATTATTCACTCTTGCCAATGTGATTCACTTCAATCCATTATCATTGGCGAATTATCATATATGAGTCTTCTTTGTGTGGGAGGCATATTGATTATTTATATAATACTGAGATAAACCTTCCAGTAAAAATGGCATCTGGGGTCATAATGTAGGCCATTCCATGAAGTGCCTATTCTCAGTTGCATGCTCCAGTCTATGAGAGAGTGGCCAAGCAGTGCTCACTCACAAAATGGCCTGAGCAATCTGGGGCCACATCAGTCTCAGCTTGCCTCATCTGCGAGTAAGATGTGGAGTGAGGTCTTACACACAGGGAAATACGTTGGCATGTCTGAAGCAACTCTCTGCTGCACCTACAGGAATTACTTTTGAACATAGTAATGGATAACATGTATATGTGCAGGTCAGTAACTTGTTTATTTGTTATTGTTTTTTTAATTGTATATACTTGATGCTATTCACATGCGTTCTTCCTGGTTGTTTTTCATAAACTACAGTCCAAATTATTTTCTCTGTCACATGACATTTGTGCTCATTGTTTCATGCAATAATCAGACCTGGGAAGGTACTGACATTGCACTGTTCAATCCTCTAAAGCTTTTTTTTTCATTGTTTGAGGAATCGAAAACATTCTACACATTTTCTACTTATGCATCTCTACCTTCAACATAGGGTTATTTTACCAAGATACCATCTCTATGTGTTGCTTACAAAAGTATACTTCTTTTAGAAAGGAACTCTCCTTTATTTCATTAGTATTTAAACCATCTATGAGATACCACATATTCACCGAGAACATACTGTAAATTCTTGACAGTCTTGCCTAAGAGAGGCAAAACATTTTTGTGGGACAGCAGCTCTGTGAATTGAGTGGAACACTATGAAACTTATGCAAGTAGGTGAGTGTATTTAAGCAGGCAGAAATGTGATGGCCACCTCTCAAGTTGATTGGGCCTGCAAACAAGAGCGGAGCAGAGTGTAAGATGTCCATTAGGACGATGGCCATTTGATGTCTGAGTCCCGTGCAGTCATGGCATTAAGTGCTTGTCTGACAACTCTCCTCAACATTGTGCATTGGTCCAGTAACATTGTTCTGACAACTGTGATGAATAAAACCATCAGTGATATATGTCAATGACTCTTCTTATGTTTCCAAATACTGTGTTGTGTCATTCATTGATGTCATGACACTCTGCATGACAGGCAGTCCTGGCAATTAGTGTGCTGTGATTACTGCTCCTTTGCTGTGAAATTGCTCACACCTAGTATTGAGCGCTGTCTAAGAATATACCAAAAACATCACACATCCACAGTTTGTTTATTGTTTGTGTCAACAAGAAATTTAGTGCTACAGGCAAAAGTCTTTTTTCCAAAGTTTGATAAAAACGTTGATTTGAGGAGATGAAATCTGTTGTGTTGGTGATATAATTTACATCATCTCAGCATTACAGAAAAAACTTTTATCAACATCCCATTCTTCTCACATGTTTTTTGTATATTATCACAGATTTGTATTGTTATGGTTGCCCGATTTTAAGTACCGTATGTTAAAGTTTTACCTGCCTTTAATGACAGACCAATCAATGCATTACTGTGTTGCGGTTTGACTGATCATCTTAACTGAAAACAACAAGCTATGCCAGCTCAAAGGAATTGTACTACCATTTCACTCAATCATTTAAGCCTACGTGGTCATCCACATTACTGTGCAATTCTTTTACATTGTCGCCATAGCTGATTGATTGTCTGCCAAGAGGGGTTTGTTTACTATTTTCTTTATTACCAGCCAATTATCTTTTACTGAGATTTAATTGCCTTGCTGAATGTAGCCCTAAAACATGGCTCACAAAAATCCTGTTTTGCGTGTGTTGAGCTACTATCTCTATTTACAGGAATTCGCATTGAAGTTGACTTGTTGATTTTCATTTGTGTGATTTTCTGAAAAAATCGTATTTTCAATATTGGACTAAAACTATCTGGAAAATTCTCATAATTTTAGCACTGGTTATAGGGAAAATTAATTTAGAAACAATACCCACTGAACACTGGATTCAAATCTTGAAAATAAAAGATTAATTGCAAATAGAAATATTTCTTTCATGACGTATGGAACTCTACATGACGTGTGGTAGCACTAGAGTCCATTCTCACCATGAATCTGAGCTGCTGTACACAGATATAAACATATACCATAACTGTGAAAAAGACAAAAGCCAACTGTGAGACAAACCATAACTGTAAAAAAAGTCATTCATGTTCTATTACACTAAAACTTTGATTGGTTGATATCTCACTTTAAATTATGAGATTTCTGACATTCGTGTCCATGTTTGAACATCTCAGATCGCGTTTTGATGACCCTCTTTGGAAATTGCAGTAAATAGATCCAAAGACAGGTAGTATATAGGAAGATTATTAGATAGAAGGGATTAAAATTGCAAGATTAAAATAGATAGGCTAAGATAGATAGATAGACAAATAATAGATAAGATGGATACTAGATAGACAGTGAGATATAGATACTAGATAGATAGATAATAGATTAGATAATAGACAGATAATAGATTAGATAATAGACAGACAGATGGATAGAAAGATAAATCGATTGATTGGTTGAT
The DNA here is from genome assembly GCA_026936325.1 of Platynereis dumerilii. Lineage (NCBI taxonomy): Eukaryota > Metazoa > Annelida > Polychaeta > Phyllodocida > Nereididae > Platynereis > Platynereis dumerilii. The sequence continues at coordinate 3,109,893 of JAPTHN010000041.1, forward strand.
TGATGTTGTTTGTATAAGAGTAAGTTGAGTATCATTTCGCAAGTACATCAAAATAATACAACGCACTCTAATGCTGAAACCCCCCCCCCCCTATAGATAGACAGACATATATATACATCTAATGACCATCTCTTTCTGTTTCTTGTACATTCAACACAGATTGAGCCAATTGTTTATGAGCATACATGAAATGCGGTGTAGCATTGTCAAATGCAGTTCAAGTCAATCACTATTCATTGGAGATTATGAATATTCTAATATGATTGAAGGCCAATCATATTGCAACACTTGATGAGTGTGAGAATACAAAAGGGAATCTCACCAAATGTGTGATGTACACATTTTCACAGTGTCCGTTTGTATATGTTTACATATTACTGAAATAAACCAGATTAACTGATTAAAAATATTTCAACTTCACAGTTTCTTCGTGCACATAAAATTGAATGAATATTGGCCACACATGAGTAGCTTTCTACCATACGTCATGTAGAGCCAAATTGCTTGATCCTGGTGTCTCACAAGTCAACTTCAAAACGAATTCCTGTAAAGGCAACTGACTTTTGTCACACCATTGCTTAGTAGTAAGTTAGTACCCTGATACAGCCTGACTGGAGTGCAAGACAGCTGTAAATATGTGCTAACACTCATGCATTATTGAAGCTCACTTTTCATCTGTCCCATTTAATGCTTCTTGGTCAGTGCAAAGTCAGTAGGACACCAACAAATCTAATAGCCTTTGTACAATTCTGTGTCCAGCTAAAATGTAAAGATTATGGAATGGGCAAATGAAAGATGTCTGATATGAAATAAGGCACGGCTTCTGCACAATTTTTTTAAAAATTTTGATTATCTTGTTCCTTTTCCAATAGCACCAGACTGTATCTGATGTGCATCCACAAAATTACACATACGTTTCATTTTGCTTTCCGTCCTGTTGCCCTGCTGGTATTCTTCCGACACCCACTTAGTCGGGAACACAAGTAGGCCTATATTTCTGATTTCCTTAAACATTTCAAAACATTTTATGAGAGACACATGACACAATGTGTAATAATGGTATATATTTTGGAACAACTGTGAGAAAACAGGAAGCTTAAACTGATGACGTTTTTATGCATTATGCATTGTATAATAATTTGAAATTGATAGTTTTTTTACTTTTGTTTAGTATACAAACAAAATAACTTTTATAAAGACACTCTGCAGGCTAGTGTGTTGTGCAAGTACTTTCCCTCATTGCTTCCTGGCATGCTACGTACAAATATAAGCTAATTAAAGGCACTCAACACCAAACATTTTTATACATCTCAGTCGCTGCTTCAATTGGAAGCCTGGTCAACACCTGACTTGGATTCAATAATTATTGTGGCTCATATTCCATTTAAAAACTAGGTTTTTGTCTGACAGCGGGTTGATAAATCAGTCAGTAAATCAACTAAAATGAGAAAATGAGATTTTTCTATTATTTTTCCTTTGAATCAACCTTATATCTAATTAACAAGGCTTCAACCATGTACAAGCTACTAAAAACACTTAATTTATATTCCTTGAACTATCTTTAATGCTTACATACTTGTTAGTGTAAGGGCTTTTTGAGATTTTAAGGTACTCCCTCCACCACTGATAGCTTCATATGAAACCTGTGATTAGAAAAGTATAGCCATTCTGCGACAAACCAAATGCTCACAACCTTCCTACTCTTAGAGACTTCATTATATGAGGGATTGCTATAGTAATTCCTTAGTATTCACATCTCCCTAATGTAGTTAGCCGTTTGATTGATAACCTCAAAGATAATACTTTATTGATCAATCCATTGTATTCAATGTAACCAAGTTTGTGTCTTGATCTCCTGACTAAATCACTGCCCAAAACCAATCAATGGCAGGGGGGGTGCTAGGGCCCCGGCCATCAGACCACTGAGATTAATAACAGTATTTTGAAGAAAATACGCTGCGACGCGGGCCCACGAATGCTGAAACACGTCCAGCTCCCCCCCTCCTAGATGACCCAGTCAGGATCTGTCACTAAATACCTCAATTCTCATAGAGATATCATGTTCATATTATGGCTGAGAATTATTGTTTCAGTCCGGTGTGAACTTGGGCTTGCTCTTAATAGCCCTGCAATTTTTTCATCAATACTTCTTGTTGATAGTGCAGTTTCTAGGTTTTTGGCTGGAGAGGATTTTAATTAACTCATACTAACCTACAATGCGAATACCTCTTCAGACCTAGGTTGAATCTGTGGCATTCAATCTATTTTCAAATGAGAGATAGCTTAGTAAACACTTAGTATTCATATCTCCCTAATACGGTTATGTGCATGATTGATTGATAGCCTCCAAGATAATAATTCATTGATCAATCTATTGTTTTCAACATAACCGAGTTTCTCTTGATCTCCTGAATTAATCTTGACCAAAACAAATCAAAACCCCATTTCAGGGTGATATCATGTTGTAACTGAGAAATTGATCACGGAGGCTCTTAGACTTGTCCAGGATCAATCCCTATTCAATCTTTATGTTCTACATTTGTACCCAGTGTCTTGGGGTTTCTTTGCCTATACATATGTAGAGTAGTTATCTCTATTCACTCAATAGAAAGACCTTAAATCAAGGTGACTTTCAGCCAGTGATTGAGACAAAAGACAGATAGATCAGATCAGACTATTTGGTCATTTGGATTTCAAAGTCCAACACTTCTTATATTTCTTTTAACTTTGTATTCCCAGGTTAGTGTTAATCTCCTTTGGAAAAAGTTTGAACTCACCCGACCATTTCAAAGGGACCAACAAGAGTATCTTTTGCCTTAAAAATAATCATAGGGAATACCCTATAAATTAATTTTAATTAGGCGTACTGAATCCTCAAATATCCTCAAGCAGGTTGCTCTGCCCTCTCGGAATCCCTGCTAGGTAAAAATTCTTTCTTCATTGTTACAGTAAATGGGGTTGGCAAGGTTACTGCTTTGCAATTGTTATTTGAAGAGAGTCTTAAATTACAAAGCAAAACAGTCCATTCGATTTCAAGTTTTTCTGCACAATCAAGGTCAACATCACTGTCTTTTTTGTTCCTTTATTGTCAGAGCGTCAATGATGAAGTGTATTTTTTCAATGAGACACCATTTCCCATGCTCATTGCAAGTTTAGTGAAATGGATGAGTGGTCTCAAGAGATAGAAAACAACTTTTTCAGGTCACACTCTAATTAACATTTCTGACCTGATCCAGTCATCGTTGTAGTTTCAGTCCTCTTTAGCTATAGTATGTATATCTTTCAGTTAGGGTGTTAGGTGAACAGAGCCCCGCTGACGTGAAGTTTGTTGGTTCAACAACCTTTTAAGGTGACTCAAGCGTGGTACACTGCACATACTTCTGAGCAGCCTGGTTGCCTAGCAACATAGCGTCACCACTGCTGCAGACCCTGAAAAAGTTGTGACGTTACCATTTTCTGCTATCTTTTTTTTAACAGCATGGCAGCCAGCAATTTGCTATTTAAATGAGATCTAATGCAGCTAGAAGCATAATTATTTTTTTATTGAATGCAGTAACACCTACTCTATGCTAATTCAAAATTTCAGCTTCTCGTCTTTATCAAAAGAATTTTCTCATCTAATTTCTGTCAACTGTGTCTAAAATTGTCTTTATTTCTTTAAATTGACATTGGCATAGTCATGGTACTGGAGTTAAAAAACGACTCGGTGAATTTTTTTTATTTTTGGACATTTGTTTGACAATAATCTGTTTATGAAATATGCAAATTTTAAAAAAAATCTGTATGATCGTTTTCCTAAAATTTGATTACTGCCAAAATTGATGCATGCAAAATCTGTAATTAATTAGTGTGTTTGTGCCCTTTGAGCTCTTACAGAAAAAAGTATTTTAACCTTTTTCTTCAAATTTGTGGCAAATGTATTGGTTTACATCCATGGGAAGACATTTCTGACATTTTTGTGAGACAAATGCATGTAATGCTTTATTATGTGGTACATAACCAAAAACTCAATTTATAACTTTTAAGCAGTCATCAGGCCAAACATGCCGTTACCATGGCAACCAAAAGAGTCGTTGAAATTTTTTTATTTTTCATTTTTGGAATGTATGGGTCCCATAGACTACCTGTGCAAAATTTTAGAAAAATCTGTATGATCAAACTACCACACTGGAGTCACCTTAACAGAAAATAGTTTATTTTAACTCGTAGTCAAATTTGCAGCCTGGTTTAACCAAAAATTTGGTGTCATTTATACAATGTGTCTGCTGAGTGAATAATAGTCACACATACAGTGAACGTGCATGACTATATATGATGGTATAAGCAATGAATTTTATAAATATTTATCTGACTACATGATACAGCCTCTAACTATCCTTTTCAATTATATTTGGGATAAAGGGGTCTATCCTGAGAAATGGTCCGAAGGAATAATTCAACCACTGCATAAAAAAGGTAGTCGCAGTGAACCTGACAATTACCGTAAATTAACCCTAATGGCATGTATGGGGAAAATATTTGAATCAATTGTAAATAAAAGATTAATCTTCCAAACTGAGGCCACCGATTCAGCTGACCCAAATCAATTTGGATTTTGCAAAGGCTGCCGAACTAGTGATAATGTATTTATTTTGGATACATTGATGTCATATCAAGCTTCTAAGAAAAAAACTCTTTTTATTACTTTTGTGGATTTTTCAAAAGCGTTTGACTTCATCAATCGCTCATTCTTGTACTATAAACTGATAAAACAAGGTTACCGTGGTAAACTTTTAAATACTATCCAAAGTCTGTTTTCTAACTCCAGTGCCAAAGTAAGGTGGGAGGGCCAGCTAGGCTCGAAGATAGAAAGTACATATGGGGTCCTTCAAGGAGGTATTATTAGCCCAAAATTATTTAACTTGTTTCTTTCTGATATGGGAGAATACTTTGATCAAACTCAGGGCCTAACAATCGATGGCACAACTTTTACTCATTTGTTATATGCAGATGACTTAGTACTTATATCAGAAAGTGCTACAGGTATGCAAATCCTATTAGATAACTTGGCAACTTATTGCAGAAAATGGCACTTAATTATAAACTCACAAAAGAGTAAAGTGATGATAATACAGCCTAGAGTTAGACATAAATCTGAGAATACACAGCAGCAGTTTTCGGTTGATGATGAGCAACTCGAAGTTGTAGATTCATATAAGTATCTAGGGCATATAATTAGCAATAAAAGAAACACTCACAGTTTGATGTATGAACACTTGGCATCACAAGCCCAAAAAGCAATGCATGCCTTGAAAGAGAGAGTAAAATCTACCGTTGGATATCTCTCACCAAAACTTAGTCTTAAAATGTTCGAAACCCACATAGTGCCTATTCTAGAATATAACAGTGAAATCTGGTTCCCAAATAAGCAAATTGATTCTTTGGAAAAAATACAACTTAAATTTCTCAAAAATCTTCTTGGGGTCAGAAGTCAGACTTCAACTGTAGCAATTTTAGCAGATACTGGCAGATTCCCATTAATCTATAGACAACAAATATCTGCAATTAACTACTGGCATAGATTAAAAATTGAGAACTGTCCAAAACTACTTCGTAAATGTTATGAAATCCAAGTGGCTCTGAACCACAAAAAGTTACCTTGTTGGTTGTCTAGAATACACCAAGTTCTCATTGCTTATGGAATTAGTGATTCAGAAATGAAACCCAGTAAAATAGCATCTTTGGTATATAAAAAAGCAGGGGAAGATATGTTGGATGACATAAACAATAGTGATAAAAACCCAAAATTAAGAACATATAAACTATTTAAAACAGACTTACGCATTGAACCATATTTAAATTTTAACTTACCAATGTATGTGTATCGCAGTGTAGCCAGATTCAGGCTAAGCTCTCACAATTTAAAGATAGAGCTGGGGAGACACAAACGCCCCTACGTACCCGCTGATGAAAGATTATGTAAAAGATGTACAACAGGACTTGTAGAGGATGAATTACACTGTCTTATGATTTGTGATTTTTGGAAAGACAACAGAGCCGTACTGTTTGACACGGCAGCCAAAACGATAGAAAACTTCTCCGTTTTAAGTCCTCAAGCTCAGTTTATTAGAATACTAGCAAATAAATCATCTGAAATAAATTCTGCATTAGGTAAATTCTTAAACATTGTCATAAAAACTGATAACAGTGCTTAATGTAAGTTATAATTAATTAAATCAGCCCACAAGGTCAGGGTGGTTAATGGCACTGACACATTGTTTTCACGTGTGGTTTGCTGGCAATAAATTGTTTGTAAATATATGCCTTGTATATCATTTTTATGCATATTTATGTTGCTGTCATACCTTTTGTAAATAGCATATTTATCTAACTGTGTGTCACCTTTTAGTAAATTTTGTAAATATTATATTCATCAACCTGAACATTTTTCTATTGACTTCATTTCTCTATGATTTCATCCCTCATAAATTTGTATATTTTGGTGCTATGTACGTACTATGGTTCTGTACCATCTCAGTGCTAAATTTCGCCTGTAGATCTGGCCTGTTGTGATTTAAATGTATTATTGCTGCTGTGATTTAATGTTTTATCTCAATATGTGGAAGTAGCTTGAGCCGCCTCAGTGCTAAATATTGCCAGTATATCTGGCATAGTGTGATTTTAAAATATATCATTGCTACTGTGATTAATGTTTTATTTACTTGCGTAGAAGTAGCTTTAGACTTTTATATTTTTAGTGTGTTAGTATTAGAACCAGTTTCTGTTCTTGTTTTTTAACCTGTATATTGCTATTTCTTGTAACTGACTTTTTGGTCAAATGTGACCGTTGTTTCAGTCAATAAAAACCTATATATATATATATATATAAAATGCTGTGGACCTTAAATGTTCACTTCCATTTTCATTATATATATACCCTGCACTAACCTTGAGATTTATGTATCAATATTTTTCATCTGAACAATTTTGCAACTGAATAAGGTCGTCTTTATAATCCCCACCCACTCATCTTCAAAAACTGGTTACAAAAAACAGTACATCACAACGGCATCTGGAAAGCTTTATGGTCTGTGGGAGACCTGGGTGGAACGAGTAATTTCTAATTAAGTATACCCAAGCAAGCAGCAAGTAGGTATACGTTGTAACATATACGCTTTTCAATGCTTGTACCTTTCCCAACAGATATTGTCTGCATGCCTGAGTTGTGTTCTGAAGCATTTTTTGGTGTACCTCCTTGCATCCTCAAAATCTCTCCTAGTTTCTTTGAAACAAGAAAACAAAAGCGATGCCTTGTAAACTTGAAAATGCTTGCTGGCGTGGTTGTTGACTGATGAGTGAAGACAGAAATTACTTCCCAAACTGTGTAATAAATTCATTCTCCCTCTGTACCTCAAATTTTTCAATATTCAACATCCAAACCCCTTTCCAAGTTCTTTCCAATTTATAAATGGCAGAGCCATAAATATCTGGAAAGCTTTCACAGAGTTAGAGTACAAATCATAAACATTGTTAAAGATTAAGCTACCGGAAATGTATCCCCTTTATTGTAGCGCAAGTACTTTTTTGGACACAGCAGTGTGCCACCTAGCTTGAATACATTGCACAGCAGAATCTTGCAAATTTTGTTATCACTGACACTGTGAACTTGCCTGTGACCCAATAAAGGGATTTTCTTGTTAACAGTTTGCTTCTTTTTTTCTACACTATTGGCTGTATTGTGCAGTTATTAAATTGGTTCCTCAAATACCAATTTATATCATATATATGCCAACCATTTTTTCTCTAAACTCATGCAATCATGGCAGCCATTTTACTGCAAGTACAATGAGCTTTTGTAAAATAAAGGACTTTGGCATTTATCATCCTACAGCTAGAGACTGTGCTCTGGCAGATTATTTATTGTCTCCATACATCTTATTTTATTACAGACAAACTGACAAAACCACACTACATTTTGGCAAATGTAGGAATATTGTATTTATCACTTAATATCTTAGAGTACCAGATATATTTAATAGCATACTCACTCTGGAGAACACTCCTTGTGTTCGTAATATGCAATAAAGTTTTTTGAGGAGCTTGTGAATATGATGTGACAGTAATATATATTGTGGGTAAATACAGATTGAGGTGAGTTGGAAAATTCTCAAATTCCTGGCATTAATCTGTTGCTGTTTGACTAGTTCCTTGTATTAATGTGTAGTTGTTTAATCAAAGTTTATTGTCACTCTAACTGAGAGATTACATGATTTTCAATTATGATTAGAAATAGTTCCCATTGGCAGGTGGAGTAGAATACTTGATCCTATTTGATGATTACTTTCCAACTCCCGCCATATCTATAGACGGAGTACCATGCAAATAAGTGTTTGTGCCATTTCAGTCTCAGCTTCCCCCATCTGCCAGTGTAAGATGTCGATGTCAGGTCTTAGACCCAGAGATTTACAAGGACAGTGTCAGTTTCTGCTATACACATCTATAGGGAACAATTTTTGATTGAAGTCATGGATAACATGTGTATGTGCAGGTCAGAGACTTGTTCATTGGTTTAATCATACATACATTGTACTCAGTGCAACTGATAAAGTGTATACTTCCATCAAGTACTTTTCCCTCTGTCGTTTATCTGTTTTTAGACTTTGTTGTTTGTAAAAGTCACAACAAGTTGTGACCATTGTAAATCCCTCTACAGCATACTTTTACAGCATGGAAAGGGTGTTTAATAAGATAAAATAAGTCACATTCATCAAGAAATTATTTCCAACTCTTATAGTGCAGCTCCTCAGTGAACACAATGAAACTTGTCCAAGTAGGGTGAGTGTATTTAAGAAGCAGAAATTTGATGGCCACCTCTCAAGTTGATTGGGCCTACAAACAAGAGCAGAATGTAAAATGTCCATTAGGACGATGGTCATTTGATGTCTGAATCCCATGCAGTCATGACATCAAGTGCTTGTCTTACAACTCTCATTGTGCGTTGGTCCAGTAACATTGTTCTGACATTTTTGATGTCACAAAGGATCCGTGATATATGTCAGTGACTATTCTGATGTTTCCATAGACTGTGATGTGTCATTCAATGATGTCATGTTCCTCTGCATGATGTGTTGTCTTGACAATCGCAGTGTTGTCGTTGTTGGTCTGCTTGTGTAAAATAACTCGCTACTGTATTGTCCAAGCTTTTACTGAAAACATCCCACTTTCAGTTTGTTTCTTGCTCGGGTCAATGAGAAAGTGTCAGAGATTAAAATCTCTTGTCCAACGTCTAATATACCTTTGACTGTGAGGAGATTATCTACAATGTTGATGATGTAATTTAGATTATCTGGATATGATTCAACAAACTTTTTTATCAATGTCCCATTTTTCTGACGTATTTTTTGGATATTATCAAAGATTTTTATTATCATGCTTACTGGATTTTAAGTATGTTTAAGTTTTAATTTTTATTATCATGCTTATTGTATTTTAAGTATGTTAAAGTTTCAATTGCCTTTAATGACCGACCAACCAATGCATTTCTGTTTTGCGATTGACAGATTATCTTAACTGAAAACAACAAGCTATGCCAGCTCAAAGGAATGGCGCAACCATCTCACTCAATCATTTAAGCTGACTCAGTTCATCCAATTTTACAGTGTAGTTCTTTTTCATTGGCCACATGGCCGATGGATCGTCTACCAAGAGGGGTTTGTTTATTTTTTCTTTATTGCCTACCAATTATCTTTTACCGAGATTTAATCTTCTTGATGACTCCAGCCCTCAAACATGGCTTACAAAATCCTGTTTTGCATGTGCTGAGCTACTATCTCTATTTAATGACTTTTGGCGCAGCCTTGCTTAGTACCCTGATACAACCTGACTGGAGTGCAAGACAGCTGTAAATATGTGCGCATACAAGTATGCATTATTGAAGCTGACTTTCCTTCTGTTCCATTTTATACTTCTCGGTCAGTACAAAGACATTGAGACAGCAAGTGACTAATATTTCATTTAAAAACCAGCTTTTCGTCTAACAACTGGTTGATAAATCAGCTGAAATGAGGGTGTTTTATTCTTTGTTTTTGATCCCGCCTGATACCTTTTAACAAGGTTTCAGTCCTACAGCAGCTAAAACACTTAATTTCTATCCCTTGAATTTCTTTATTGTTTTTAAAGAGCCCTTGCTTTCTGGCTGAAGACTTTTTACTATTTGAAGAATACTGGTAGCTTCTTGGTAAACCTGTGATTAATTAAGGGTGGCCATTCTGCCACAAACCAAGCACACACGACCTTCCGATTGTGAGGACTTCATTATTTGAGAGATTGCTAGAGTAATTACTTAGTATTCGTATCTTCCTAATGTGGTTATGTTAATAATTGATTGATAGCCTCCAAGATAATAATTTATTGATCAATCTATTGTATTCAACGTTACCAAGTTTGTCTTGATCTCCTGACTTGACCACAACCCAAAACAAATCAAAATCCCATTCCATGGTGATACGTTATTGTGACTAAGATATTTCATTGTGAAGGAAGCATTATTTTTTCATCACGATCTAATCACTTCACCAAGATCAGACTTTATTTTATATCTTTTTTCTTCATTTCTCAATTTGTGCTAAGTGTTTTGGGGTATCTTTATGGACCAACCAAGAGACCTCCTATCTCTTCAGTCGAATGATAGACGGACCATAATATTATATCAGAGTCTCTTTGAACCCGTGATAGAGATATAAATAAATTAAACATTAGACATTTTAGACATCTGACTGAATTTATAAGTCAAAGCCTAAATATTACATTCACAGAGTATTTACCTCCCTTTGATAAAATATTAAATTCACCCAACCTGATCAAATGGGACAAACAAAATATTTTAATTCAATTTTTGTGTGAACATAACAGAAATTAATCTATTAATTCATAACAAGATAAATCAAAAACTGAATAAGAATTTTTTTTTCCACAATGAACCTTTTTACTGGAACATTCAAAGTAGGCAGTCCTGTCCTTTCTGAATCTCTTTCAGTAAAAATTCTTTCTTCGCTGTTGCAGTAAATGGGGCGACAAGGTTACTGCTTTGCAAGTGTTATTTGAAGAGGGTCTTAAACTACAAAACAAAATGATCCATTTGATTTCAAGGTCTTCTGCACAGTCAAGGTCAACATCACTGTCTTTTTTATTCCTCCATTGTCTGAGCTTCAATGAATGAGTGTATTTGTTCAATAACACACTATTTAAATTGTTTTCTGACTACATGTTTGGTGTAATGGCTCAGTAATACTTGTGATGGAACTTTCTTTCTCAGGACACACTGCAATTACCATTTCTCATCTCATTCAGTCATCCTTGCAGTTGCAGCTGTTGGTGGAATATGTACCTTCAATTTAGGTATTGAGTTATTATATTATATCAGAATGATGCTGCCTTTAGGTTTGAGGTTCAACACCCTGTCAAGGAACAATCATTTGTTATACTTCTTAGCCATCTGTGCAGGCAACATGGATGGATGGATGATTGGGGCTTTATGTCCAGTATTTATGCACTTGGTATGCTAATTAGGACAGGAGGAGGACACGGCAATGAGACGAAGGATGATTGAAACAGTGTGCAGGCAAGATGAACACTGTTTGGGTGATCTAATTAATTTCTTGTCTTCTCTGACAATGTTTCTACTGAGCAAATGATAGTCACATGACACCTATTACCTAAATAAACCCCGGGACTTTAAATGGAGGCGGGTCGTATCCAGTATTCTATGCTGGGGCAACTGAAAGACCTTTGGCATCCCTGAATTAATAGGGTATGTGCCAGACTCTCAGACTTCTCATCTCATCATCATACGGCGGTCGCATGCCTCGATATAGCCCACTAAGGTGCTGCAGAGGCGTAAAACACAAACAAACAAACAAACCTAACTAAACATATAAAATGCTGTGGATTGGACTTCCGGCTGCCTTTAAAAATATTCACTATCCTTTTCATCATGATACAATGTAGTCACCTTGAACCTTATGTATATAGCAACATTTTTCATCTCATAAATGTTGCAGTATAGGATTGACTTACTCCCCTCCCACTCATCTTGAAGAACCAGCATTAAAAAACAGTGCATCACAAAGGCATCTGGAAAGCTTTATGGTCTGTGTGAGACCTGAGTGGAATGAGTAATTTCTGATTAAATATAGCCAAGTAGGAAGGAAGTAGGTATACATAGGCCATTCGATGCTTGTATACTTCCTCGCAGATATGGTTTACATGCCTGTGCTGCGTACTAAAGTATGCTTTGGTATACCCCTGATACATCCTGTTAATCTTTCTTAGGTGTAGTTTCTTTTAAACATAGTAACAAATCATGGCTTACCCTGTAACCTGAAAATCCTGGCTGGTTAATGAGTCTAGATAGAAATTAGGTCCAAAACTATTCAACATCTAAGCCCCTTTGTCCAGTTTTTCACAATTTATAAACCGCTCAGTAATGTCATTTGCAAAACTTTCACAGGGTACATACAAAGCATTTAAATGCTATCCAAAGATTAAGTTACAGGAATAGTGTATTTTCATTGTGGTGCCATGCATATTCTTTTTGGATATAAAAGTAGACCACCTAGCTTGAATGCATTGCACTACAGACTCTTTCAAATTCTCAGTAGTGTGAGATCACTGAGAGATATTGAATGATGTTTTAGGTATTAGTTGGACGCCGATTTCGAGGGTTCAGTTAACTGACAAAAATGCATGTTAGAAACCGACAAAGAGGGGTCTAACTGACTTAGATATCATACGCTCCTTCTATTATACATTTTATAACTGATAATTTTTGCAAGATAAACTATAATCTGATTGTTTGTTTGCTGTTGTAAACCGACTTAATCCCTAGCCGGGTGCTAAAATGCAGAATTGTCAGTTAGATACCAGCTTTTCCAATGGTATAAGTATCTTGTTGATGTCTAATGGCATTTAAAGTATGGTTCATAAATTCCCAATTGATGTCATAGATAAAAGTTCTCCAAGGCGCCAACCAGATGATCTTGGGGGAGGGCTATGGACTTTTGGTGAAAAAAAACGTTTGTTTCCCATTTGACACTGTAGAAAAAATTTGTTCAGCTCATGAAAAATATTGAAAAGTTTGTTTCCACCTGTAGCTAGGGTATTGTAATGTTAAAATTGCAATAAAATAATTTGTCCTGGGTCCGCATGCTAAAAAATTGTTCGTCGACACGCACAAAGAAAAATTCGTCCCATGTGTAAAATCCTTGGCCCCCCGCCCTCCTATTGTCTGGTCGGCCCCTAAGTGGCTGTGCCATTTTACCTCCGCCATCACTTCATTCGTTGCAGGCAGAATAGAAATGTTATTGAATATGACAGCAAAACGGCTGCATGTTCTATTTTATAAAATGAAAATAATCATTGCTGAAACACAATTACCATCAATACCTTTTTAGGGAAAACTAGTTATGGTACGAAGTACTCTACAGCTTACACAAAATCAAAGTGAGCGGTGACTGATGTTTCTAAAGTCCAGGGAGTTACTGGGAATTTTTTTCAGCATTCAGAACTTTTGTGACTCATTGTCCGACAGCTAGAAAACTCTACTTCGGCAGATTATTTATTACCTCCATATATCTCATGTTATTATAGACAAACTGACAGTGCTACTCTACAGTAAGTGGTAGATATGGGAATATTGTATTTATCACTTAATATCTCAGAGCACTAGAACTATATTATAGCATATATGCACCCTGGCGATTACTCCCTAGGTTCGTAATATGCAATAAAGATTTAAGGAGCTTGTGAATATGGTAGTGGTGAGTTGGAATACTCTCAAGTTCCTGGCGATAATGTACTTTTGATTTGCCAGCTCCTTGTTTTAGAAATGTGTAATTACTTAATCAGAGTATCCAGTTAAACACCACAAATTTGAGATATATGTAAGTGTAAGAGCAGTTAAAAGTGTGCTGACCGCCTCTCTGGATGATTATTCTTGGTGACACCAGCAGAGCAGAGTGTAAAATGTCTGTTAGGACAATGTTTACAGGGGCGTAGATTTTTCACATTTGTAGGTGGGATGATTTCGGCGAACACAAATTTTGCGTGAGGCCTAACAGGTCGAAAGTTCTGCGGTGATGGATTTCAGCAACTACCTTAGGAGCTAAAAGTCAAAATATTTTAGATTATCCAAGGTTAGTTCTGCGTCTTGTATTTTTCGCATAAGAGGCAACTGGTAAAATGTAAAAAGTTGCTAAATATAACTGATAATTGTCAAAACCCTGTGGTAGTAATTTGAAATTCTAGGGGGGGATAATCACATGAACATCCCCCCCAGGTTAATTCTAGGGGGGATGCATCCCCCCCCCCCCCCCCCCAGGATCTACGCCCCTGAATGTTGATTGTGAGAAAATTCTTTTGCAACGGAGTGTGTGCATTGATCAAATAATGTTGCTCTAACATCTGTGATGCGAATGACCTTCTTGACGTACATTAACAACCTTTGCGATATTTTCTGAGACAATGAGATGTGATTCGTTAGTGTCATGGCATTCTGTGTAGCTTTTCTTTTTACGTTAGTGACAGCCTTTATCATTTCCTAACATCATCAAGTACCATTTCTGACAGCTGCAGTGTTGTGGTGACTGGTTGAGCGCTGTGCAAAAAGATCACACTTTTAGAATTCTACTTCAAGATTGTCTCAGTGAGAAAGTGACACTGTTTAGAGCCCCTTTCGGCCCTTTCCCAAAGTTTGACAAACTTTTCAAGTGGAGAGATGGTATTTATTGTGATATTGATGTCATTCAGATCATCTCAGCGTGAAATATGATATCGCCAAATTTTTGGCAGGTGACCATACTTCTTATGAACATGTTCTCCTTGTGTATTATCACACTGTTTGGACAATCTTGACATGAATCGAAAGGCAATCTTTTCTTAATTGGAAGTATGTCCGACTATAAATTAACATTCATTGACATAGCAGGTCGATCAACAAGATTCTTTAAGTTATCAATTGAACACCATGAGTCAGTGGGTGAATAGGTTAGCTAATATCACAATTGTGTAAGACTAAAAAAAGATTCGAAGACAACTTATTGATCTCGTTTTACTCTTTACTGTTCAACAGAGAGATTGTTTAATTGTATCACAAGTTGTCAGTAACCTGACCCATCTTGAATAAAACTCAATAATTTTTCACCATATAATCGTCATCAGAAGATATCCCAACCCTGACAATGTCCTGTTTAAAAAAAATTGTTATTCACTGTTGCAGTAAATGGGGCAACAAGGTTACTGCTTTGCAATTGTTATTTGAAGAGAGGTTTAAATTACAAAGCAAAATGATCGATTTGATTTCAAGGTCTTCTGCACAGTCAAGGTCGATATCACTGTCTTTTTTATTGTCTTTTTTATTCCTCTATTGTCTGAGATTCAATGACCTAGTATGCCTATATTTTTCTTCAAAGAGGTGCTATTTCCTGGGGTCGATGCAAATTTAGTGTAACGGCTGAGTTATGCTTTTTTCTGGACACAGTAATATAATATTTCTCTTCGAATTCAGTTATCCTTGCCGCAGTTCTATACGGAGCATCTTTTAAGGATTTTCGACTGGGAGACCAACCAAACTTTGTGGCGTCATGATACACGACATTTATAGAACAACAGCTGTACATGTAGATCTATTAGAATATATTTATATGAGTATTGCTTGCCAAAGAGAGTTTGAATAGTTGAGCTGGCTGCTTAATAAGGAGTCTCACCAATTGCCGCCGAAACAAGTAAACAATTTCTTTTAATTGGAAATCAGAAAGATGACACAAGCAAAGTACATTGTATAGATAGTGAAGATAATTTTTGATATGAGAAAAAGTATCCTTGGTTTCGAATGCGACCAAGAACTAAAAATTAAGATAACCAAAATGGAAACATATGAGAGTTTCTGGAAAAAAATGGCCTCCCAGTTATGCTACTTTGGTAATCACTGGGATATCAAATCTGTCCACTGGGAGATTATTTGGTCTCCCAGTTACGATGTTAAAAAATGCACTGGTTCTTTGTTTTTCGTGGTGTAGGGTATTGAGTGATCAAAAATCTGCTATCCTGCATATTTCAGGTTAAATGTCTTTTAAGGAACTTTTTTTTTGAACCTCCAATGTCACTTGTGCAGCCAACCTGGACATTACTTAGGTGATCTATTAAAATTGTTGTCATTTCTAACAATGTGTCTACTGGGCGGATAACAGTCACGTATGTAATAAATAACTAAATAGATATCAAACTATAATGTTGTGGACCTTAAGCAATCTTCAGTATACAATATCACTTTCATTATACAATGCTCTTCCCTTGAATTTCATATAACAACATTCTAAAAAAAATAAAAATAAATGTTGCAGAACACAGTTGCTCCACGCTTGTTAAAAACCTAATTTTGAAAGCTATAAATCACAAAGGCATCTGGAAAGCCTTTTGTTTGTGTGACTCCTGTGAAGAATCATTCATTTCTGATTAAATATGGCCAAGCTGGAAGGTGGCTGGTATTCATAGGTTAATCAGTGCTTATACACTGCTTGGTTTATGTGGTTTTATGATAAAACTTAATGGGAGTGTGGTTCAAAGCAATGAGCCTCATGAATGTCAGGTCGCGGAAGAATACAACACGAGTGCGAAGGACGAGTGTTTATTCTGCAGCGGACATGACATGAAAAAGAAATGATGCACATTTTCATCAGAATGTTTTATCTCTTTAGTTGAGCGTGAACAGTCCATACTACAGTTGAGTATGAACACTCAATACATAGTGATTAACACATTCATTTAATGCAAACAGTTTCACTGCTCTCTTCAAAACCAGGTAGCCCTGAATGGTGATCATGACAACCCGTGACTGCACATGATATACAAGGAATTTGTTTTTGTAACACATAGCACTTTTGGCATTTATTATCTGAAAACCAGAAGACTGTAATACAGCAGATTATTTATTACCCTCATAGAACTTATTTTATCAGACAAGACTGACAACACTGCTCTCCGTTTTGGCAGATATGGGAATATTGTATTTATTGCCTAATATCTTTGAGTACCAGATATATCTAATGGCATATGCACTCTTGAGATACTCCGTTTCAAGGAGCTTGTTCAGCGTTGTGATATTAGTATTGCATGTAAATATAAGTTGTGATGAGTTGGAAAACCTCCGTATTCCCAATATATATTTGTTAACCCTCTGCTTATGTGGATATGTGTATCCACTAATTTACACATTCAGGAATATTCTCTGCAACTGGAGTAGCCCTACTATATTAACAGAAGTTCCCAATAAGTTTCAAACCCTTTCCAAGTTTATTTTAATTCGAAGTTAAGTTACTATTTATTTCAGTGAATCATGCAGATAAGTTTAGAAACTAGTAGGCCTATAGCATATATTTTAGAAGACAGTTACAAAGATGCATTGACTTGGTAAAATGTTTCATGGGTCCAATAGGGCTTTACAAGATAGAGAGCTTTTCTCAGCTGCATCCTTCATGCAGTCTTGTGAGAGAGTGGCCTAGCACTGCTCACTCACAAAATGGTCTGAGCAATCACAGGCCACATCAGTCTCAGCTTCCCCCTTCTGCCAGTAGGATGTGGCACTGTGCAGTGCATGGGTCTTACACACAGGGATATGTACATAGCAGTTTTATGTTACAAGCAAAAGGAATATAGTGGATGCAGTAATGGATAACATGTACATTTGCAGGTCAGTGATTTCTCTGATTGTCAGCTTTCAATTATATTACTTCAGCATGGTTATACTTCTGTTTCATATAACAAAATGTTGTTAGGTAATTTGAAACTTTGTTGATATAATTAAAGGTAATGGAAAGTGCATGACAAGGGTAGCCACCGAGCCATTATTTAGAACATGACTGGTATAACTGCAAAATCTATTTTCCTCAACGAAAGAACTACTGGTACATTGTATAGTACTATGTAAGATAATACTAACCTGCATAACTCTATCTGCAGACTTTTCAAGTAAGAGTTTCCAACTCCTTTCATGTAAGTCCAAGGTGGGCCCATAAGTTTCATGTGGAACAGCCGGCAGGTAAGCTCATGAACCTTGCGAAGAGGTTAAGAGCAGCCAGATGTGCTATGCTGCCACTGCTACCTGCCTCTCCAGATGATTACTCCCAATGACAAGAGGAGAGCAGAGTGTAAAATGTCCATTGGGACGATGGCCATTAGATGTCTGTGTCCCATGTAGTCATGACATCAAGTGCTTGTCTTACAACTCTCCTTGTTATTGTGCATTGGTCCAGCAATGTTGATCTAAAATCTTTCAAGTTGCCACAGCATTCATGAAATGTTTGTTTATCTTACAACTATATTGGTTATTTTTCATTTGTCTGGGAACCATGGTCTGAAAACTGTGAAGACAAATATCCTGCATGATGTATGTCCTTTAGTCATGTTATGACTCTATTTTTGACATTGAAAAGGCTGTTGTCACATCCCCACATCCTGATGCGCCATCTCAAGCAATTGCAGTGTCATGGTTGCTGTTCGTTTACCACTGAAGGCCTTCACAGAGTTACTGTACTGAGCACTGTCAGAAGTCTACAAAAGCATCAGGCTACCATAATTTTGTTCGAAGCTTGTCTCAATAAACAAGTGTCACTCTTTTAAAAAGCCTCTTTTCCAAAGTTTGTCTAAACTTTTCTAGAGAGGAGATGGCATTTTCATGTATTTGTCAGATGCCCCAACATTCCAAATGTTACAATGCGTACTATCACACTATATCAACAGGCTTGACAAGAATCAAAAGAATCGAGATACAATGCTTGCTTATTGCAAGTATGACCAACTTTAAATTGCTTTTTTGACATGAAAGAATGATCAACAAAATTCTGTAAGATGTCAGTGGGATAGTAGGAACAAGTAGGTGAAATAGGGCGCGATAATTTCAGTAAACTGTCCACCTTCAGCTAGGGTATATCAAACTATGCTGTCCTGCAGATTGCAGGTTCAACAGGTTCAATGTCCTGTCATGGAACTTTTTTTTAACCTCAATGTAACTAGTGTAACCAAGCTGGAAGCCATGTGATCTATTATATGTTTTGTCATCTCTTACAATATGTCTGCTGAGTGAATGATAGTCACATACACATTGTTTGGCTAAATATATATCAAATGTTGTGAATTTGACTTTCAGCTACCTTAAATATACTTCTCATTTTACATTGCCCCTCTTAAATCTTATGTGACATCGTTCTGCAGCTAATAGATTTTGCAAAATAAGGTTTTCTTACTCCCACTCATCTTCAAAAACTGGCAACAGAAAACATTGCATCACAAAGGCATCTGGAAAGCTTATGGTCTGTATGAGACCTGAGTTGAACGGGTAATTTCTGATTAAATATTGGCAGAAAGGAAGGAAGAAGGTATTTATAGGTTATTCAGTGCTTGTATGTGTACACTTCCAGGCTGTGCTGTGTGCTGAAGTATATGTTTGGATATCCAGTTGCATTCTGTCGATTTTCTAATTTACTTTAACTAACGAATGACAAAATGATAAGGTTTGCCACAACAGCTTTGCTAATGTGATCAACTTATCGTTGATTGATGAGTCTTGACAGAAACTAGTCCAAACTAGTTCCCAGACTGTCATGCATTTTTTTACTGCTCAACATGCACCAAACCATTCTAACGATATTTCCGTAATGTACACAGTCACAGGAATCAGGAAGCTTTACAAAGTAAAATTGTATACATAGACAAAATGTTCAACTGCAGGACATGTATCAACTTATGGTGGTGTTAGTTGTGTTTTGCCAACTGTTATGAGCATGACTTGAATGAATTGCAAGACAGACTCCTGGATAAAACATGTATTTTGAAGTTACATTTCATCAGAATGTTGTGTCTCCTGAGTTGAGTGTGAACCTTTTATTTTGATGATAACTGTCTTACAGCTCGCATCAAAACAAAGGAAGACTTAAAATTTTGTGTTTCTGACTGCCCAAGAGTGTCAAGGAAATTGTTTGAAAGCACATTTGACATTTATTATCTGAAAACCTGAATACTGTAATACGCAGATTGTTTATTCCCCTCATAGAACTTGTTTTATCAGCAATACTGACAACGACCCTCTCCATTTTGGCAGATATGGGAATATTGTATTTATTACTTAATATCTTGGAGTACCAGATATATCTAATGGCATATGCACTCTTGATATACTCCATGGGTTCTCAATATGCAATAAAGGTTTCAAGGAGCTTGTTCATGGGTGTGATATTATTTATCGCATGTAAATATAAGTTGTGATGAGCTGGAAAAGCCCCGAATTCCCTGTATATATTTTGTTAACACTCTGCTTATGTGGATATGTGTGTCCACTAATATACGCATTCAGGAATATTCTCTCCAACTTGAGTAGCCCTACTATATTAACAGAAGTTCCCAATATGTTTCAAATCTTTTCCATACTTATGAGATTCCAAGCTAATAACAGTTTATTTCAATTAGAAGTTAAGTTACCATATTTCAGGGAATCATGCAGTTTAGAAACACGTATTTTAGAAGACAGTTACAAAAATGCATTGACTTGGCAAAATGTTTCATGGGTCCAATGGGGCTTTACAGGATAGAAAGCTTTTCTCAGCTGCATCCTTCATGCAGTCTTGTGAGAGAGTGGCCAAGCACTGCTCACTCACAAAATGGTCTGAGCAATCAGAGGCCACATCAGTCTCAGCTTCCCCCTTCTGCCAGTAGGATGTGGCACTGTGCAGTGCATGGGTCTTACACACAGGGATATGTACATAGCAGTTTTATGTTACAAGCAAAAGGAACATAGTGATTGCAGTAATGGATAATATTTACATTCGCAGGTCAGTAATTTCTCTGATTGTTAGTTTTGATAACAACATTTGAATAGAGTTATATCTCTTTTGCATTAAACAAATAGTTGCTACAACATCTGCATACTTTTTAATATCATTTTGAAGGTTGTATGGAAAGCATGTTAAAAGCAGCCCTCAAAGCAAAGATAGTGGTATAACTTAAAAACCTCCTATCTGCATTTATGTTTTTCAAAGATACAAGGTTTAGCACACTGGATTATTGTTCTTTTCATTCAGAAAAGTTGGTATATTTCCCTCCAGTGCATGAGATCTTTTTCTTGTCAGTGCAGACAACTGTTATTTATACAATAATAATTCTTTATCAACTTCCAGTTGCACTGTTTCTGGCAAAAAAATTGTTTCTCAACAGAAAAATTAGTAGTATATGCAAGATAATACTCTCTTATATACACTAATTCAGTAAGAATTTCTAACTTTTTTCAAGTAACTCCCAGGTGGACTCTTAAGTTTCTATAGAACAGCGGCCACGCACCTTGTGATGAGCTTCAGAGTAGCCAGATGTGCTATGTTGCCACTGCTACCTTTCTCTCCAGATGATTACTCTCAGTGACAACTGCGGAGCAGAGCGTAAAATGTCCATTAGGATGATGGCCATTCGATGTCTGAGTCCCATGCAGTCATGACATCAAGTGCTTGTCTTACAACTCTCCTCTTTATTGTGCATTGGTCCAGTGATGCCGCTCTGAAGTCTGTCAAGTTGCCAAAGCATTTATGATGTGTCTTTCTTACACTGTATTGTTCATTGGTCTAGGAACCAAGGTCTGAAAACTGTGAAGACAAACCATTTTGACATAAGTCAATCACTTTCTCGGATGTTTTCAAGGACCTTGTGATGTCTTTAATCATATCATGACATTGAAGGAATCAAAAGAATTGAGACACAATGCTTGCGTAACATGAAGTATGACCAACTTTAAATTTTGACTTGAAAGAATTATTAACGAGATTCTCTAATATGACAGTGGGATACCATGAATAAATAGGTAAAACAGCATCCGATAATGTTAGTAATCCGTCCAATTAAAGTAAATCAGATAGTTGCCAATAGCCCAACATATATTCATTGTTACAGTAAATGGGCCACTTAGTAAGTGCTGTGTAGGACTTGTGTTACATATATTTGAAGAGAGTCTTAAATTACGAACAAAAAAGATCAATCTTATTTCAAGGTCTTCTGCACAGTCAAGGCAATATCACTGTCTTTTATTCATTAATTTTCTAAGCTTCAATGACAAAACTGGCGTATTTTTTCAATGAAGGGAATATTTACTATGCTCTCTCAAAGTTCTGTGTGATGGATGATATGCACACTCTTTTTTAGGGACATACAATATGTACATATTTCTAATTTCATTTAGTCATCATTCTGTCTATCTTACAGTCCTCTGTGGTGAATCTTCAGATAGGGTAACAAACTATGGTGTCCTGCTGATTGCAGGTTCAATGTCCTGTCAAGGAACATTTTTTTGTTGAACCTCCATGTCACTTGTGCAGCCAAGCTGGACGCCACTGTTGTGATCCATTAAATGTTTTGTCATCTCTAACAATGTGCCAGCTGAGTGAATTATAGTTCCATACTCATTAAATAACAAAATATATATATATCATCTTCAAAAACCGGCAACAAAAAACAGTACATCACAAAGGCATCTGGAAAGCTTTATGGTCTGTGTGAGACCTGAGTTGAACGAGTAATTTCTGATTGAATATAGGCGGAAAGGAAGGAAAGAGGTTTTTATCGGTTATTCAGTGCTTGTACACTTCTAGGCTGTGCTGTGCATTGAAGTGTGTTTGGGTATCAAATTGCATTTTGTCAATTTTCTCATTGACTTTAACTACAAAATGGATATTTTCTGTTGTGCAGATGGCACTGTGATGTGAATCATGAAATTTTTGCAAAGTGCAAATTGTAGACAATTAGACATTATCAAGATGTTCAACTACAGGATTTGTCTCCATCAGTGGTGGCACCAGTAGTGTTTTGCCCTCTACAATAAACCACCTGGCTCGAATGGATTGCACTACACTCTTCGATTATATTTTGAAATTACTCAAAAAGGAGATAAAGCACATTTCATTAGAATGTAGTATCTTCTGGGTAAGGTTGGAACTCCCAATACTAATTGATCAACCTCTTATTTTCATGCTGTCTTGCACTTCTCATCAAAACAAGGGAGCAGTGAATTGTGATTAACAGTTTATGACAACCCAATAGTTACAAGGAAATTATTTGTAACATAAAGTACTTTTAACATTTATTATCTGAAAACCCGAAGACTGTAATACAGCAGAGTATTTATTACCCTCATAGAACTTGTTTTATCAGACAAAACTGACAACGCTACTCTCCATTTTGGCAGATATGGGAATATTGTATTTATTACTTAATATCTTGGAGTACCAGATATATCCAATGGAATAAGCGCTCTTGAGCTACTCTGTATGTTCTCAATATGCAATAAAGGTTTCAAGGAGCTTGTTCAGGGGTGTGATACTTTTTATCGCATGTAAATATGAGTTGTGATGAGTTAGAAAACCCTCAAATTCCTTCTGTATATTTTATTTACTCTCTGCTTATGTGGATCCACTGATTTACACATTCAGGAATATTCTGGGCAACTTGAGTAGACTGACTATATTAACAGACGTTCCCAATATGTTTCAAACCCTTTCCATACTTCCAAGCTAATAACAGTTTATTTTAATCAGAGGTTAAGTTACTATATTTCAGTGAATCATGCAGATTGGTTTAGAAACTTGTATTGCAGATATTTTAGAAGAAATTTACAAAAATGCATTAACTTGGCAAAATGTTTCCACAGCCAATGTTGGGGCCTTACAGGATGGCAATCTTCTCTCAGCTGCATCCTTCATGCAGTCTTGTGAGAGAGTGCCCAAGCACTGCTCACTCACTAAATGGTCTGAGCAATCACAGGCCACATCAGTCTCAGCTTCCCCCTTCTGCCAGTAGGATGTGGCACTGTGCAGTGCATGGGTCTTACACACGGTGATATGCACTTAGCAGTTTTATATTATAAGCAAAAGGAATATAGTGGATGCAGTAATGGATAACATGTACATTTTCAGGTCAGTCTTTTCTCTGATTGTCAGCTTTTGATTATATTATTGCAGCGGGGTTATACTTCTCTTTCATATATGAAATTTTTTTAAGTAATTTGCACTTTTGTTTTAAAATATAATCCTATTTTTGGACATATATATTTTTATACAAATATTTTATTTCACTTTTCCCCATTATAAATGACATATGTATCAATTGTGGTATTTATAGATGTAAATAAAAGAATATATATATGATATAATTAAAGGTTACATGGAAAGTGCATGACAAGGGCAGCCACCAAGCCATCATTTAGCTATGACTGGTGTAACTGCAAAATCTACTTTCCTAGACATAAAAACTACTGGTATAGTACTGTGTCAGATAACACTCACCTGCATCACTCTACAGACTTATCCGGTAAGACTTATCCGGTAAGAGCTTCCAACTCTTTTCATGTAACTCCAAGGTGGACCCTTAAGTTTCATGTGGAACAGCAGGCAGGTAATCTCATGAAGCTTGTGATGAGGTTAAGAGCAGCCAGATGCGCCATGATGTGACTGCTACCTGCCTCCCCAGATGATTATTCTCAGTGACAAGAGCAGAGCAGAGCTTAAAATCATGTCCATTGGGATGCTGGCCATTTGATGTCTGTGTCCCTTGTAGTCATGACATCAAGTGCTTGTCTTAGAACTCTCCTCTTTATTGTGCATTGGTCCACTACTGTTTTCTGAATATGTCAAGTTACCAAAGTGTCAATCTTACAACTGTATTAACTGTGAAGACAAGAAACATTCATGGGGTATAGTATATCAATTACTTTTCTGATGTTTCCAAAGACTGTTTGACGTCTTTAATCATGTCATGACTCAAACTTGACATTGGAAAGGGCTGTTGTCACATCCCAATATCCTGAAGTGCTGTCTCAAGCAATTGCAGTGTCTTGGTTGCAGTTCGTTTAACCAAAAGTTTAAAAAAAATGGAGATTGGGGCAAGCAGGCTAGAATTTTGGGCAGATGATCAAAATAACATTATTGAAAATCAATGGTTCCCAAAGCATTTTATGATAAAATGCCATGGAATTTGGATTGTGAGACTCGGGCAAACGTCGCTCGTCCTCCCAGAAAATGTGCTCGCCGTACACCTGTGATAATAAAAGAACCAAGACACAATGCTTGCTTATTATCGTTTTCATAGATATGTGTTTTTCCAGTTTGTTCTTTGCTTTATCTCAAAACTGTGATGTCACAGATTTAGTTGCATAACTTTGTATATTACAAGAACACATTTCAAGAAACTGACAAAATGTATTCACACATTGATTGTGTATGTTTAGCTTGTTAGCTTTAACCCTTCACCAGTTGTAAGATACTTCAATGAAATATAACTGAACCAAACAGACCACTCATCTCAAAGGAGAGTTACACTGCTGGCCAAAAGTTTGGAAACGATAAGCTGCTCACCACTTGCCTCAGCGTTGCACAAACTGATATCTGGTTGTTCGGAATCCTACTTGATCAAATCAAACATTTAGACCTAAATAAGTGGATTATTAAAGGTAAATTTGTGAAAATAGCATTCTATTTCAAATGCTGCTCTCAAAAATGGGGATATGCCAAAGTGAGTGAGCATTGTCATTGCCATTTCATTTATACGCCTGGCCACTTATTTGGGGCCATCAGTATGTACTGCTATACATTCCCTCTGCTGATTATAACCTTTTTTTCTGATCAGATAAGTCTCCATGCACCCACAAGCAAATTTCTGCAACACTGATCCGATGGCAAGCAAATTTTTTTCCAAAGTTTTGGCCTGCAGTGTACAATGACTAACAGTCAATGTTACAAAGTGATTTGAACTTGTGAAGATGAGTATCTTGTGCAAAACAATAAAACAGAAACCAGGCTTTGTTTGGGAAACATTGAAGCAGAGACTCGTCTGACAAGGTGTAACAATCGGTTTAGACAGAAGTTGTTTGTTATGGTTGTCCACAAAAAATAACATTGCCTGG
The DNA here is from genome assembly GCA_026936325.1 of Platynereis dumerilii. NCBI lineage: Eukaryota > Metazoa > Annelida > Polychaeta > Phyllodocida > Nereididae > Platynereis > Platynereis dumerilii. The sequence goes on from JAPTHN010000041.1 coordinate 3,135,853, forward strand.
CAGTTTTTATTTCCTTTGTCATAAACTGTGATGTCAAATTCTGAACTGATATGTCACAGATTAGACCAATCACATTCACAGATACCCTGAGGATGTCACGGTTTAACTGCAAAACGAAGTTTTCAAAAAACATGTAGCTATGAAAACGATAATACATGAAGTCCACGGTGACGGAATGACAGATTTGAACATAAATTGTGAATTCTCCCATTAAAGACACCCAAACAGTGAGAAGAAAGACTGATAAATACACATATTTCATTAAGGCATGTCAGAATCTTGATATTTTAGCTAAACACAAATTCATATATATGGTCATTATATATATATGACACATATCAGTGGCTGTGACGGAATGACAGTGAAATGGACATAGGAATATCATCTCTGTAAATCCTTCATTATTCCTGCTCATCTTACGTTTTTTCATCATATTTGCTGATTTGATTTCAAAGTACATATTCTTGGCATGTCTCCAACTCAGAAATTAGGGAGTTTTAACAGTTTTTTTGCTTGAGCTAGGAGATAAACCAAGCATAGGTACTGTGACGGAATGACAGAGACCACATCACATTTGTGACGGAATGACAGTACATATAAAACATGTGCATGTGTGACACTATTATATAGCTAACACACTCAAACCAACTATTGTGGAACATATTTGAAAGTTAGAATCAAGATTATATGAAAATCTGCAAGTCTGGCTATATTTTGAACAAAGACTTGTTGGTGTGACGGAATGACAATAAAAGAGGCTTATAAGGAAATTAGATTTTTATTATAATTTCTTGTACATGTTCTTCAAATGTTTCTTTCACCACATAAATTTGTGCATTCTGAAATGTATAATTGTGAAATTGGCTGCCATTCAGAAATAACCCAGTTTTGGACAGGTTTTATTGAAACCAGGGGAAATACACCAACGAAAGACACTGTGACGGAATGACAGTTGCCTCATGAAATGCATGCCAGAATGACAGAGTAGCAAATTTATGTCATAGCATATGAACATTCATGCATTTGTATAGTCATTAAACTGTAATTAAGTTTTGTAACTACAAATTTTGTCAAGTTTTGTTCAATGAAATTAATTATGAACAAGAACATTTGAAAGTATCAGTTCAATTAATCAGAACATAAGTCACAAATATAGCCTGTTCCTGCAATATCGGCACATTCCTCGTGCGTCCAACTCAAGCAAAGTGGACACTGAATCCACTGGCTGCCTGGTCGATCTTGTGTGAACCATTCATGACACATTGAGCATTGGGCATCATTATCTTCAGAAGTTTTCTTTTTCTTTGCTTTGGCCTTCTTTGCAGCTCGTCTACACACCTTCTTTTTCGGCCTTTTTGATGAAGAAGCAACAGCATTGGGTGACACTGAAGCACCAACATTTTGTCTCTCACCTCCACCTCCTACATCAGGTCTCCCACCTCCATCATCCAATCTCTCACCTCCACCTCCTACATCAGGTCTCTCACCTCCACCTACATCCAATCTCTCACCTCCACCTACATCCAATCTCTCACCTCGATCATCCAATCTCTCACCTCGATCATCCAATCTCTCACCTCGATCATCCAATCTCTCACCTCCACCTCCTACATCAGGTCTCCCACCTCCATCATCCAATCTCTCACCTCCATCTCCTGTATCAGGTCTCTCACCTCCATCCAATCTCTCACCTCCATCATCCAATCTCTCACCTCCACCTCCTACATCAGGTCTCCCACCTCCATCATCCAATCTCTCACCTTCACCTCCTACATCAGGTCTCTCACCTCCACCTACATCCAATCTCTCACCTCGATCATCCGATCTCTCACCTCCACCTCCTACATCAGGTCTCTCACCTCCACCTACATCCAATCTCTCACCTCGATCATCCGATCTCTCACCTCCACCTCCTACATCAGGTCTCTCACCTCCACCTACATCCAATCTCTCACCTCGATCATCCAATCTCTCATCTCCACCTCCTACATCAGGTCTCCCACCTCCATCATCCAATCTCTCACCTCCACCTCCTACATCCAGTCTTTCGCCTTCGACATCTGATCCCTCACCTCCAATTCCATTTCCGACTGTCAGAACCTTATGATTTTCACTCAGTAGGGCATTGTTATGCTGTTTTATCAAAACCATGTCTCCGTTCGGTTCTACATGGTGGACATTCATAATCCCTTTGATTGCACCAACCTCTTGCCAAATTTTAGGTAATTCCATTGCCTCACACATTTCCCTGATGTCATTTTCTGACATTACGGTTACCGAGATCCTGCGGTTAACAGATACCAGCGCGTCAGCAAATGTTTCCGCATTTGTTACATTTTTTGACCTTGATAGTACTTGCCTAAATACCTGCCTCTTCACTGTGCCGCCCAAAGCGTCATTGGCACTTTTGCCGTGAGCCGTAGCAAAGTAGGACCAGGACATCTTTAATTTGTGCATTTTTGTTAATTTTGCCAAAAAGGCAAATATGAAGCGACTCTTGTATTGGGAGGAAGGACCATCCGTCCAGAAGGATACCTTTTCTATGGCTCTATTTTCTGAAATTTTAAGCAGAACTTCTTGCGTGTAGGCTGCCACTGCATACTTGTCATGTGTCAAGCAGTCTGACAAGATTACCCATTGGTAACTGGTCCCCCTGAAGTATACCATGACAGTGTACACTGTTATAGAGCGAGTTCGCCAGTGTGCAGACTGAACCTCATCCTGAAATAATATTATATATATGTTAAGTACCGATTTCAAAGTAAATGAAAACATAAGTCTAGTCATGAATTTGTAAATGTATAAATAGTTTGTGTATCAATAAATATATTTGAAAAAGACATACGGTAATCTTTTATGTGCACATGTTGAGGACACCATTCTCTCTGTCATCTTATCGATTGATCAGAATGAGCGCCCAGAACTGGGCAGGTGGACTGCCCTTACCATATATTATGTATATGTTTAAGATAAACAAAACTACCTGCGACATAGCTGTGTAGTTTTCAGCGAAGTCCATTTGAACTACAGTTGTTTCACTATCTGCTTTCATGGCTTCAGCTTTTTCTTTTTCATAGGCTTCGGCTTGCTGCTCCTTTATGTGGATGTGATGGATGAAATGTGGCATTTTATCCACCAGCTTCTGGATAGCCTCCTCAATGGTCATTTCGCAGAATTCTTTGGTAATGTAGCCTTCCACACTTTTCCACTGACCAACTTTTATTTTCTTAGATGTGTCTATGTCTGATGTCATTCGCTGGCAGTTGTTCTTGAGCACATCACCATTGGAACATACGTCACACAGAGCCATCATGCACGATTCCTGTGGTGGCTGACAGGCACTGAGTTCCAGAAACGCTGCTCTGGTGTAGAGTGAAATGCTTGTGTGATTATGCAAGCTTTCCATGAGCAAGATTACGTTTGAGTGATAAATACATGTGCATACATTCCTTGGAGTTTGAGAGCAAAGCAACACTTCGGGTGGCCGGTACTCAGCAAATTTAGTGCGGCCAATCTTCAGATCTGGAAAGTCGATGAGAAATTGACGATAGAGCTCATCTACTGTCATCACCAAATGAGATTTGGTCCTTTTCTCCTTTCCAGATTTAGTACGGACAGTCATGACATCATCCTTACCTGGCATTACTCGTGCGTTGCTGTGGTAGAACTGTATCACTTCAGAAATCAGCTCATCATCAAGGGATAGGCGATGCTTCTCTTTCGGCATTTCACTGGTCTTATCTCTGGACAAGGGTGTCTGTGCATCTGATATTTCTTCAAACAAACTTCTAATTACAGCCCTTTTCTTTCTGGGAGACTTAGGTAATGCACCCTTAACTCTTTTTTTGGCCTTTCCTAATGCTGCTTTTGAAGAGAATGGATGTTCCTCTGCCTCCTCCTCCTGCAGTTTGCGTGCTCTGTACCGTCTTGTTGCGTTCTTCTCTTTCTCTTTGAATAGTTTTCTCTGCTTCTTTGTCATACTGTTCTTTGCTTCTGCCTTTCTCTTACGCTCATTTTCTAAGTATTCTTTGTACTTCTCTGGATCATTTTTTATTTTTTCCCTCCGCCGCTTCTGGCGCTCAGCACATGTTGGACCCATTGCATGTAGGCCTATTTCACCTTAAATTAAAAAAGAAATTAACCATTTAGATTTGGATCTCAAAAGCAAATATTTAGAGACCAATGGATTATGCCATTTATGCTCTCAGCATCAAAGCCGCTCCTCACAAATTGGGCATTTCTAATCTGAAGGTGTCGCTCATTTTGTGATAGATTAAAATATCAGTGTATTCAATGCTAAGGGACACGGACAACAACATGCCTACAGCTACTTTTTTAGTTATTAGTCCTCTGTAAACTCTTCAATCTGGCTTTATTCTAACAAAGTTGTGGTACTTCTAATCAGGTACTTCTCAAAACTGGTCCACCACATTATTATACATGGATTCATTGCCGAGAGACACAGGATAACAGCAGGCCAACAGCTATTGTGTCATTCCGTCACATATTGTGTCATTCCGTCACAGCCAAAATGTCATTCCGTACAGGGTAGCTAGAAAGACTAACTGACCATCAATTTGAAAGAAACCAGCAAGATTTTTTTTCTGCTGTGGTCTCATTGAAGAATCTTACTTTGACACACCCCCAAGTTTAGTATGCTATACATGACAACAAAAATAAGGTTGATTTTGTGACGGAATGACACAGCAGTAAATGACCAGATTTCCTTCAGAACCCATTTTGAAATGGTAATTAACTGGCATACATGAAGATATTGTTGAATGCAATCAAACAATTAGAAAAACCATGTGTTTCCACGCAAAAATGAAACAAAAAGTGACCAGTAGTAGTGAAAATAACTCACATTACCTTGCGTGAAAGATGATCATTCACTCGCCGCCTTTGACGTGCAGATGTTCATGACGTCATCTCTGATGTCATACACTTGTTGGCCTCAAAAACCAGAGAGTGCATACTCCAAAATGATTAAAACGCCCCAAGTGGACAATAGAGGCACAAAGCTAAAATTTAACACCTGTTTCTTGACAATCACTTGAATTTAATAATTTCATTTTTTTGTCCACATTTCCATGGACTTCATGAATAATGTAAAGTATGACCAACTTTAAATCGCTATTTTTTTTACTTGAAAGATGATCAACAAGATTCTGTAAGATGTCAGTGGGATACTAGGAATAAGTTGGTGAAATAGGGCCCGAAAGTGTCAATAATCTGTCCAATTTCAATAAATCAGATAGTCGCCAATGGCCAAACATAAAACAATTCTGTCGTCACTGTTGCAGTGAATGGGCCAATAAGTTAGTGCTTAGAAGGACTGATGTGGCATATATTTGAGGAGAGTCTTAAATTGCAAACAAAAATATCAATCTTATTTCAAGGTCTTCTGCACAGTCAAGGTCAATATCACTGTCTTTTATTCATTAATTTTCTAAGCTTCAATGACAAAACTGGTGTATTTTTTCTATGAGGCACTATTTACTATGCTCTCTCAAAATTCTGTGTGATGGATGATATGCACACTCTTTTTTAGGGACATACAATATGTACATATTTCTCATTTCATTTAGTCATCATTCTATCTACCTTATAGTCCTATGTGGTATACCTTCAGTTAGGGTAACAAACTCTGCTATCCTGCTGATTGCAGATTCAATGTCCTGTCAAGGAACACTTTTTTTGTTGAACCTCCATGTCACAATGTGCAGCCTAGCTGGACGCCAGTTAGGTGATCCATTAAATGTTTTGTCATCTCTAACAATGTGTCTACTAAGTGAATAATAGTCACTAAATATACATCAAATGTGGATTGGTATTTCAGCTACCTTTGACATGCATTTTATTTTACAATGCCCCCCTTGAATCTTATATGACAACATTCTTCAGCTAATAGATTTTGAAAAATAAGGTTGTCTTACTCCCACTCATCTTCAAAACTTGCAACAAAAAACAGTACATCACAAAGGCATCTAGAAAGCTTTATGGTCAGGTGAGACCTGAGTGGAATGAGTAATTTATGATTAAATATTGGCAGAAAGAAAGGAAGAAGGTATTTATAGGTTATTCAGTGCTTGTATACTTCTAGGCTGTGCTGTGTACGCAAATATATTTGGGTATCCAATTGTATTCTGTCAATTTTCTTATTTACTTCACCTAAAAAATGACAAAATATATATATATTTTGTGATTTGCAAATGCTACAGTGAAATGAATCATGAACCTTTTACAAAGTACAAATTAAAGATAATTAGACATTATCAAAATGTTCAGCTGCAGTATTTGTATCAATCAGTGGTGGCACCAGTAGTGTTTTGCCCTTTACAATAAACCACCTAGCTTGAATCAATTGCACTACACTCTTTGATTATATTTTTAAAGTTACTCAAAAAGGAGATGAAGCACATTTCATTAGAATGATGTATCTCATGATGAGTTAGGTGTGAACTCCCAATACTAATTGATCAACTGTTCTTTTAATATAGTCCTACAGTTCTCATAGAAACAAGGGAGCACTGAGTTGTGTTTATGACAACCAGGGAGTCACGAGGAAATAATTTGTAACATGAAGTACTTTTGGCATTTATTATCTGAAAACACGAAGACTGTAATACAGCAAATTATTTATCATCCTCATAGAACTTGTTTTATCAGACAAAACTGACAACTCTACTCTCCATTTTGGCAGATATGGGAATATTGTATTTATTACTTAATATCTTGGAGTACCAGATATATCTAATGGAATAAGCGCTCTTGAGCTACTCTGTATATTCTCAATATGCAATAAAGGTTTCAAGGAGCTTGTTCAGGGGTGCAATATTATTTATCACATGTAAATACAAGTTGTGATGAGTTGGAAAACCCTCAAATTTCCTCTATATAACTGATTTACTCACTGCTTATTGTGGACATTTGTATCCACTACACTGCGATTGACACTAAAAAATATTGACAGAAGTTCCCAATACTCATAAGTAAAAGCAGAATAGTTAATCCTGTAAGAGTAGATTCCAAGCTAATGACAGTTTATTTTAATTAGAAGTTAAGTTATTATATTTTAGTGAATCATGCAGAAAAGTTTAGGAACTTGTATTGCAGAAATTTTTGAAGACAGTTATACATGGCGCATTGCCTGGGCAAAATGTTTCATTGAGCAAATATTCGGGCCTTACAGGATAGCAATCTTCTCTCAACTGCATCCTTCATGCAGTCTTGTGAGAGAGTGGCCAAGCAGTGCTCACTCGCAAAATGGTCTGAGTAATCTGGGGCCACATCAGTCTCAGCTTCCCTCTTCTGCCAGTAGGATGTGGCACTGTGCAGTGCATGGGTCTTACACACGGGGATATTCACATAGGACTTTTATGTCACAAGCAAAAGGAATATAGTGAGTGCAGTAATGGATAACATGTACATTTGCAGGTCAGTCATTTCTCCGATTGTTAGTTTTGATAACATTATTTGAATTGCAATATATTTCTGTGCCATTTAACAAAATGTTGCTACATTATGTGCACTCTCAAATTTAAATATGAAGGTGTTATGGAAAGAGCATGAAAAGGGCAGCCCTCAAAGCAATGATAGTGCTGTAACTTCAAAACCTCCTACATACATATATCTGCATGGTATGCATATCTGTTTTTTGAAGACAAAAGCTTTTGCAGTTACCCCATTGATTATTGTCCTTTTCATTCTGAATGGTTGATATAAATTCTAGGCACACTGTTTCTATCAGTAAAATAATGTATCTCAGCAGAAAAATTAGTAGTATTCAAGACAATAATCTCCTATACATACACCGTTCCAGTAAGAATTTCCAACTTTTATAAGGTAAGTTTCTACAGAACATAGGTCAGGCAATCTCATGAAACTTGGGATGAGGTTAAGAGCAGCCAGATGTGCTTCAATACCATTGCTACCTGCCTCTCTGGACAGATGATTACTGTCAGAGGCAAGAGAGGAGCAAATTGTAAAATGTCCATTTGGACGATGGCCATTTGATGTCTGTGTCCCGTGCAGTCAAGACATCAAGTGCTTGTCTTGCAAACCTCCTCTTAATTGCACATTGGAGAAGTATTGCTGTTCTGACATCTGTGATACTGTAAAGTGTTTATCTTTCAACTGAACTCGTCAATGTGCTGCGAAAAGCCTTCATGAAGTAATTGATGTATGTCAAAGACTTCTCCGTTGTTGGCTGTGTGATTTCATTCAAGCGTGTCTTGACTCTATGCAAGACATCGACTTTTACTTTGGTGAAAGCCATTATCACATCACGATATTCTGAAATGCCGTGTCCTACAATTGCAGTGATGTCTCCTACATTTGCAGTGCTGTCTCCTACAATTGCAGTGCCGTGGTTGCTGTTATTCCGCCCTTTTAAAAAGACCTTCACCACAGTACTGCGCACTGTCCTACAAAAGTTTTCACAGTTTCACAAGTTTGTTGGAAGCTTGTCTCACTGTCTCAGTAAGGAAGTACATCGCGCATCAAAGACTCTTTTTTGTTTGCCTGAACTTTTCTAGTGGGGAGGTGGTATTTATTGTGATATTGATGTAATTCAGATGATCTCTGCTGCGTGAAATATGATATCACCAACTTTTCTCAGATGCTTTTGATTCTGACATGCTTTCATCGCTGCCCTACATGGCCAATTGTGCAGCGTACGTAAAACGTACGTTGCTCTTTCTTGTTTATTTCGTACGTAAATCAGTTGTTTTCATGTATGAATTACGTACGCAAATTTATGTACGTAAAACATACGTAAATTTTCGTATGGATTTCATACGTATAAAGTTGGTTTTTTGGGCATTAACTTGATTTTTTTGCTGATTTTTTTTCACATACGCCAATACAAGGTCTTACTTTAAACTGTTTATGATAACCATATTGCACTAAAATGGCCAAAGTAACTGAATAGTGCATGTGTGAAATTTTTATGAATTCATACGAAATTCGTACGAAAAGGTACATATACGTTCTACGGATCGGCTCTTTTTTGTGAGTTTCGTACGTAGAATTTTCGTACGTAATTCGTACACTGCACAATTGCTAGTGTAATTCAAAGTACACTACCCTCCAAAAGTTTGAATACACCTGGATAAGTGCAGTTTCTTCTAAAAATACTTGATTTTGAATGGCATTTTTGTTTAATATTTACGTCAAACAATAAAACAAGTCACAGAGGTAGAGTTATCTTCTAGGTTTATGATATTTAATCATATTTAAGCGTTTCCAGAGTTGTAACATGATCGTAACAGTTATTTTAGACCCCGAAAAGACCGTTTAAAAATTTGACATTGACCACTCAAAATTACAAAATTTATATAATTTCGGGTCACCATGAAGTATAATCATGAAATGTATCTTCTCTAATGAAAATTATTTTATTTAAGCTGTTTCAGCATTGTTTTGACCCAAAAATAGCCAAAATCAGTATTTTTGTCCAATTTTCAACAGCCATTTTCTGGTCTGAAACTACTTGTAAAATCATCACAAACCAGTGGAAATGCTTAAAAAATTATAAAATGTCATAAATATGGAAGATAACAGTGCTTTTATAGCTGTTTATAAAAAATGAAAAAATGGGATATAGAGAAATTTAAATAAATTTATACCAAAATGATCTTATACCAAAATGATCTTAAACCATGAAATATGGACACCTTATGGCCTGAATGTGAATTTCCATATTGTTTGATGTAAGTATAAAACAAAAGTTGCGTTGAAGATGAGGTATTTTTGAAAGAAATAGCACCTTTTCTGGTGTATTCAAACTTTTGGAGGGTAGTGTATGAAAAGTGCTTATTGCAGTACACCTGATCAACCTGTCCAGGGTACAAGTAAACTTTATGGCACCATAGCTCATATCTTAACAGGTGAGCACTGTATCATGTTTCTGAATTCCTAAGAGTAACCCAGAGAGTCTTTGGCACATAAAGTACCCATGGCATTTATCATCTGACAGCAAGAAAACTGTGGTGTAGCAGATTATCTATTACCCTCACATAATTTATTTAATGGGGCAAGCTGACGGTGGTACTCTCAATCTTGACAGATACGGGAATATTGTATTAATCGCTTAATATCTGAGAGTGCCAGATATGTTTAATGGCGTATGCACTTTGGAGACTACTGATGCATGTTCTCAATGTGCCACAATGATTTCGTGAGGATGTGTGTTAGGGTGCATCATCTGCCCCTTTTATCTCCAAATCTTCATGCACTTTTGTAGTAATGTTCCTTAATGGTACAAAAGTGGCCCTGTAAAATTTTTTGAAAAAATTCCATTGTCTAAGGGTGGCACAACAGGCTTGAAATTTGAGCATAAGGTATTATTTTGCCGTTTCGCGGTTCTCAATAATATTTTCAGTTTTTATTTTATTGAGTTATTAATGGTGCAGTAAGATTTCTTAGAAAAAGAGCTTCATTTTGAATACCAACATCAATGGTTTCCGCTTAGGAGAAGTTGTGTTAGTGCAGTGATATTTTCTTTTTGAATTATTGAAATGAGATAAATCTAAAAAACAATATTAATATGACTTTCAGAACACAAAGAAGTCTCTAAACTGAGGAAGTGATCTACCACATCATTTGATAAAACCTTGATAGAATTATAACGTAGTCAAAAGAAAAAGACATAGAAGAATGACGTTGCATTGAAGTGATTTATTTCTCACGTTTACATGTATTTAATGTAAATTTGTATATTTGGATATTGTTGCATAGATATTTGAAAAACATGTTGAATTTCCTTCTTTCTTCATCAAAGTGTGCCTTATACTTTATTCCAATTACAGGGTGTCTACAGAAAAAGAGGACAGTCAACACAATCGGATTTGTTTACATTTTATTTCGTGCCAAGCATCATTATTCAACAAAACATGATTTGTATATGAACAGTATATTCAGAACAGTCAAATTACCCACAATTCGCACCCCTTGATGTGGTAACTTTCTGCAGATGAGACATAAATGATGCAAAAGCGTGTTTGATGCTCTCCACGAACATTTTGCCCCATGCAGACATGGCGGAGGCCTTTAACTTTAATGCGAGGGTTGCGATAACTTGCTGGATTCTGTCTCCCAATTTGCCCATACTGAATAATCCACTGGGTCCAGCTCAGGAGACAAGGGGTGGCACTCTACCTGGCTCAGGAGGTTTCTTTTGAGGCACTCCTGAGTCTTCTTCGCATTATGAACAGGTGCTACACCTTGTAGGAAGATGATTTTGCCAACAAAAGAGTTTCTCGTCTAACGCCATGGCACCCCAAATTATTTCAGAATGTTATTATAAACATTTGCATTGATTCCGGTACTCTGGTCAATGGTTTATTAGAGACATTTTTGTGATTTTCTTGTCATCAGATGACTCCATGTTGAAGACCAAGTGTTAGGTCCTGAATTGAATTATTGGCAGCTGGAGCATCAGCAAATGTCCCACTACTCACGCTTGAATCATTCCTACTCTCACAAGCACCGTAAATGGTGAAAAATTTCTCATCAAAAATGAGGAAAACAGGACGACTTTTTTCAGCTTAGAGCAATGCAAGCACTTTTGCATATCATGCTTGAATTTTGCCTTTAGTAGTGATCTAATTCACAAATAAACATATTTGCAATAGACCTAATATGGCTGACCATCAAATCCATTCTTATGTTAGACTTATCACCACATTCTGAACTTATATGAGAGTGAAAACGAAGAAAAGTGACTGTCCTCTTTTTCTGTAGACACCCTGTAAGATGTGACAGTTGTGCAAAGGTTGACCTCGTAAGCAGTTCATTTCAAACATTTTTTCACCATAGTCCGAAACTTTCTACTTTTGGAATTTCTTCAAAGTGAAAAATTTTCAGAAATATAGCTTTCTACCATTCAAATTGAAGCTTATTTTCTTCTTAGAACAACGGCATATGAATCAAATTCTAAAAGCGAATGATAAGCTAGATATTTCTAACCGCGATTATACAAAAAATCACTTTTTGTCATTTTTGGACCAAACTTTAATGCAATTGTGCCACCCTAAGGCCACGACTAATCTTATTGAAATTTTGCAGAATGTCTTTTTACTGGCAATGGAATAATATGGCAAAAGTGCAAATGAATACGACAATGTAAGGGGCAGACGATGCACCCTAATGTGTGTATGATATGATAAAATTTAAAGATATATTTATGACATGTTACTAATTATAATGATAACGTGTAAATTTAGATTGCGGCAAGAAGCACAGCCGTTAGCCTTCACATTCCAAGCTACAATATAAAAGTGTTTTATGGTTATTGTAGATCTGTATATCTCTATACTGTTTCATATAGCATCCAAATTATGCACTCTTGGAATGGTTATAATCTTTTGTGTGTTTTTCTTCAGATAACATCCTGTTAATTCCCACAAGTTGGCCATAGAAGAATATATTCCATGATAAATCTTCCTATAATGGCCAATGCTTCTGAGCGTCCTAGCAATTTGCGGTTTATTTTAAAACTTCTAAGATGTTGGTAATATCTCAGTGATTTATGGAGAGTGGTTTGAAAAGTGGTATAAGAAGAAACGTGTTGACTTATATTAGGTCAATATTGGGGTCATTTCAAAACTCTAATGTTAAGGCTTACATGAGTCTTATGAGTGAGTGGCTGAGCAGTGCTCACTCACAAACTGGTCAGAAAAGTGTCCAAAAAGAATGCTCTCTTGCTTATTCAAGTGTCCATACAAAGCCATTGTTTTTGCAGTGTGCTATCAAAATGCTCAATTGCATTTATTCTGTTACTTTATGGAGATTTATTAACTAGGACAAAAATATAATTTACAATTTCATAACAGCTGTGTAACACTCAACAAAATGTCTTGTCCATGCCACAAGTGGCCTCCTCTATACTGGCATTATATATGAGCTACAATGTATACATCCTCCATGATAAAAAATAGTTCCAACTTATTTTGGTATTTACAAGCTGTCTGCTTAAAATTGAAGCCAACCAAAGTGAGATTAAACACTTACACAGTTTTAGGAAATAAACTAGACCATCACTAAATTATGGAACTGTCCTGGTTTCTTCCTACACTGTCCTGGTTTCTTCCAGAGATTGAAATTCAGTTGACCGCTCACAGGAGCTCGCGAATTTTGTACCCTAGGTGGCAGCAAATAGCGGTCAACTAGTAGACAGCTTTAGGACCATTTCGATTGTAGTTAATTTTCTTTTGCATCGTAAAGCCATCACTTAAGTATTAAGCACCTTCTGTGATTCTGCAGAAACATCACACTTTGCTTGTGCCATACTTAGTGTCTTTCCAAAAGTTTGACAATACTTTTCATGTGGGGGAGATGGTATTCATTGAGTTTCCGATGTAATTTAGATCATCTCAGAATGAAATATGATATCACAAGCTTTTATCCCGTTCTTGCCACACACTTCATTGTATACTATCGCTAATTCTGACAGACAATGCTTGCTTGATTAAAAGTATGTCCAACTTTAAATTACCTTTCATTTGACAGTAAAGTTTGATGACACCATGAATGAGTGAATTCTTTTAGATAAGTACAATAAATGTATATTCCTCACTAGCATTAAAAAAAGGTCTACATCCTGGAATCCGGCAATTATAATATAGCTCTACATTGTTATAGACAGCTTTGTTGATTGGTGATGTACACTAGCAATTGTGCAACGTACGAATTACGTACGTAAAACGTACGTAAAACGTGCGTAAATTTTACGTACGAAACTCACAAGAAAGAGCCGATCCGTAGTTCGTACGTACATTTTCGTACGAATTTCGTACGAATTTCGTACGTATTTCGCATAGGCACTTTTCGTACGAATTTCATACGTTATATCTATTATTTTAGGCATTGGAATTTAGCTTATTAATCAGGTCTATTGCATTTAGAAATTTCGTAATTTATGGTGGGTAGAACAACACAGTGATATGAAATTAAAATATTTATTGGTACAATTAGGCTGATACAGTATACAGGTATAAATTCAAAGAAATTAATTTGGCTTCTATTGCAATTGTCCTTTTTTTCCCAGAATTTTTTTCCTTTATGCTGCGTTTTCAGCCATAATTATTGCGATAAATACTGTTTATTTTGTATTTGAGTCAATAGTCCATTTTTTCAATAATTTTTCTTCTGCTTCTCAATATTTTATTCCAACGTGTCAGTGTCACCCAGCTTCAGACGAACGTTGTAAAACAAATCCAAAATGTCTTGCTGAGCATGGCTTGTCCCACAACATGGGGCAGCAGACATTCATTATTATGCTGTCTCTGAAAAATAGATTATTGAAATAATATTATATTAAGTCTAGATACAAATTAGTCACGGGGCTTCACGGACGAAAAAATGTACTTACTTTTACAAGATTATAACCCCTATCTAGCACAAAGGTCCCATGTGCAAATTAAATGGCCAGGGATGCACATGTAATAGGAAAACTCAATGGTAGGCCTATGACACAAGAATCGTTTCAAAAATTATTTGTGTAATATTAGTATTGTTATAGTCAAAACCGGGAGTACTTACTTCCAAGAGTAACTGTTTGACATTTACGCTATGTACCTCTTATATTATATCAGTTAGGCCTACCTGAACATGTTATTTCAGTTAAACTATGATCTGTGTAAGTAAGTTGAAGTGAACATAGTTAATGCTTACCAAAAGCACAGGGAAGACTTCTCAAATGGCAACCAGAGAGTTGTCTCTCTTAATTAGGGAGTGGCTGACCTTGTCTTGTGAAAAAGAGCTGAAATCAAAAAGAACAAATATTATGCGTGGTGTATCACAGTAGACGGAGTACTCCAGGCTTACCAAATGAGCCTGCTGTTCACAAGACAAATTCTATAAAGGAATATTATGAGATTTGAAGTAACATTTTCGAAGGACCCCTTTTGAAAACGGACGTGTTCATAAAGAAGTAATTTAAAATATTAAAGCCCATGAATGAATTTGCTGTTATTGCAAAAATAAAATTGGACAGAAAGTATTCAAACTATGAAGTGATGCAAAAATTGTTCATTGGCAGCTTTAAAAAAAAGAATTACCCTCACCAAATAAATTTGGTAATCCAATATGGTGTATTTTGATTAGTCAAAATTGATTGGTTTGCACAATTAGGTCCCAAACGTATGTACATCATACAGTCCCAACAATTCATCGTCACTCTGCTCCAGGCACTGCCCGCACTGCAAAAAGAAAAACACGGACATTAGGGAGAGAATGGTAGAATGTTATTATGTCTACTCAAGTTTGCAAAGCACTGATAAAATTTTCAACTTCATCTCTCAAACTTTAAAAATTCAGTTATCATGTCGACTTAAAGTGTTTCTTAAAACAGCCCTTGAAAAACTTTTTTTTTGTGATATATGCTACTTCAGAGCCGATATCCCACAAGGGCCAGTGAAGTTCAGGTAAAAAACCGTGTGATTCACAGCATATAAGAATCTGACGTTGTCATGGAAACAAGGGGGGGTGAAGTGATGACGATACCATGTTTTGAGGCTCAGGTTAGTCGTAGTGGTAGCTAGTAGGGCTCTATATCGTTGCCAACATTCGATACGATACGTATCATCGATACACTTGATCGATACACGATTCGTACCGTCGGTCCGCAAATTCAGGTTGATCCGCATTTTAGAAATACGCAACTACGCAAACCAAATTTTTGGCCCGGAAAGTCGCATCTCGCATCAGAGCGGACGTCAAGATTACGCAGTGCTCGAGTTCATTTCATGAATTTGTGGAGATTTTCTGTCAAATCTCGGCAATAAAACAACTTTTTGAGCTTGATATAGCGTTATTGAACCGAACGGAAAGTGCTGCTTTGAAAACCGGTTCGGGAACCGACCAGACTGTACCGGTACGGCCGGTATTTATCGAACCAGTGTAGACCCCTAGTAGCTAGGGATATTCTTGGGGCCATTCAAATAAAATAGTGCCTCTTGAAAAGTTGAAATTATTAATAGTTTTGAGAGGAGGTCTATTAATTTTTGATTGTGGGATATTAATAAAACATAAATATAAATTCATGTCATGTCTGCTGCAGAATAAAAAATCGTCCTACGGACTTGTACTGTAGGCTATTCCCCTGCGACATGACATTCATTAGGTTCATTGCTGTGAACCACACTCTCATTAAGTTCTATCATAGTGCCACTGAGAGTCTGAGATGAAACAATATTAAACTGAATTTTACAACATTAATGCTTACCAAAAGTGTATGGAAGAGGTGAGGCTTCTGGAATGGCGACCATATAGATATATATCTCTTATTCAGGGAAGGGCATTCCTTTTCCTTGCAATGAAGACCTAAAATCCGATATAAAATAACTTCCAGCTGTATTACTGTTTACTATAAGAGCTGTGTTGGTGGCAATAAATCTGTTTTTTTTAAAGCCCAGTTAATCTGTGTTTAAAATCAGTTAAAAATCCAATTATAAACAGAAATGTCTTGTAATTGCCAAATATGCATAAATAACATCAAATTCAACGGAAACCAACACAAGAAAAGTAAGGGAATACCATGGTTTCGAAAAATATTGATTATTATAAATCTCATTTTTGAAAATCATGAGATTTCAGGGCTCGCAGATGGGGATTCGGAAATGGGGATTTACATAATAAATAAGGGCTATGTGACACCTCTCAATATTAGGGCTGGACATCGTTCAATTTTTAACACTATGATATGTCACGATAAATTTGTAATGATGTATACACAATATTAATCGCCATGATTGAGTAGCGTCAATCATGCAAAATATCAAGTTTCTGATGTAAAATTAAATGCTGTCAATAACTTTAATAGTTCTTCAATCAAAATATATTATTAAATTTCCTGAAAAAGCGACGAACATTGCTGTGCTATTCGTGTTGCAAAAAAGTTGTGGCGCCCGTCCCACCATGCAATAGAGCTGGATCGATTAATCGATATATCGCGATATATCGGTTCACGGACTTATCGTGATAATCGGTTTACATATTGTCGTGACATCACGATAATTGCATTTGCCAAAAGTTGTTGTTTTTCGTGAAATTCAACCAATTTTTGGGCAAAAAATGACAATTTGTGTAGCAAGAACTATACTTTTTGACAGGATTTATGTCACAAACTTTGCATTTTGCATGGCTGAAGCTGATCAATTATCACGATAAATAACGTGCATCATTACAAATTTTTGTGATATTATCGTATCATACAAAATTGAACGATGTCAAGGACTACCATGCAATGGGCCACCATAACATCGAAGTGCAGATAAAATTCTGAAATTGCTTAAGTACCTTTCTGTGCATGTTTGCAGCTGCAGATTGAGCATTTAATTTCCCTTTTCAGCCTCGAAATTTGTGTTCCTTACAATGAAGTAAGACATATGGCCTAGTGTCAAAAAAATGGTCCAAAAGCGTGACATTGGACCAAAATTTGAAGTTTGTCAAACATAATGGACTGTGGTTGTAACAGACAGGAAACTTGTGACGTGTCATAATATTTTTTATTTGAAAGCTCTACGTTGTGTCTGAGTGTGACAAAATCATCGTTGAACCTTTGGTGTCTAGACATATTTTAAAGAAAAAAGTTATATTTTTTCAGTTATGGGACGATTTTTTAAAGCCTAAATTCTACCCAAACTACCAAAATTACATTTGTATTATGGTGCTCTGTCAAGAAAAAGTTTGCATGACATCAGGTGCCCATACTGTTGTCATAAAAATTCCATAAACATTCAAATTGATAAAAAAAAATAATGCAGACATTTTAAAGTTCTTCTCAGTGGATGAATACTACATATATATGGGATATTATGTTATCAATCTTGAATTGTATCAATGTAGGATATCTGGTATCAAAATTATTACATTGCTTCCAAAATTACTCGCGTTATGCTTCATAAGCTACAATAAAGTGAAGCATAACGCTTGCGACACACAAACGAAATATTTAAGTTTTAATATGCAACATTTGATATTTTGTATATTCAAGAATAAAAATATCAAATCCATCCTAATCAGACATTTTCAGAGATGATTACACATGAAATTTCCAAGAATGATGCCATTACTATAAGTAGCAAGACTAGTAAAATTGTTAGAAATAACCATGAAACAACAAAACCTTTGAAATTACAATATATATAACAAGATTCCAACTCATTTAACACCTAAAAGAAGGAAATGATACTTTCCTGTGTTAAAAAGCATCATTTAATGCTCAAGCATTCAATTCTGCTTAAGTAAAAGATATCTTTAACATAGTAAATTCGGGCATAACGCTTGCGACAATTTTTAAAATTGAACCCAACACTGATTGTAACTCCCATTAACATGATAACATAACTGTCAGATGACTAACAGAATGAATGACTGCCGGCCTTGGTATCATAGTTGATGCTGGCGCATTAAATTCTCACATGATACGCTTAGAACTGCTGATCCTTTCTCTCTCTCTGCCTGTGTCTTATCTGTTTCTTCAGAGACATGGCTATTAATTTGTGACTGTGACCTTATAATCCTTTAAAAATAAAGTTAACTTGAGGCAATTGGCTGATTTTCAGCTCTCAGATATAGAAAACGTGGTTATAGCTATGAAATTTTGCTCACAGTGCTTGCTAACATAGTAAGTCTGTAAGTTGTCGCAAGCGTTATGCTTAAATTCTGTCAAGTCTACCTCTCATAATGGGCTTATACCTAGTTGCCATCAACTGATGGGATTCAGTATCATCATATTAGGCATCAATAGAGTAATTGTGTATAAAATGGTGTTATCTCAGACTCATCTGCCATCTATTTCTCACCTTAAACAAGTAAAATCTTAAATTAGTAAACGTTACAAATTACAAATGGAATGGAATTATGCTTAGTATATGAGGAATTATCATATAAATTGTGTTCTATTTATTCTAGCTAATGTTGCTCAAAGTATTTTAATGCTATATTTCTCTGATACAGCAAAGATTTTATGTACTATCAGTCATTTTAAACCTACACTGTAAGAAATGACCGTGTTTTTCTGGCTAAAAGAACCGTAAATTTATTGTTATTTTACCAGTATTTTTTTAATACAGACTTTGCCCGGGAATTTACAGGTCTTTGTCAGTTACAAAATGGCTACAAGATAAATTTACTGCAACATGTCATTCAACATTCAGTTCACGTTAATGAACAATTACTTCAACCGTTAATTTACTGGCAACTTGTAATATGCAGACAAAACATTTGAATTGGCCAAACAATCAACACACCTGGTCAGATTAGGAACTATAAACAAGAGATTGCATGGACTTCAACCACAGAACATGTGGTGCCATCTATAACATATGCTTTACACAGCTGTTAATCAAACTTAATTTATAACTTATCTGAAGGTAAGGGAACATCCTCATTCATATGATCTTAGAGATGCTGTCATTATGCAAAAGTTGTAATGTCTATATGTGACATTGACATTTGTGTGAGTCTTATGATGTGATCTAAAGAATGGCACTATTAAAACCAAAATAACGCAGTCTGCATCAATAGAACATACTTCGATAAACTTGACACCTGGTTCTCTTGGAAAATATCCATCCATTTTATTTTATGGTTTGTGAGCAAACTAATTGATGGACTTACTTCCCTGCTGTCAAGCAAGAGATGAGCAAGGCCGAGCCTGGAGTCACTGGCTCTCTCACTCTCTCAGCTGATTCCAGCTTCGATACATCCCTACAGCTATGCGACAGTTAAATCAAATACCATCCGTATTTTTACAGTAGATTCTACAGCCCCTTGCATTCTTTACATTCTATGTTTTACAGATGATATAACTGTGAAATATACTTTAAATAAACTGTTTTATATATGTACATTATACCGTAATATCACTTTGTTGAATCCGCAAAATTACAGTTCAATGTACCAATATGCATTTTACGGTTCATTGTCCTGTTCAGGTTTATTAGTACTTTTACATTTCTTAGACCTGGAACAAAGTTGCCAGTTAATTTAACTGTAAAATTTAACGGGAATTTTTTGCAGTGTAGGGCATAACGCTTGCGACACATCTTTTTTACCAGTTTTTGATGTCTGACACCTGGAATAATAAAGATAACTGCCTAAAGTGTATATGTATCTAAAGCCTTCGCCAAAGAGATAATGTAGAACTAATATTTTGTTTTTGGAAGAAGGTATACATCGAAAAAATTATCTATTAATACTTCAGCGTAACGCTTGCGACATTTTGAGTTTGCTTGACATTTTTTCACATTGTGCTGGTAATAAGCATTAAGGGGCAATTTTTTCTTTCACATTTTACTCAGAACTATATTGACTTCACAAAATTTAAGTAACAGATAGTGAAAGTCAATGCTGAATATAATTTACACAGCTAGTTTACTGATGAGTAGGATTTTTTGGTGAAATGTAGTGTTTTGGTAAAAAAATTGATTTTAGCACTTTTAGCAAAGCAATAAGTTCTATGGTGCAACTTTTTTTTTCCTTGGAGACAGATGTGTCAATGCAATGAAATAAAACAGCTAAGTGTTGAAAACCACATCATTTAAGGAAAATCCAGCTCAAAACAATAGCTGCAAAAATGAAAATGTCACGCAAAAAATGGCAAAAAAAGCCGTTTTTCAAATATAAAACCTTTGTAACTTTGGAACCAGTGAACGTAAAGCTTTCAAATTTTCAGCATCTTTTCAGAACTTTATCTGGAAGATATCAATGTAATTGTTACATTCTCATTATTACTGTGTCCATTTTTGTGAGCTGTTACATACCGTACGGCAAAATTGCCCATTTTTTTGACACTAGGCCATATGGCTTCCTTCAGTTCCCTGAAATACAAAATACGAATCAGTAAGCCTATATTAAAATCGGAATAACATCTATAGGCTAAGTTAAACTTTTATGGAGCTTTTGCGTCTTGATACCTCTTCAAAAATTGTCTCAATCCACCCATTTAAGTAATGACTTAATTTAATGATATAAATTAATCTTAGCTAAATTGAGGAATTGAGGGTGTTGTCACACTAAGCGGGTGACAATTTAACAACCGGGGGGGAGGGGACGGTGTAGTGCTGACATCATTAGATTTTTAACGATACAATATTATCACGATAAATTTTTAATGGTACACGATATATATCGCGACAATTGAGCAGCGTTAATCATGCAAAATGCGAAGTTTCTGACATAAATGCTGTCAAAAGTGTAGTTCTTGCTACAAAAATTGTCATTTTTGCCCAAAAATTGGTCAAATTTCGTGAAAAACAACAACTTTTGTCTTATGCAGTTATGGTGATGTCATGATAACATGTGAACGATTATCACGATGAGTCTGTGAACCGATATATCGCGATATATCGATTATTGATCCAGCTCTTGGCCCTGGGGGGGGGGGAGCTTGGAGTTTCCATTGGTGGAAATTATTTATTTCATGGAGTCACGCAAACGGTATTAATCATTTATTTCAAGTGCACAAAGTCCCCGAATTTTCTTTCCAAAATCAAGCAACTCCTTGTTAAGAAATATCTTTTGCAGAAATTATTTATTGCAAGCCTGAGTCAACCCAAAACAAATTTATTTATTTCACCAAAACTGAGTAAAAAACTATCAATTAAAAAAAACCCAAAAAACCCCTGGATATTATTAAATGGCCGCCCCCTAAATCATAAAGCACCCCAGCTGAAGGTGGGAGCGCCTTTTTAAAATTTTCATGCTGAACAAATACCATACTGAAGCCAGTGAAGGGGTTGTACATGGGTAAAAATCAACATGATGACATGACGACATGGCCCTTATTAAAAAGTAACATTGCGACACAGGCCCTCTTAAAAATCGACTGACACTAACAGGTTTACTCATAAAGATTGACAAACGACATTTTAAGGGGCCGACCAGATGATAGTTGGGGGGGGGGGCTATGGACTTTACCCCCGGGACGAACTTTTTTTTTCGTTCGCAGCGCGTCGACGAACAATTTTTTTGCTTGCGAACGCGCAACAAACTTTTTTATCGGAATATTAACATTATGGTACCCTAGCAACAGGTGAAAACAAACTTTTTTTTTATTTCCATGTGCTGAACAAACTTTTTTTTTCAGTGTCAAGTGGGAAACAATCTTTTTTTTTCACCAAATATCCATAGCCCCCCCCCCAAAGATCATCTGGTCGGCCCCTAAGTATTTCCTTATCATTCTATAAATAGATAAAAAGTGACAAGAGACATCTGTTTACCTTTAAATATTGACACTTGACAATCCATCTTTTTTTAAGGACCCATGTACCCCACTGAAATTCTCAAATTTCGACACGAAAGTTGAATTCGACCCTCACCAACCTGCCTGGCCGCTGGCAAGTGATCAAATCAGTCCAGCAAGTTGTTGACATTTTGGCCTACACAAAAACGAATTGTACTGCAGGTGAAGCACTTGTCAAATAGCACTTGAGAGTCCCCCAATGTACATGTCAAATTCAACTGTCATGTCGAAATCAGAACTTCACAGAAGTCGTCAGTGGTAGCTTTAAACTGAATTTAATCATAAATTTGAGCACCAGTAGAGCTATTGATCAGTTGAGTATTTTCTGAAGTACTAACCTTTTGAGTATTGTGGTTTTGCCGATGATTGTTTTGTAGACGCAACAATAAATTCTCCAAACATTTTTGATGAGCTTTCCTGCCTGTCACTCCACCCAAGATCAACATTCCAATGACGTCACAAGCACCTTGCCTATTGTGATGTCATCAACAGTCACCTTGGTGACCAGTCACTGGTGACGTCATGCCATCTGGTGGTAATGTCTTCACAGAAGAAAACACAACAACAAAAATGAAGAAGCAGAAGACAGCCAATAATGCAATATTGCTGGGCTCCATGTTCATTCATCAGAGTCATCACAAGCTGGAATTAGTTGGGAGGACTACATGCAAACAAAATCAGTGATATCTCCTTGGAAGGTAGCTGGTAAGTAAAGTTTTTTGTACCAGTATGTGATGGGACTACTAAATTTTCAAGTCATGAAAATTTCCAAGCTTGCCAGAAGTGGTGTGTATTTTAATCAGATTCAGAAACATTACTGACCAGTAAGGCCTGGACTGTGCTAGCCCCAGTAAAGTGGCTACTCTTCTGATGGCTGACCAGTCTCACCAGATGATCTATTGCTCAGTTTGGGGGGGGGGGGGGCTATGGACTTTTGGTGTAAAAAAAAGTTTGTTTCCCACTTGACACTGAAAAAAAAAGTTTGGTCAGCACATGGAAATAAAAAAAAAGTTTGTTTCCACCTCTAGAGCTGGAGTACCGTAATATTAAAATTCTGATAAAAAGCTTGTTGAGAGTCCGCATGCGGGAAAAAAAATTCGTCAATGCACTGCGAAGGAAAAAAAGTTTGTCGTGGGAGT
This sequence comes from Platynereis dumerilii, assembly GCA_026936325.1. NCBI lineage: Eukaryota > Metazoa > Annelida > Polychaeta > Phyllodocida > Nereididae > Platynereis > Platynereis dumerilii. Next base: position 3,159,244 of record JAPTHN010000041.1, read on the forward strand.
AAAGTCCATACTTCATCGCTACCCCAACAGTCGTCTGGTCGGCCCCTTGCTGTACGGGCAGGAGCTAGGATTGTGGGGGCTGGCAGGATGTCAATTTCAGTTATGAATACCTACTTTTAACTATAAAATGGATAATTAGATAGATAGATAGATAGATAGATATGGTAAGTGCAGCCCTCTAAGCCCAGTTCTGGGCGCTCACGAGGGTTGATTGATGAGATGAGAGAGAGAGCAGGAGTCCTCAACATGTTACACATTTACCCCATATGAGGGATCTTTTACTTGCCCAGCACAGACACTGATACAAGGGGCCGCCAATTTAACGTCTCATCCGAACGACATCCAGCTGGGATTTTGCTCATAAAGGTACACTGAAAATTTCGGGTTCCCCAACCGGGAGTCGAACCCATGCAGGCAAAGACCTTCAGCGGAGCAGGCGGGAACCTTAACCACTACACCACCCAGCTGCCTATTAAGAAGACAGGTAGAATTAGAACTGATAATTAATACCCTGGTAGGCCTATCTATAGACATTTGCCCAGGGGGTCAGAGCACAGTGGGTTTTAACCAGCGCTTTGGAGTCGGAGTCGGGAGTTGGAGGTTTTTGGGTGGAGTCGGAGTCGAACTTTGATTTTCAGGTGGAGTCGGAGTCAAAAATTAATTTGGAGACTCCTGACTCCTTAAAAATAATTAATATAATTTACAAAAACCCAATTACAACAGCGTGAAATGTAGGCCTATCTTGAATTTTAAGCAAAACTTCCTGAACAAGTATTCAAGAACAAAAGCCAATGGAAAATTTGTGGAAGTGCATTTTGGCCCCTGTTAATAATGAAATATTTGCGTGAAATAATGCTGATAAGCAGAGTCGGGAGTCGGAGTCGGAATTTAGGAGACCTAAGGAGTCGGAGTCGGAGTCGCTTTTCAGAAAGCAGAAGGAGTCGGGATTCGGAGTCGGTTCACTTACTACCCGACTCCAAAGCCCTGGTTTTAACCACCATCAAGTTAGAAAAAATTCTAGTAATGGCATGGCACCTGCTGGATATGGTCCGCAAGGACATGTATGCAGATTACATAACTGAAAATGGGAAAAAAATCTGTTGGGAAATTTGTGAGAAAAATGTTTACTGTGTGGCAGTTTGTCACATTGCCAAATGGCTGCAACATAAAAATTCATTTTTTTCTCACAAATTTCCCGACAAATTTTTTTCCCGTTTTCGATTATGTAATTTCAACCCCCGTCACCGTCACTAAATTGCATGTTATTGAGTACCATATCCAGCAGGTGCCATTCCTTTAGAATCTTTCTAACTGGACGGTGGTTAAAATCCACTGTGTCAAAGAAGAAAATTAAATCAAGATATAAAAAAATATTTTGCTCCCTTGAGTTATTTGAGAAAAGTTAATTTCACATAGTGGTCCCACCCTCATGGAAGATGTCGGGGAAAATAATAATTTTTTTGATTCAGAAACATGTATACTTTGGCCAAAAAGTGGTGGGGCAAATGCCCCACCTGCCCCATCTACACTGAGGCCACTGAGCAAAACTTGAGTGGAGTATCCAGCTACATAAACTCTAAACAGGTTCTCTCAACCAATAGCAGTCACTCATTCATGCATGTATCAATCTAAAGACAAATTTATCTTTTGAATTTGTTAGAAATTGGGATTGACAGTTAAAAAGGGTTCCGGTACTGAGATAAATTTCCCATGAATATCACTTTATTGATCATGCAATGATAGTTATGGATTTTCAAATGTCACATTTTTTTTATTCCAGGTTGAGTGACCACATTGAACAAGGATCTAACTTCAGAAGAGATGAATGGATGGATGATTATGTCCAGGACGTATTTATGGGTCATTCTCAAATTTCGGGACAATTTGCGTCACTCTGGCTCCCTGGCATTAATTTGAATGCGATTAATATCTGAAGCATCACTCTGTATCTGTTATTCATATTTCTATTTAGAACCACTGCATTTAGAACAAAAAGTCATTCATTAGACCTATTTTTTGTGCATTATGTCCAGAAATCCATGCAAAATCAATGCTGTTTCCCTGTCACTGGACCTGACATGACAAGATCAAGTGTTCATTTTCCTCCTCATATACCATTAGTTTCAAAGTTCCTTTGCACGATTCTTGGGAATATAGACTTGAATTTATATTTAGTTCATATTCAATTTTTTTTGGGTATAATTTCATTGATTAAATTGATACAATAGTTGTGTCACTAATTTATGTCAATTTTTTTGTCCCCTCCGTTACTTGCCATAGCTCTGTTCGTTATTGTTTTTTATGAGGTATTTTCACTGAATATCATCAGACGCATATGTGCCATAGTACCACTGCCTTGCAGACTTCATAAAACATGTATTCAATAAATTATGACATAATGTTCATAAAAAATGTTTTTGGTCCCACTAAAATGTCCCCTCCGTTTCCTTCATTTCCAAGGTTACCAATGATAATTTTACAGAGTGATTTCATGTATATGTTGCTGAGGGTGGCAGGTTTTAATATTCTGCAATTATTTTGTGTAATCTCCAAAATAAAAAGCAGTATTGAGAGAAAAGAAAAAAAATGTTCCCCTCCGTTACCGTCCACTCCGTTACCAGATCATGAGCAAGAAATCGACATTTAGACCAAAAAATCTACTGATACAAGATGAAGTACTTCTGAAAATAATAGTTACATCAATCTTTTATCATTTTTCCTTTTGTTGCTGTTCCTGCAGTTGGTTTTTTACATCAAAATTCCACTCCGTTACCACATTGTCCCCTCCGTTACAGGACAATTTTCCTATACCTGTTGTCCCGAAATTTGAGAATGGCCCTTATGCACTTGGTAGCCTAATTAGAACAGGAGGAAGACACAGCAATGATGCAAAGGATGATTGAGGCAGCCTTCCAACATAGGCCCTGGTGACCTAGCAAGAGCTGGATTCGAACCCTGGATCCAGCGATTGGCTGCCTAGCACGCTACCACTAGACCAACCCTCCCCCCTACTTCAGGAAATCAGAACTTAATATGAACAAACTTGTGTAATATCATGAACAGTGGGATTTACCAGCAGTGAAGTTCTGGCAAAAAACCATGTGATTCACACCATGTGGTTCATCGTGGTGAACCACATGTATCTCATTATCTGACGTTATTATGTAAACAATGGCCAGTGAAGTGATGACGTCACAATGTTTTGACGCTCTCATTGGTCGGTGTGGTTGCTAGGGATCTTTTTGTGGCCATTCAAACAAAATGGTGCCTTTTGAAATTATTAATCATTTTTACTGGAGGTCTGCTTTTATTGTGGGGTATAAATAAAACTTAATTGGAGTGTGGTTCACAGCAATGAACTTCACTCATGTCAGGTCTGCTGCAGAATAAACACTCGCCCTTCGGACTCATGTTGTATTCTTCCGCGACCTGACATTCATGAGGTTCATTGCTGTGAACCACACTCCCATTAAGTTTTATTATAGGCCTCAGATCGGATTTTCAAGTATTTCCTCAATCAGTTTATTTGTGGATATATTTATGATGTGTTTAATTGTATTATTTACATGTACGTGCTTGCTGTTCTTTGTGATTATCAGTACCTCCCAAGAATTGACTTCTACACAAATTCAACGAATGAACTGTCAGTTTAATTCTAACATTAATGAATATTGAATAATTGAATAATGATTATATTTTTGAAAGCCTTCTTAAAGCAAAAAGGTCAGTCAGTTGGACGAAAAAAATCAGCTGTAATGGTTTTTGTGTCAACGAAGTAACATCATGGGTATGTAAATCAGTTGTTTCAGTAGGTCCGAGAAGGTAAGAATCAGTAAACTACTGTTTTGTCTGGCCTAACGGGCAATAACCCTCTGATCATCGGTCATGTCAGCCACACCGTGCTTGTTATAGGGCTATAATGATACAATACAATGTATCTAAGGTAACAAAATAAAGAAATGAAAAAAACAAAGCTCTGTCTTCGAATGATTTTTTCTAGATTTCAGTATATTTTGAGGTCAGTTACTTTGGCCCTTTCTGTGCAGTGGTTACTGGGGTGGGCTTAAGTTTAGACGTACCTGGAATAACTAAAAAAACTCAGCAAACAAAGCAAATCATAGTCCAAAGATCAGTAATTAATGTGTAGAATCTAATGTTTATTTGCTTGTCAAAAAAAGTCATGGTTTTCGCCTGAATTTGATTGAAACGGAGTCACTTCCAAACTTTGAGGAAGGCCCATAGTCCTACTGGCCTATTTCTAATGAGAATGTCGTAAAATATCAGAATTTTTCTAAGTTTAGAAAACGTATGGTTTTCGTACGTAATTCATACGATTTTCATGCGTAAAATTAACGTATGAATTACGTACGTCAGCACGTATGAAATTCGTACGAAAATCTACGTACGTTTCACGTACGTAAATTTTCGTACGAATTTCGTACGTGAAAACGGGCTATTTACGTACGAAATACGCATAAAAGAGCTTTCGTACGTTTTACGTACGCTGCACAATTGGCCATGTATGGCAGAAGAGAGTATAGAAACTTCAATGGAAACGTGGACACTTTTGCTGTGACGCAATAAAATGACACCATGCCAGCCAGTTCAGAGGCTAACAAAGGGTCAATGGCTCGGGAGAAAACCAACCAGCAGCAGTTTGGCCCTTTGCCATTTTGCCCTTACGTCCCCTAAGACTTTTCTATTTGATTAAGGGCAGTCCCCTCTTGATTGTATGAATTACATGCCTGGGCTATCAAAAAGTTGCAATATTTATAGTCACAACAAAAATAATGTTCTGCTAATTTCTGACAGCATAGCTGTAATCACATTTTCATTGATAAGTTGGTCTCTGAATTTCTGCCATGTCCTACCATCACTAAGAAGTAATTGTATAGTAAGTGAACTTTCTACCAAAAATACAAGTGTACGGGTACAGTGGCTTCCTCGTAATGAAACTGTCCTGCTGAGATCATGAAGTGTCTTTCCTGTAGGTACATCTTGCAGATCATTACAAGAAACATCATAGCATGATATAAATGTAAAATAATATTGGCATTACCCCGTATTAGTGTCTTTTATAAAGGCTTCAATAAAAGAGTAGATAGGTAATATTTAGTGGACTAATCACTCTGTCATCTGTGTTATCAGTCAACCATTGACACAACAAGAAGCTTAAGCATTGAAATTTCATAACCTGGGTATCATGCTTTTAAAAATAGCCCAAGTGGAATTTTCATGTGAACTTCGAGAATAATTACCCTGTTCTGCAATAAGCTCCATGGAAACGGCTAGATGCAGCAACGAGGGGCTTAAGATAATGTTCTAATGACGTCATGCCCTCGACGAGTCGTCACGTCTTCAACGTCAAACGTGTCATCACGTGGCTCCACAGGAAGTGTGACAACAGGAGCAGGAAGTCTCTGTCTCAATATCCTCAGGGTATCGGTTAACAAGAGGGCTCTTTTGATGACCTTCAAGCGCTATAAGGTTCTATGCCCGGGGGGTACTCGGCCGGATTTTGATACGGATGTGTGGCATACGTTCGGAAATTTGTACCCTATGGTCAGGTTTTCAGAGTCGAAATTTCATACCCTATGGTAAGGTCATAATTTAGGCCCTATAGGCTTATATATAGACATAAAAGAGAAAAAGTTATTAGGAAAGATGTGAAAACTAAATTGCAATTAAGAATGACACCTAACACCTGCAGGTTCAATGCAAATTAGACATAATTACAATTTCCAAGGCAAAGCAACACTGTCTGATGTCCAATTGAGAAGTGTACTGTACCCTATGGTCAGGCTCTCCTGGCCTCAAAAAATGACCCTGTGGTCAGGAAATCCCCTTGAAAACCCTATCTTTTGAGCCGCACATAGGTAGCTTCTATTTGTTTAAGTGTGCTTCTGCCAAATTAGGTGTGTTGATGTCCTTTGAGTCTCTTTATAAGATTGAATAAGATCAGTTTTAATTTGGTGAAGGTCAGTGAATCGTCTAGATTGGTTCTTGTATCGTCCACTGGCTATTAAAAGGTTTTAAGTCCTTCATAAATACTATTTAGTTAAAACCTTTTTTAAATAGTCAGTGGACGGTATAATTATGCTAAGGAATTCATAAATGTGCATGTTGGAATAGATTTGTACTTAAAGGTTTCCTTTATATATAACTATATAATGGGTGTTGCAACAATTAGGGGTGCCATGTATAAAATGTATTGTCGTAGGCTACGATATATCAATAACATCATCCAGAAAGAGCGACGGCAAAAGGAAAAAATATTTTGTCAGTCAAAACAGTTTGGTCAACCTTGGTGTTAACTCATAGGTGAAGCTTTATCTGCAATGGGTCCATGCAAATATGCAACAGAAGACCTTTTACAATGTATGTATTTCTTGGTTAGGACTTCTTCTGTTATTGCATTTGGTGCATAACTACAAGTAACCTTCCATCTTTATACAATATACATGTAAGCAAAAACGGAACGGGAGAAGTGCCCTTGGAGGTGTGGGTTCTCCTTGTGACCATTTTGGTTTTTGTAAAAACATTGTGAATGGAGGAGGTTGTATGTTGCAGGTGGGCTGCTTTAGACAGGTTATCAACTTATTACAGAAATACTATACGCTGATCAAACCGGAAGTATCCGCTTGCATTGCTTGTTGTGATTCATTTTTGATTAATTGGAGTATGCCAAATTGGTGGCGTGTCATCTGTTACTGGACTTTGCTTCATACATTTTCTAGCTCATTTAATCTTCCTTTATGCTTGGCTTGGTGGCTGAAGTATATTAATTCCTTTCATGTACCAGTGATAGAGTTCTTGCTGAATTCTTGGCACATTCTCCTCCCACTTGGTTATTGATTGTATAAGAAGAGGAATTATGTTTAGGTGGTAACATCATCTTGATAAACACTCTCAGGGAGAAGCCTTTTGCCTGCCCCCTGGGTACATCAGATTTATGCTTTTATTGTTGCTTGCAAAAAGGAATTTTAAGGTAAATCCATGGTTAATTATTGATATTTTTGCTTGTCTAAGCAGGCAGTAGCGCATTATGCAAAAATGCTGGTCTCAAGCTCAGGTTTGATTCCTTCTTCTTTATCTGGGGCATTAAGATCATCCCATGAATTTTCATATGACTGGAAATTTAGTCCACACAGCTGACTAAATTACTTCACACACCAGATGTTGTCAATCCTGATATTCAAGCAATTCTTACATGTCATTTCGCAAGCTTTTTTTGACCATGTTTTGGCCTGAGTCAGCTTCCTTTGTTTCAGAAGGCTCAATGGCATACTTAAATCTTCTATGAAGGTCATTTTGGATTTGAAACACCATAATCAGGTTGATTATATTTAAGATATAGCCATTTCTGGGTAAATGTTGGGAATCAGAATATGGCTTTTTTTTTGCTAAAAATTGCCTGAAAAAATTGAAAATATCGAAATTGACCCAACAAAAAGTTATTCCAAGGCAACTGTAATTACCAAGAGTCCTCCCTAGCACCCTAAAAAACACTTCCAGCATATACCTGCATCGATTTGTTGTTTCAGTTTCCGGTATAGGGGCAATTCGGTGAAGTTAGATTTACAGATTTGACACTTTAGCAGCTTGTGTAGCCCTACCATTACACCTCAGTTATTTCATTGTTACATGGGGATGAGGCCAAGTAATAGGGGTATCAGACAAGCCATCAACCAAAGCTCCAAGTGCAACAGGAGCTGAACTACAAGACGAAATGTCACCTTGTCGAACATCATATTGAATGTACCGCGAGTGAGTACGTCAGACAAGATGACATTTCGCCTTGTAGCTCAGCTTCTATTGCACTTGGAGCTTTGGTTGATAGCTTGTCTGATACCCCTATTAGCTGGCCTCATCCCCATGTAACAATGAAATAACTGAGGTGTAATGGTAGGGCTACACAAGCTGCTAAAGTGTCAAATCTGTAAATCTGACTTTACGGAATTGCCCCTATTCTGGGAACTAAAACAACAAATTGATGCAGATAATACGCTGGAAATGTTTTTTTAGGGCATTGGGGAGGACTCGGGGTAATTACAATTACCTTGGAATCATTTTTTGTTGGGTCAATTCCGACATTTTCACATTTTTCGGGCAATTTTTAGCAAAAAAAGCCAAATTCTGAATCCCAACATTTACCTAGAAATGGCTATATCTTGAATATAAGCGACCTGTTTATGGTGATTCATATCCAAAATGGCCTTCATAGAAGATTTAAGTATGCCATTGAGCCTTCTGAAACCAAGGAAGCTGACTCAGGCCAAAAAATGGTCTAAAAAAGCATGCGAAATGGCTGAAAATATGCAATTTCATAAAAGCCGGAGTGGCCCGGCACAAGTCGCATGCCACAAAATATTTTTTGCACCAATTATCATTTTTTGGCCATAGCCAACTTTCTATACCACTGGCATATTGAAATTCCAAAAAAAGTTTTTTTCAGCCCACCCTAATGTATCAAAGAAACACTCACATGACAACACATGCATGGTTCCTTATCATTGGGCCAATGAATTGACATTCACTACTGCTACAATTTTCAACACAGCCAACGTTGCTTTCCTTGAAAAGTTAATACATCGAGGGAACCGCCAAATTTTTTCCACTGTTCCAACTTCTGTTGATGGCCTCTGCAATCGCAAATTGTGTTCCAGAGAAAGAGTTACTTTAATTTCTGATAGCAGGATAAGAAATTGCATTAAAGAATTCTGCAGGCATCGGAAAAAAATTCTGATTCATCACGATAGCAGGAACATGCTTTTGACAAATTCTTGTTTTTCCTGATTCCTGCTTTTCAACTTTCCAATACCAAATCAGAGTTGAAGTTCAATGAACATCAAGGAGCATCAATGAACAAGACTGACGAATTGATGGATCAGCGATGATAAGTACTGGAGCATTTCACAAAATCAATTTTATTCTCGATAGATCACAGGAATCCACTTAAATCCATGACATTTCCCATCTGCTTTCAGACACACAAAAAGAGCATTTGAAAACCAATTTGAAAGTCACTCAGGCATTAGCTGACAAGTCTGCAGACAAGGGCTTCATAACATTTCAAGGATAAATCTTGTCTTTGAAATTGCAGAAAATGATGGAGAAAAACTGAAACATAGAGAGGGATAGATATGGAGAAGAATTAATTCATTTCATTTGCACTTTAAAAACTCTGTATAACATTGGCCTTAAGTTGATAGCATACATATTTGGTATGGTTAGACCTGAATGAATTCTTGTTGTTACGAATCAACAGCTGCTGAACTGCGTAACGTTTAGTCTCAAACTATTGAAGTAAAATAGTGGCCTAAAAAGCACTTTTTCTGAGGCAGTACAAAAACTGAAGTGGATATGGGATTACATCACAGATGAAGTCACATATTGTAGCTATTCTGGGCTCTGTGTGACCAGGCAGTCTCAATAACTCTCATACGAGGGGCGTTCAGAAAGTTCGAGGCTTTTTTTTATATGGACACTTATTTTAAATTTAGAACTATGAATTTTTCACTGGATAAAATTCAGCATATTTGGAATGGATTTCCAAAATTTTGGACAATTTGGACATTTTTAAGTGATTCTGTGGTTGCCATGGAAACTGAAAGTTCAGCTTCTTGGGGCAGATAATACTGAAACCACTAAAGCAGACGAATTTTGGCTGTGAGTGACCTCTCTCTATTACTTGCATTATTGAGATTGACATTATTTGACACAGGAAATATAATATTAGCCTTGAAAAATACTCCCAAGCTCACCAAAAGTATTGATTCCTTCACCTGACCCATTGAAGTAAATGTTCTTTGAAGTCCTCCAAACAAAGTTCTGTAAAAGAATTTTGGTCATCCGAAGCCCTTTCTCCTCCAGTGCCTGAAACTATAGCCCCCATGGACTAAAAGTGAGGGAAAACCAGGACTTATGTAAAGCAACATGTCACAGGAATACTAGGATGGATAATGCTGTCCATATTTGTCTCTAGTTCATACTAGTGAATCCAGGCTTTCACAAGTCCTTATGCAGTCAGGGAAACACACCTTTGCTTCCTGAAATTGCCTCGCCAAATATGGCATACAGGAGTGCTTTCCCACATGGTTTCAGAGTAAGAATACACACATTTTGTGTGCTTGAAAGCATATTTAGAAGTTAATACCATATTTCTTGTGTCAAATATTGTCAATCTCACTAACACAAGTGACAGAGGGAAGTCTCTTACAGTCACAATTTCTTGGCATTCTTGGTTTCAGTGTGACCTGCCCCAAGAAGCTGAACTTTCAGTTTCCATGGCAACCACAGAATGACTTAGAAATGTCAAAATTGTCCAAAATTTTGGAAATCCATTCCAAATATGCTGAATTTTACCCTGTGAAAAATTCATAGCTCTAGATTGAAAATAAGTATCCATATAAAAAAAAGCCTCGAACTTTCTGAACGCCCCTCGTATTGTAGGGATTACTGTATTCTGTAATTTGCCCTTGCACACAAGCAGTTGGGAGTTTTAAACAGCTCTACATAGTAGCAGCCTGCTTTGTTGACTGGTGATGTATGGCAGAAAAGAGTAGATTCTTCAATGGAATTGTGAACATTTTTGCTCTGAAGCCATAAAATGACACCACATCAGGCAATTCAGGGGCTGACACGGGGTCAATGGCTTGGGGGAAAGCCAGCTCTCAGCAAGTGGGATCTGTGCCCATTTCGCCCTTCAGTCCCCTGAGACTTGTCTATTTGATTAAGGGCTGTCCCCTCATGATTGCATGAATTTCACGTCCAGGCTATCAAAAAGCTGCAGAATATATAGTCACAATAAAAACATATTCTGCTACTTTTGACGACATAGCTGTCATCATATTTCGGTGATACGAGGGGCGTTCAGAAAGTTCGAGGCTTTTTTTTATATGGATACTTATTTTCAATCTAGAGCTATGAATTTTTCACAGGGTAAAATTCAGCATATTTGGAATGGATTTCCAAAATTTTGGACAATTTTGACATTTCTAAGTCATTCTGTGGTTGCCATGGAAACTGAAAGTTCAGCTTCTTGGGGCAGGTCACACTGAAACCAAGAATGCCAAGAAATTGTGACTGTAAGAGACTTCCCTCTGTCACTTGTGTTAGTGAGATTGACAATATTTGACACAAGAAATATGGTATTAACTTCTAAATATGCTTTCAAGCACACAAAATGTGTGTATTCTTACTCTGAAACCATGTGGGAAAGCACTCCTGTATGCCATATTTGGCGAGGCAATTTCAGGAAGCAAAGGTGTGTTTCCCTGACTGCATAAGGACTTGTGAAAGCCTGGATTCACTAGTATGAACTAGAGACAAATATGGACAGCATTATCCATCCTAGTATTCCTGTGACATGTTGCTTTACATAAGTCCTGGTTTTCCCTCACTTTTAGTCCATGGGGGCTATAGTTTCAGGCACTGGAGGAGAAAGGGCTTCGGATGACCAAAATTCTTTTACAGAACTTTGTTTGGAGGACTTCAAAGAACATTTACTTCAATGGGTCAGGTGAAGGAATCAATACTTTTGGTGAGCTTGGGAGTATTTTTCAAGGCTAATATTATATTTCCTGTGTCAAATAATGTCAATCTCAATAATGCAAGTAATAGAGAGAGGTCACTCACAGCCAAAATTCGTCTGCTTTAGTGGTTTCAGTATTATCTGCCCCAAGAAGCTGAACTTTCAGTTTCCATGGCAACCACAGAATCACTTAAAAATGTCCAAATTGTCCAAAATTTTGGAAATCCATTCCAAATATGCTGAATTTTATCCAGTGAAAAATTCATAGTTCTAAATTTAAAATAAGTGTCCATATAAAAAAAAGCCTCGAACTTTCTGAACGCCCCTCGTACAGTGGTCTCTGCATTGCATGAGTCCCTTAACAGATTGCAAAGTAGTCAATAATATGGTGAAATTTCTACGAAAAAATACTTGTACAATCACCTCTACAATATAAGACCTTGGGTTATGAAGTGTGTTTCTTGCAGACGCATTTTCTCCACAAGGTGCAATCACATTACACAAGCGCTATAACCAGTTGTCCTGTTAGGCAGGGTCCATAGCATAGTGCATAACAGCAAGGTAGATATGAATAGAGGGTAAAGTTGTCAAAATGTTGAAGTTCATCATGTGAAACTTTCTCCTTACGGCAATTAATCAACCAGCAGCTTCAGCGGAGTAGACAATATGTAAAAGTAAAGAATAAAATGGAGCCATGCTCTGTTGGGACCAACTTTCAGCAAAATAAAGACAAAGATATAAGTTTATAATATATGAGCTTAAGTCGATATAGCACTCTCAGAATGATATGATGTTTAGACTTCGTCACTAACAGGTTGGCTCTCATGAAAGTCCTTGGTATAATTTCTGTCAGGCAACAACTTCTTGATTTCGTAAGCACAGGGTACATACAACATTGGCTGAGCGCCGTCTCAGTATGCATGGTGTATAAAGATATTGTAAGCTTGACAAGTAAAAGTTCTGTCTGACAATGTATATCTGTGACATTTCAAAGACTCTCTTCGTATCTATCTCAAACGTCTCATCAGTCAAAATTTCTCTGAAACCAGCTTGCCTCAAACCGAAGAGTTGCACTATTAATGGCTGTTGATAGAGAAGATTAGCAGTGGAATTCTTCAGCCTATGCCTCATGTTTCTGGAACATTAGCAGAATTGTTAAGCGCACTTTGGCAAATAATTACCCTGTTCTGCAACAAGCTGAAAACCACTAGACATAGCGGCAAGGAGCTTAAGATAACATTCTAATGACGTCATGCCCTCATCACGTCCTCAATGTCACACGTGTCATCACGTGGCTCCACAGGAAGTGTGACAGCAGGAACAGGAAGTAGTCTCAGTCTCAATATCCTCGGGGTATTAGTTAACAAGAGAGTTCTTGAAAGGACCTTAAAGCGCCATAAGGTTCTACGGTTTCTGTTTCTTTAAGTGCGCCTCTGCCAGGTTCGGTTTCCTGAAGCCCATCGAAGTCATTCATAAAATTGGATTGGTAAAGGTTCTAGATGTTGCTAGGATATCACTAGCAAGTGACTGTCTCAGATTCGTGTTAGAGAGGATCTTGTAAATGTTAAGGAATTCTTAAATGTAAGTGTTGGAGTAGATTTGCATTTACGATGGCTGGAAAAATTAAAAATAACTTGGGGTGAAGACGTTGTTGGTCAGTCAATACAGTTACCTCATTGGTGCATGCAACAATGCAAGATTCATGTGGAACGTCATTCAGATAAGATCTTTATAATATATCAACTTCTTGATTATGACTTTTTCGGTTATAGCATTTGGCATGTAGCCATTACATCTTCTGAAAACTAACCTCTCATCCTTAAAATATAAGTGAACACGGAGAGGGAGAGTTTCTCCTGAGAGAGAGAGAGAGAGAAAATTGGTTTTATTTAGCACATTTGTAAGACGATTTACATGTATGTCATATAATAGGTAGATCATGATAAGCTAGTATTCACTATTCATGTTATCTAAACTTTTAAAAATTATGTGCAAGGAGACCCACTGAAGCAATGCTTGTGGTTGTGGGCCACCTACATATAGTTAAATTCCATATATATATATATACACACAACAGTAGTACATACCAGGGTAGTAATATTAATTTAACAGATGTTTCAAGGTAGGGAAAAAAAAAAAAAAAAAAATCAATTAATCAAAAAAAATTTAAAGAAGTATTAAATTAAAAAAAATTAACTAATTAATTAATTAAATAAAATAAATTTAAGAACCAATATGGCATTTAAACATAAACATATGTACATGTAAAGTTACAAAAAAAGAGAAAAATAACAGTAATATGTTTATGGGAACCTTACAGATATACATCGAAATATATACATTGTGAGTTTGAGAATGAGGCGATGACGTGGAGGGGATGAGATGTGAATGATGGAATGGGAGGATGCGATGGAATGGAAAGGATGGGATGAAAGGATAATATGGAAAGGATGATACGGAAACGAAGGGGTTCAAAAGACTTGAACCAAAAAGCAAAAAGCAATCCTATGGCAAACTGAAAATCACTGTTTCCACCCCCGGGGGTGGACGGGTTGACAAACAGTGAGCCATAGGGCTTTGTGAAATTCTAAAATCAATTTAACCAAAGTGTAGTACCTGTTCATTAAAGTTAGATTGACTGTTGACAAGAAAAACAGTTTGTGTTAGTGCAGTTCAATTGATATTGCGATATGAGGTGCAGTTTGACTGCCTTTGAAAAGCTTTTCAGGGATTTATGAGCCATTGATTTCAGATTATCTGGGAGGCTATTCCAGGCATAACCTACCACATAGTTTAATGACTGTTTTTGAAGTTTATTGTTAATTTTATGAATATAGATATCATTTCTTTGCCTAGATTCCCTACTGGTATTGCTTATGTGTACATTTGGTAATGCTGAGCAGTGGTAAAGAGGCAAGCTATTAAGTTTTTTGCGATAGTATAGTTTGAGATGTGGATTCTCATAGTGTCAACTTTTGTAATGTAAATAGATTTAGAGTGCAACGCTATTTGTAGCAAGGAGGTTGCCTATAGAAGAAAATCATTACAAGGATCATGCTAATTATGTACATGCTGAGACAAACAAGAAGTATCTGCTTGTAATGCACATTGTGCTTCATTCTTGATTAGTGGTAGTATGCCAAATTCGTGGCATGTCATCTGTAACAGGAATTTGCTTCATACATTTTCCAGCTCATTTAATCTTCCTTTATGCTTGGCTTGGCGGCTGAAGTATATCAATTCTATTCATGTACAAGTGATGGAGTTCTTGCTGAATTCTAGGTACATTCTCCACCCACAGTCCCATGTGGTTATTATTTGTATTAAGAAGAAAACTTTAAAATATTCACTCTGCAACAATCTCTACTGGTGTAAACATTGTTTTCCTTGGAAATTCATTACATTGAGAAAGCCGTCCAACTTTTTTTGCTCCTTTCCAACTTCTGTTGATGGCATCTGGAATCACAAATTGTGTTCCGGAAGAAGGAGCTACTTAAATTTCTGATAACAAGATCAGAAATTGCA
Organism: Platynereis dumerilii; assembly: GCA_026936325.1. Taxonomy (NCBI): domain Eukaryota; kingdom Metazoa; phylum Annelida; class Polychaeta; order Phyllodocida; family Nereididae; genus Platynereis; species Platynereis dumerilii. The sequence goes on from JAPTHN010000041.1 coordinate 3,174,302, forward strand.
TTAAAGAATTTTGAAGCTAATAGGGAAAAAGCTTGATTAATCACAATAGTGGGAACGTGATTTTGGCAACTTCTTGTTTCCTGATTCCTGCTTTTCAACTTTGAAAGACCAAAACAGAGCTGAAGTTCAATGAACATCAAGGAACTTCAATGAACAAGACTGATGAATTGATGCATCAGTGATGATAAGTACTGGAGCATTTCACAAAATCAATTTGACTCTCGATAGATCACAGGGATCTGCTTAAATCCATGCCATTTCCCATCTGCTGCCAGACACACACAGAGGATTGAGGAGGGAAAAAGAGCACTTTGAAATAAATGAAAATTCACTCAGGCATCAGCCGACAAGTCTGTTGACAATGACTTCATAACATTTCAAGGATGATTCTTGTAATTAAAGTTGCAGAAAGATAGTGAAGTACAGAGAAACAGAAACATAGACAGAGCGAGAGATGCGGAGAAGAAGTTAATTTATTTAAGGTGCACTCATCATCAAGTTGGCTTTAATTTTAGTGTTCAAAGCTCCTTAAGAGCGATTATCTGAGAAAATCAACCCTTGACCGGAATGTGGTACGTCACAGAATCGTTTTATATTTTGTGGGATGGAAGTACTATGGCATGAGACGTCAGAAAAAAATTTTTGGTCCAGTCAGATTATTGGTTGCCATGGTAACCATGGCTTCATTATTTTGGACCAAATCAGCAAATTTGCAAAAAATTGAAAGTCAAAATTATGCAGACCCCATTGACCCCAGATTTAAAAATACAATGCCATTACTCAGTTCAAGAGTGACTATTCCAGACACAATGGGTAGTGCAGCGATATATTACCACCTTTCAGGCGGAAATATGAGCTTAAAATGCATAATTTTGACTTTTCATTTTTGCCAATTTAGCTCATTTGGCCCAAAATAATCGAGCCATGGTTACCATGGCAACCAATAATCTGACAGGTCCAAAATTTTTCTCGAGAACTTCTATCCCATAATACTTCAATCCTACAAAGTATGAAACAATTTCGTGACAGGTCACGTTCCAAATTTTCTGGAAATCGGTTGATTTTCTCAGATAATTGCTCTAAACTGTGCAACATTTAGTGTTGAGCATTACAAGTGTCTGTCAGCTAGCTTTGGAGGATCTAATACTTCAGTGTAATTACAGTGCGAGAACCTTTGGTCGAAGTCAATGACTAGTAAACAGGATAATACTTTCCTCAATGACTCTCTACAGGTTGTTCCCAGTGGGCATCTGACCTCACCTGATGTCAGACAGACATCAGGATAGTGTCTAGACTGATGTCAAAATAGACCGAATTGCCCAAAGGGATTATTCAGACAGTTGCATGTACATTTCAAAAGTTATGAAAATGGAATGAGAAGAATTATAAAACAGATGATGAGGACTTTTGCAAACCGCCTGTCCAGATTCTCCAGGAGGAGGGCAAAGTAAAAAATGTCCATTAGGACGTTGGCCATTTGCTGTCTGCATCTCATGTTCATGATTACACCGTCAATGATATTTTCATAGGACTGATGACGTTCCATAACACTTGCAACAGCCATTGTCACTTACCAATACTCTGAAATGCACTCCTTGGAGATTGCAGTGTTTTTTGGCTAATGGTAATTCACAGAGAAAAGCTGGATTGAGCACTTTTTAGGATTATACAGAAAACAGCATGCTTACACACTCTTTTATGCTTTTGAGAGATTTCTCCTTCCGAAGATTCACCAAACTTTTCTCATGGGGGTGTTTACTGTGTGTCTGATTTAATTTAGATCACCTCAGCATGAAATATGATGTCACAACATTTTTCAGATCCTCGCATTCAGTCTCAAATACTTTTTTTGTATACTATCACATTGCATCTCTGTGTCTAACAGATGATACATGCTTAATTTAAAGTTAGCGAACTTTAAATTGCCCTTCATTTGATATGACAGGTCAATCAACTAGATTCTGTGTAGTAAGTTGCCACCAATACACTCTGAATTAGTCCATGAAAAGATGGACAAATGGACTACTTCGAATGGCACTACATGGTGGTGCTTCCTTTAGTATCAAGGACAAATGGTATTTCTTGTTACAAAGAGGAATAATAAAAGAAAGTAGACTTAATTTTGTACAGTTTTTCCCACATCTTTATTTCGTGCAGACTTCATAACTGAATTTAACTTCTCATTCTACAAAGAGATACCTACATGCATTTTGCTACAAGATTACTCAAATAGAAGTTCGACTGGCAATATGTGTGGGAAGAGGAAGAATGTCACACCTATTTGCCCCCCCCCCCCCGCCCCCAAGGCCCCAGTTGTCTTAAGTTACAGGGAGTCTGTAACTGACTCTGGGACGAAGCAGTTTGGAGCAACATTTAGTTTGTCATTGTAGCAGGCTGCTTTGTTGATTGGTGATGCGTGGCAGCAGGGAGTAGAATCTTCAATGGAATAGTGGACATTTTTTGCTCTGATGCAATAAAATGACACCGCATCAGGCAGTGCAGAGGCTAACACAGGGTCAAAGGCTTGAGAGAAAGCCAGCCTGCAGCAAGTTGGCCCTGTGCCATTTCGCCCTTCAGTCCCCTAAGACTTTTCTATTTGATTAAGGGCAGTCCCCTCGTGATTGTATGAATTACATGTCTGGGCTATCAAAAAGCTGCAATATTTATAGTCGCAATAAACACGTATACTGCTATTTTCTGACAACATAGCTGTCATCGTATTTTGTTGCTACAGTGGTGCCTGCATTGTAGAACCATTCCACAATAGAACTAGTACATGTACAGTCACAGAACCACCCTTTCCAGTCATGAAGTGTGTTCCTGGAATCAAAGTCTCCCTTCAAGGTGCAGTGCACACTGAAAATACGTCACATACCGCCAGTGCTATAACCAAATGTCCTGCAACAGACGGTCTGCTGTATAACCAGTTGGATGTGAATAGAATGAAAAGTTGTCTAAAAGCTGAAGTTTGTAATATGAAACTTTGTTCCTCTGACAATTAACTAACCAGCAGCTTCAGCAGAGTAGACAAAATATAAAGAAAAAGAAGAGAACTTAGACATGCTCTAATATGACCGACACTGCAGGCTAATAAAAGCACCAATAGAATTGTGTTGTATGTTAGCTTAATTCAATATAGCACTCTTAGAATAATTGTGAATGTCAGAGACCATGATATTTAAATCATGTCACAGAGGTTAGCCCTCATGAGAGTCGCAGGTTTGATTTTCTTAACTTTAAAAAATTGGCAGCACCCTGTTTCAGCATGGTGTCTATAGACATGCTTGTCCAGGAAAAATTTTGTCTCAAGAGGTGAAGCTGTAATATTTTAAAGACTCTCTCTCATCTATCTCGTCCATCTCACCAATCCACCCTTCACAAATACCCTTGTGCTGCAAAGTCGAAGTCCGCCCTATTAATGGCTGTTGATGGAGCAGCTTAAGCATTGGAATTCCTTAGTTTATGCCTCATGCTTGCAAACAGATTTGTTATGCACACTTTGGCAAATAATTACCTTGTTCTATAATAGGCTAAAAACCGCTAGACACAGCGGCAAGGAGCTGAAGAAAACATTCCAATGACGTCATGCCCTCATCATGTCATCAACGTCACACGTGTCATCACGTAACTCCACAGGAAGTGTGACAGCAGGAGCAGGAAGTACTCTCAGTCTCGATATCTTCAGGGTATTAGTTAACAAGAGAGTTCTCGAAAGGACCTTAAAGTGCTATAAGGTTCTACGGTTTCTGTTTGTTGCCTCTGCCAAGTTCAGTTTTCTGAAGCCCATCGAGGTCATTCATAAAATGGGATTGGATAGGTTCTAAATGTTGCTGGGATGTTACTTGCAGTTGAATGTCTCTGATTTGTGTCAGATTTAATCTTGTAAATGTTAACGAATTCTTAAATGTAGGCCTATGTCTTTGAGAAGATTTGTATGTACAACGGGTAATTAAACTGCACCAGGTGTACTGATGTTATTTATGTTGTAGGGTATACTCGATGAGTCAATATCACTCAGGGTGGATAAAAGAAAATGACTTGGGGTCAAGTGGTCAATCAATAGAATAAGTAATAACTCATTGCTGCATGCAACAATGCAACATTCCCGTGCAATGTCATTCAGATAAGACCTTTTTAAAAATGTATCAATTTCTCGGTTATGACTTCTGCAATTATAGCATATCTTACATAGACATTTTTTCTTCTGACAAGTAACTCCCATCCTTGAAACGAACATGGAGAGGGAGAGGTTCTCCACAGGTGTCGATTCTCATGGTCGTGACTTGAGAGTGCATGGCCATTTGTAGCAAGTGGGTTGCCTAAGGAAGGTTATCATTACAAGCACCGTACTACATGCTGAGACAAACAGGAAGTATCTGTTTGTAAAGCACTTTTTGCTTCAAATTTTTGATTAATGGGAGTATGCCAAATTGGTGGCATGTCATTTGTTACTTGAGTTTGCTTCATACATTTTCTAGCTCATTTAATCTTCCTTTATGCTTGGCTTAGCAGCTGAAATATATTAATTCCTTTCATGTACAAGTGACGGAGTTTTCGCTCAAGTCTTGGTACATTATCCAGCCCTATGGTTATTAATTGTTCAAGAAGAGCAAGAGCTGTTTAGATAGTAATACCATGATAAACATTCCCATGGAGCAGCCTTTTGCCTGTCACCTGAGCTCTTCAGATTTTGTTCATTTATTGTAGCTTGCAAAAAGAAAACCGTTGACGCATTGTTGAATGACTTTTTTCTAGATTATGAGCTGGTGGCTGCACAACAAAGTAAGATGTTGTATCTCATGCTGATTTCTGCTTCTACGTCAGGAAGAATTTTAATCCTTCTAATTAGTGCCCAGGCAATAAGATATTATATGTTTTAGGATCAGTTTTTTTGATGAGCTGAGAAAGAATGGTAATCACAAACATGAAGTACTTTAGATCCAAATCATATGTTGATGATGATGGTATTGAACAATACTAATAACTGTTAAACCATACCGAGTAGGGATTCTAAGAACAAACGTATTATTCCTTAATGCATTTTAGCCACTGAATTGACATTCACCACTGTTACAATGCTCAATCCAGTTAGACATTGCTTTCCTTTACAAGTCATTACATTGAGTGAGCTGCCCAACTTTTTCTGCTCCTCTCAAACTTGTGTTGATGGCATCCTGAATCACAAATTGTGTTCCAGTGAAAGAGCTACTTAAATTTCTTATAACAAGATCAGAAATTACATTAAAGAATTCTGAAGGATATGGGAAAAAAGTTTGATTAATCAGAATAGCAGGAACATGCTTTTGACAAATTCTTGTTTCCTGATTCCTGCTTTTCAACTTTCTATGACCAAATCAAGAGTTGAAGTTCAATGAACATCCAGGAGCATCAATGAACAAGACTGATGAATTGATGCATCAGTGATGATAAGTACTGGAGCATTCCACAAAATCAATTTGACTCTTGATAGATCACCATGATTCACTTAAATCCATGACATTTCCCATCTGCTTCCAGACACACAGATAGGATTGAGGAGGGAAAAAGGGTAACTGAAAAAAAAGGAAATTCACTCAGGCATTAGGTGACAAGTCTGCAGACAAGGGCTTCATAACATTTCAAGGATAGATCTTATCTTTGAAATTGCAGAAAATGATGCAGAAAAACTGAAACATATAGACTGATAGGTATGGAGAAGAATTAATTCATTTCAGTTGCACTCTCAAAACTCTGTATAACGTGGGCCTTAATTTGTGCCATAATTTAATAGCATACATATTTGCCATGGTTAGACCTGGATAAATTTTTGTTGTTGAGAATCAACAGCTGCTGAACTGCGCAACACTTGGTCTCAAACTATTGTAGTATGGGATTACATCACAGATGAAGACACATATTGTAGCGATTCCGGGCTCTGTGTGACCAGGCAGTCTCGATAACTCTCATATTGTAGGGATTACTGTATTCTGTAATTTACCCTTGCAAACAAGCAGTTGGGAGCCTCAAATAGCTCTACATAGTAGCAGCCTGCTTTGTTGACTGGTGACGTATGGCAGAAACGAGTAGAATCTTCAATGGAATTGTGAACATTTTTGCTCTAAAGCCATAAAATGACACCACATCAGGCAGTTCAGGGGCTGACAGGGGGTCAATGGCTTGGGGGAAAGCCAGCTCTCAGCAAGTGGGATCTGCGCCCATTTCGCCCTTCAGTCCCCTGAGACTTGTCTATTTGATTAAGGGCTGTCCCCTCATGATTGCATGAATTTCACGTCCAGGCTATCAAAAAGCTGCAGAATTTATAGTCACAATAAACACATATTCTGCTACTTTTGACGACATAGCTGTCATCATATTTTGGTGATACATTGGTCTCTGTATTGCATGAGTCCCTTAACAGATTGCAAAGTAGTCAATAATATGGTAAAATTTCTACGAAAAATACTTGTACAATCACCTCTACAATATAAGACCTTGGGTTATGAAGTGTGTTTCTTGCAGACGCATTTTCTCCACAAGGTGCAATCACATTACACAAGCGCTATAACCAGTTGTCCTGTTAGGCAGGGTCCACAGCATAGTGCATAACAGCAAGGTAGATATGAATAGAGGGTAAAGTTGTCAAAACGTTGAAGTTTGTCATGTGAAACTTCCTCCTTCCAGCAATAATGAGCTGTTAATGTTTCATTTGACAATAAAAGTATCAACCAGCAGCTTCAGCGGAGTAGACAATATCTAAAAGTAAAGAACAAAATGGAGCCATGCTCTGTGGGGACCAACTTTCAGCAGGCTAATAAAGACAAAGATATAAGTTTGTAATATATGAGCTTAAGTCGATATAGCACTCTCAGAATGATATGAATCAGAGACCCATGATGTTTAGACTTTGTCACTGACAGGTTGGCTCTCATGAAAGTCCTTGGTATAATTTCTGTCAAGCAACAACTTCTTGATTTCGTAAGAACAAGGTAGATACAACCTTGGCTGAGCACCGTCTCAGTATGCATGATGTATAAAGATATAGTAAGCTTGACAAGTAAAAGTTCATTCTCACAATGTAAATCTGTGACATTTCAAAGACTCTCTTCGCATCAATCTCAAACATCTCATCATTCAACCTTTCTCTGAAACCTGCTTGCCTCAAACCGAAGGGTTGCACTATTAATGGCTGTTGATAGAGAAGATTAGCAGTGGAATTCTTCAGCCTATGTCTCATGCTTCTGGAAAATTAGCAGAATTGCTATGCACACTTTGGCAAATAGTACCCTGTTCTGCAATAAGCCGAAAACAGCCAGACACTGCAACAAGGAGCTTAAGATAATATTCTAATGACGTCATGCCCTTATCACTTCATCAACATCACACATGTCATCACGTAAATCCACAGGAAGTGTGACAGCAGGAGCAGGAAGCAGTCTCAGTCTCAATATCCTCGGGGTATTAGTTAACAAGAGAATTCTCGAAAGGACCTTAAAGCGCCATAAGGTTCTACGGTTTCTGTTACTTTAAGTGCGCCTCTGCCAGGTCCAGTTTCCTGAATCCCATTGAAGTCATTCATAAAATGGGATTGGATAGGTTCTAAATGTTGCTAAGATATTATTCGCTGGTGAAAGTCTCTGTTTTGTGTCAGTTAGGATCTTGTAAATGCTAAGGAGTAAAATTACTTGGGGGCAAAGTGGTCTGTCGATACAGTTAACTCATTGGTGCATGCAACAATGCAACATTCCTGCGGAATGTCATTCGGATAAGACCTTTGAAATGTATTAATTTCTTGGTTATGACTTCTTCGGACATAGCATTTGGCACATAGCCATTATTTCTTCTAACAAGTAACCTCCCATCCTTAAAAGTGAGCAAGGAGAGTGAAAGGTTCTCCGGAGGTGTGGAACCCCATGGTGTCAACTTTTGTAACGTAAACAGATTTGCAAGGCCATTTGTCGCAAGAAGGTTGCCTATGAAAGGTAATCATTACAAGGATCATACTAGTTACGCACATGCTAAGACAAACAGGAAGTATTTGCTTGTGATAAACGTTGTGCTTCATTTTTGATTAATGGGAGTATGCCAAATTGGTGGCGTGTCATCTGTTACTGGACTTTGCTTCATACATTTTCTAGCTCATTGAATCTTCCTTTATGCTTGGCTTGGCGGCTGAGTATATTAATTCCTTTCTTGTACAAGTGATGGAGTTCTTGCTGAATTCTAGGTTCATTCTCCACCCACATGGTTATTAATTATATTAAGAAGAAGACTTCATAATATTCACATCTGCAACAACCTCTACTGGTGTAAACATCGTTTTCCTTGGAAATTCATTACATTGAGAAAGCCGTCCAACTTTGTTAGCTCCTTTCCAACTTCTGTTGATGGCATCTGGAGTCACAAATTGTGTTCCGGAAGAAGAGGCTACTTAAATTTCTGAAAATAAAATCAGAAATTTCATTAAAGAAGTTTGAATAAAATGGCCAAAAAGTTTGATTAATCACAATAGTGAGAACATGTTTTTGGCAATTTTTTGTTTCCTGATTCCTGCTTTTCGACTTTCAAAGATCAAATCAGAGCTGAAGTTCAATGAACATCAATGAACCTCAATGATCAAGACTGATGAATTGATGCATCAGTGATGATAAGTACTGGAGCATTTCACAATATCAATTTGACTCTCGATAGATCACTTGTATATACTATCAGTCATGCACTGCAATGCAGGCATGAAATTCGTGGTGAGCCACAGGGATCCACTTAAATCCATGACATTTCCCATCTGCTTGAAGCTGCTTCAAACAAATGGAAATTCACTCAGGCATTAGCTGACAAGTCTGCAGACAAGCGCTACATTTCATTTCAACTATAAATCTTGTCTTTGAAATTACAGGAAGATAGTGATGTAGAGAAAAATTAAATATAAAGAGAGATAGATGTGAAGAAATTAAAGTCATTTCTGTTGCACTTTGACAATTCTGTATAAATATGACTTTCATTAAGACACAACTTAATAACATAGTTATTGCGATATGATAACATCTGGATGATATTTTGATGTTGTAAGCTCTATGCACCAGAATTGTGCAAATATAAGTGAGCATCAGATATGATAAAGTCAGCGAAGGCTCTTACCATGTAAGAACACTGCCTGTGGAGAGTCAATGACTAGTTTCTGTATAATACTTTCCTCAATGACTCTCCACAGGCAGATCCAGAAAGTGTTCCAAACTCTTGACCTGTCCCTAACACCTTGATGCAATAATTTCCATGAAGTGCCGAACAGCACTGATTGGAGCTAGTGCAGCATGACAAGCTTTATATGAATTTGAAAATGGCGAGAAGTGTGCGGAAGCCTCTCAAGATGATTATTACTGGAGACAGGGGCAGATCTGTGTGTAAAGTGTCCATTAAGATGATGGCCATTTAATGTATGTGTCCTGTGCAGTTATAATATCAAGTGCTTGTCCAACAACTCGTCTCTTCACTGCACTTAGGTTGGTCCAGTAACATTGCTCTAATATCTGTGGCATTGCCTGAAAATGCTCATGATGACACTGTCAATGATGTTCACATTCCATAAAGTCATGAAACTCTGTATGACATCGGTTGCGACATTGGCATAAGCCATTATCACTTACCAATATCCTGAAGTGCACTCCGTGAAAATTGCTGTGTTTTAGCTACTGGTCATTTACAGAGAAAACCTGGATTGAGCACAGTCTAGGATTCTGCAGAAAAAACCACACTGACACACTTTGTGTGCTTTTTGAGAAATGACTCCTTCGCAAAGTTTGGCAAAACTTTTCTCATGGAGTGTTTATTGTGTTGCTGATTTAATTTAGATCACTTCAGCATGAAATATGATATCACAACATTTGTCAGTTCCTCACACTTGATTTCACATACTTTTTTTGTGTACTATTGCATTGCATCTTTGTGTCCGACGGACTACACCTGCTTAATTCAAAGTATAGCAGACTTTAAATTGCCTTTCATTTGATATGAGAGGTCAATCAATAAAATTCTGTGTTGTAATCTGCTACCAAAACATTCTGAATTAGTCTTTGAAGAGAGGGACAAAGAGGCTATTTTGTATAGTACCAAATGGTGGTGGTGCTTGCTTTAGTTTTTATGGTATTTACTGCTACAAAGAGGTGAAATAAGAAAAAAAGTAGGCTTAATTTTCTGTAGAGTTTCTCACATCTTTAATTCATGTGGGCTTTATAACTGCATTTAACTTTTCATTCTGCTGAGAGATTGTACCCCACATGAATTTTACCACTCGATATTCAAATGGAGGGTTGGCTCAACAAGAGGAAGAATGTCACACCTATTTTGGAGTCTGTACGGCCCCGGTAGTCTTAAGTTACAGGGAGTCTGTAACTGACTCTGGGATAAAGCAATTGGGAGCCACACATAGCTCTACATTGCAGCCGGCTGCTTTGTTGGTTGGTGATGTATAGCAGAAGAGAGCACTTTACTACAAGATTACTAAAATGGAGGTTCAGCTGACAAAAGTGTGGGATTTCATCAAAGAAGAGGAAGAATGTCACACCTATTTTGGACTAGAGTAGCAGAGAGAGCTGAAAACTACTGCATCCTGTAGATGACTCTGGCACAAAGCAATTGGGAACCTGCATATAGTTTGTCATTGTAGCAGGCTGCTTTGTTGGTTGGTGATGTACGGCATAAGAGAGCAGAAACTTCAATGGAATAGTGGACACTTTTGCTCTGACGCAATAAAATGACACCACATTAGGCAGTTCAGGGGCTAACACAGGGTCAATGGCTTGAGGGAAAGTCAGCCTGCAGCAAGTTGGCCCTGTGCCATTTCGGCCTCAAGTCCCCTAAGACTTGTCTATTTGATTAAGGGAGGTCCCCTTGTGATTGTATACATGAATCACATGCCCGGGCTATCAAAAAGCTGCAAAAAGTTATGGTCGCAACAAACACTATTATTTTCTGTCAACATATTTTTGGTTGATACAGGGCCCCTGCATTGTCAAACTCTTTCTCAGTAGATTGCAAGGTAGTCATTCACGTGGAGTAAACGTTCTACAAAAAATACAGTTACTTCTACAATATAAGGCCAACACATCAGCGGTCATATAGTGTGTTTCCTTGAGGCGCGGTCTCTCCTGAAGGTGCAAAATGCACTGAAAATAGTACCTAGCAGTCACATTGGCCAGTACTACAACCACTGCCTCATCACAATATGAATATAGAGAATAGTCATCTAAAAGTTGAAGTTTGTCAAATGAAACTTTCTCCTTCCGGCAATTAACCAACAGCTTCGGCGGAGTAGACAATAATTATGTAAGGGTAAAGAGAAAGGAGCCCTGGCTAATGTGACCAAATTTCTGCAGGCTAATGATTACAGAGACACAAGTTTGTTGTATAGTAGCTTAAGTTAATATGGCACTATTGGAATGATATTTCAGAAAATCCAGAGATTCAGATTTTTTAATTCTGTCACTGATAGGTTTGCTCTCATGAAAGTCCCTGGTTGCAATTTCTTGATTTTATAAACACAACTTTTAAAAGTGCAAAAAAACCAAATTTCTGTGTTGGTATACAGTACAACCCAAAGTAAAATAAGAACATCTTCTGTCTGAAGTCCTCTGTTTACCTATTTTGCCCTCTTTTCTCCTCTCCACCCCAAATCTCCTTTGACTCCTTACAACAACCTTAGCCCACATTAAGAACTCTATTTAAACAGCTACCAATGTAACTGCAATTAGCAGAGGTGCAAAATATCAAGTAAATCAAACACAATGGGGATGATTGAGTTTAAATTCGTGTTGTTTAGATGTGATTTTAATGTAATTTTAAAAGATAGTTTCAAGTAGGTAAAAGTAGGAAGTGATTCAGAGGTAGTCAAAAGGTGTGAAAGGGTAAAGTAGTGGCTGATTCTTCCTTCCTGCAAGGGTAATCGTACTTTATTTTGGGTTGTACTGTAAGGTGTATAAAAATGCTTGCCAGGTAAAATTTCGAGAGGTAAATCTGCAACATTGCTCTCACTCCTCTATCTCATCCATCTTCATGTACCTTTCACCATTATTGTCCACATCAAAATCGAAATCCACCAGATTAATGGCTGTTGCAGAGCAACTGAAGCATTGGAATTCCTTAGCTTATGCCTCATGCTTCTATAACCTTAGCAGATTTTTTTTACATACGCTTTGCTGAATGATTACTCTGTTTTGTAATAAGCTGGAAACTGCAAAAAACAACAACGTGAAGCTTAAGATAACGTCATCGACGTCACACGTGTCATCACGTGGCTCCACAGGAAGTGTGACAGCAGGAACAGGAAGTAGTCTCAGTCTCAGTATCCTCGGGGTATTAGTCAACAAGGGGGTTCTTGTAAGGACCTTCAGGTGCTGTAAGGTTCTTTGGCTTCTGTTTGTTCTTTGATACCATTCATAAAATTGAACAAGATAGATTCTAAATTCAGCTTGTAAAATTAATATAGGTTATTGTAAATGCTAATTTTAAGGAATTCATAAATGTATTTGTTCAAGTAGATTTGTATCGACAATGCATGGGATGTAGTGATGAAACTTATGTTTGTTAGATATACATGTCATGTATACAATCAATTCTCAAAGAGAGGGTTTTAAAGATAAAATATCTTGGGATGAAGTGATCAGTCAATACAATTTGATTATAACATAACTTGTATGAGGAGTGTTATGTGATATTCAGGTGTGACATTGGTGTGCAGGAATTATACATAATTTCTTGGTTATGAATACTTCTGTTGCAGCATTTTCACATAGTTATTGTGTTTATAACCGCAGTATATCGTAGATGGAATAACCTCCCATCATTACAAGTGAACACGGAGAAGTAGAGGTTCTCAAACTCTCACGGTTGTGTGGGTATTTATTGTTGCCATTTATGAAGGTGAAAAGATTTAGTGTGGATTGGAGAGGCTGGTTCACTATCTTATTACAATGCGAAAAGAAAGAAAATTTGTCTATAAGTTGAAGTTTGTCAAATGGAACATTATCCTTCCGGCAATTAACCAACCAACAGCTTCAACGGAGTAGACAATATGTAAAGGTAAAGAAGAGAATGGAGCCATGGCTTATGTGATCAATTTTCAGCAAGCTTATGATAGCAGAGATATAAGTTTGTTGTATGTTAAGTCAATATGGCACTCTTAGAATGATATTTTAGAAATATCAGACTCTCATTTTTAAATTCTGTCAGTATTAGGTTTGCTCTCATGAAAGTCCCAGTGTAATTTCTTGATGTTATAAAACAAATTTTAAAAGTGCAAAATGGGCAACGTCCTGTGTTGGTATGAGGTGTGTAAAAATGCTTGCCCAGTAAAATTTCTGTTTTAAGAGGTAAATATGCAACATTTCAAAGACATCTATTTCATCCATCTACCTTTTACCATTGCCAGCCACCTCAAAATCGACGTCTACAAGATTAATGGCTTTTGTAGAGCAGCTTAAGCATTGGAATTCCTTAGCTTATGCATCATGCTTCTAGAACCTCAGCAGAATTTTTCACGTACGCTTTGCTGAATGATTACCATGTTTTGTAATAAGCTGGAAACTGCAAGACACAGCAACCAGGAGCTTAAGATATAACGTCATCAAAGTCATACGTGTCATCACGTGGCTCCATGCATAGGAAGTGTGACAGCAGGAACAGGAAGTAGTCTCAATCTCAATATCCTCAGGGTATCAGTTGACAAGAGGGATCTTGTAAGGACCTTCAAGCGCTGTAATGTGCAAGTTCAGTTTACTGAGCTCTTTTGAGACCTTTTATAAAATTGAACCAGATAGATTCTTAATTCAGCTAGTGCAATTTAGATAGATTCTTGCAAATGCTAAGGAATTCACAAATGTATGTTCAAGTAGATTTGTATCGACATTTGACAATGCATGGGGTGGAGTGATGAAACGTATGGTTGTTAGATATACAATTATACATGTCATGTATAAAATCAATACTCAAAGAGACGGTTTTTTTAAAACATAAAATGTCTTGGGATGAAGTAGTCGGTCCATACAACTTGATCAAAACTTAACTTGTATGAGGAGTGTTATGTGTTATTCAGGTATGGCATTGGAGTGCATAATCATACTTAATTTCTTGGTTATGAATACTTCTGTTGCAGCATTTTCACATAGTTATTGTGTTTATAACCGCAGTATATCGTAGATGGAATAACCTCCCATCATTACAAGTGAACACGGAGAAGTAGAGGTTCTCAAACTCTCACGGTTGTGTGGGTATTCATTGTTGCCATTTATGAAGGTGAAAAGATTTAGTGTGGATGGGAGAGGATGTATTTTGAAAGGAAGGAACTGAAGGAAGGTTTTCATTCTGAGACCGTACTACATCCTGAGTAGAACAAGAAGTATCTGCTTGCCATGCACATTGTGCTTCATTCTTGATTAATGGGAGTATGCCAAATTGGTGGCATGTCATCTGTAACTGGAATTTTCTTGCTCATTAAATCTTCCTTTATGCTTGGCTTGGCAGCTGAAGTATATTAATTTCTTTCATGTACAAGTGATAGAGTTCTTACTCAATTCTTGGTACATTTTCCACCCGCAGTTCCACATAGTTATCAATTGTACAACAAGAGGAATTTTGATAGTAACATCATTCCCATGGAGGAGCCTTTTTCCTTCTTGCTGGGTGCGTCAGATTTATGCATTCGTTGTAGCTTGCTAAAGAACTCTTGCCTTGTTAATTATTGTTTCTCTTATCTGGAAGCAGCGCACTATGATAATTGCTAGTCTCAATGTTTGGTTTCTGCTTTTGGCAGATTTCACGAAAAAGCTGCAAAATGACTTACCACAACTTGTCCACAAGTTACATTAGCACAATACTGATAAGGCCACACATAATCGATTCGTAGATTCTCAGATTTTCTCAGGGTGCTTCTTCTGAGGATAGCTGGCAGGACAAAAAAAAGCTAAAATCTAAATCTTTTATTGTGTCAATCCATTAAATAAAATCATGGGTAAACAATCTTTTCTGTTGGATTGGTAGGTAAGAGTAGCTAAAAATATGGCCTTGTGCTAATGTAACAACAATGAATGATGTAGGACGGAATTTTTTATGCTGATCCTACTGCAATATAAATGAAGTCATCAGCAGGGTACCACCCCTGGCCTGCTCTTGGGAGACCTAGCTTTCAGTTCAGAAAGAATTTGAGATCTAATCATGTGTTTTTTAACGTAATTTTTAGGTACATATTTTGCTAATGTAACACTATGAAATGGACGGATGCAAAATTGCAGTTACATTAGCAATAAAGAAACAGGTACCACACCCAGTCGTTTATGTTTTTGGTGATGCAAATAGGCAAATAAGACACGTTTTTCAATGAAATATTATAATTTCATGTTTGAAATTGGCATAAGAAGCAAGAACACAGAAAAATGTCCATGCAAAAGTTGCTAATGTAACCTCAGTGTCCTGAGACGGAATCGAGTTACATTAGCAGTCTTTTTTTATTTTTCATTTTTTTCAAGTTTTATAATGACCAAGACAATTAAAAATGGTTCCAAAGTAATTTTCAAGATGTTTTTTATCAATCACATACCATTACATTTTCCTGAATTGGCTTTAGCAGATTCCACAGAGTGCCAAAGTAAGCATGTCTGATCACCAGTAAGTTTGGTCGTCCAAAATTGTCCTCATGAGGCATAAAAAAATATCTTTTTAAGAGGAAAAAGCTACATATTTGAGGAATATTTTATTGATATTTATTCATTACCTCACAGATATACTTAGTAATAGGTTTACTTGCTTCAGGAAGCAACAGAGAGATAACAAAAGGGTTGGAAAGTTTAAGGTACCTTTTAAGAGTACTTTTCGTGAAATCTGCCTTTTGCAAGAACGTACAGTCGTATATGAATATCAATTATGTTTTTCCTAACCATAACAGCTTGTAACCAAGCACCTGTTGCAAGACCATTCAATTGTTATTGTCAAGACATAAGGTGTAAATGATACAAACTTAGCTGCTGTAATGTATTGGAGATGTTAATCGGAAATTTGGTCTGTCAGCAAAGCGACAATTTTCATTTCTAGCTGCTCATGAGGATATGTGGACGAGAAGAGAGAGATTTGGAGTCTTTCAAAAATTAAATATTGAGACCTTAGGTACAAGAAGCCTCAAATTTAATGTCTCATCCAAACAATATCCAATTGGATGTTGCTCATGAACATCATCAAATGAATTGTTCTGTTACTGAGAATTATACCCAGGTCATTCATTGGAGCAGTGCTTGTCCAGGAGAAATTCTGTCTCAAGAGGTGAATCTGTAATATTTTAAGGACTCTCTTGTCTACCTTGTCCATCTCACCATTCTACCCTTCACCGATACAAGTGAATTCCTTAACTTATGCTTCCAGAACCTTAGCAGAATTGTTATGTGTACTTTTGTGAATAATTAACCTGTTCTAAAATAAGCTGGAAACTGCAAGACACGGCAACCAGGGGATTAGGATAATGTTCTAATGACATCATGCCCTCATCACGTCATCAATGTCACACATGTCATCACATGGCACCACTGGAAGTGTGACCGCAGGAACAGGAAGTAGTCTCGGTCTCAATATCCTCAGGGTATCAGTTAACAAGAAAGTTCTCGAAAGCGCTATAAGGTTCTACGGTTTCTGTTTGTTTAAGTACCCCTCTGCCAGGTTCAGTTTCCTGAAGCCCATCGAAGTCATTCATAAAATTGAATTGGATAGGTTCTAAATGTTGCTAGGATATTACTCACAGTTGAATGCCTCAGATTCTTGTCAGATAGGGTCGTGTAAAGTCTAAGGAATTCTTAAATGCATGTGTTGGAGTAGATTTGTATTTACAATCGGTATACAAACTGCATGGGGTGTAGCATTGAAATTTAAGGTGTCGCTTCTTAGTATCCCGTAAAATTAATTGGGGTGAAGTGGTTAGTCAATACAGTTAGTAATGACTCATTGGTGCATGCAACACTGTAACATTCCTGAGGAATGTCATTTGGATAAGACCTTAAAATGTATTAATTTCTTTGTTATGACTTGTTTTTTGCATTTGGTACATAGCCATTATTTCTTCTAACAAGTAACCTCCCATCCTTATAAGTGAACACAGAGAGGGAGAGGTTCTCCAGAGGTGTGGATTCTCATAGTGTCAACCTTTGTAATGTAAATAGATTTAGAGTGCCAGGCCATTTGTGGCAAGGAGGTTGCCTATGGTAGGTAATCATTAGGGTGGTCCAAAAAAATATATGTCCTAATTTCATTGATGGTACCCCCTAACTTTTTTCCTTTGACCATGTGGGAGAAGTGTGCAAAATTTCAGCCAAATTGATTAATATTTAGAGGTGGCTCATCAAGGTTGAAGTTTTGCTATATTTAGCATTAAAACGCCTATATCTAAATGGTGAAAATTGTGTAAAATCATATTTTCCTTTCATTTGAGGCCTACTAAGGCACTAACCAACTGAGGAAAAAGCATTATAGCACTTGTCTGTATCTTCCTCTCCACATTAAAAAAAGGGGGATTTGCCACTTATATCATTAAAATTCTTATGTCAATTGATGTGTATTGGGTGAGAATTTGGCAAAATTGGTACACCAATATAGATTTATAAATAAATATTAAAATTTTATGGAGAGGTTCTTGGATCATGACTGAGTCATGCCATACTACTTTCAATAAATTATTCTAGTCCAGCATGATAAAGAATGTATATCCCATCCTCTTGGTTGGTTATTATTATAAATGGCCCCTATCCCCAGATAAGCCCGTCTTGGAAGTTTCTCTCACTCCGAAGCTTCAGATGTGAACATTAACATGATTAGTGTACCCAATACAATTTGAGCTGTTTGACACCTTATTAAATTTGTGAGACCACATCAGTTGTGAAAGGGGTTCTTACAATCCAAAGGCATTTTTTCCCTGCTATTGTCAGTCACAGTACAATGTTTGAGGTAGTTTATCTTTTGCAGGGATATCTGTTTATGGGTGGCCCCTTGATAGCGGCCTACTAGCCTTAAAGGGGTAACCCTCAATAGAGAATTGTCAAACAAAAAATAATGTATAACATATCAATAGTTTATTTATCTTTTTCATAACTTATTCTCTATTGAAAATAAATATGTCTGAGTCTGAGTCTGAAAGACAACTTACTTTGTTCTATCATCAAAGAACAAACTTTGATTTTATGAGAACTTAATAACTTTTGAGCAGGGATCTTTGCATAACCAACACAATTATTTCTAGGGTATCTCTAATTTCCACAGGTGTGCATGAATTACTTGGCACATAAAACTCATTCGTCCAAGATCTCACCTTAGAAATATTAATAGGTCATTTGCATACTGGTATATATTGAATGTGGAACGTGTAGTTGAGAAAGATGGAATTGCTACCTGCACGTCTTTTTAAAAAGTTTCTGTAGCATGTGTCAAAATACCACTTGGCCAGAAATTGAGAAAAGATGTTGAGACCATCACACTATCAAAAGTCACGGCACCTTCTATTACACAGTACATAGAATCCTTCTGATGTTTAGTGAATTACCTTCTCTGATTATATCCCATACTCTTTTTCATGCTGGACTATAATAATTTATTGAAGGTAGTATGGCAAGACTCAGTCATGATCCCACAACATTTATGTAATGATCCTTTCCATTAGATTTTGATATTTATTAATAAATCTATATTGGTCTACCCATTTTGCCAAATTTTCGCCCAATACACATCAATTGACATAAGAATTTTAATGATATAAGCGACAAATCACTTTTTTTTTAAACCTGGATAGGAAGATATACAAAAAAGTGTTATGTTGCTTTTTCCTCAGTTGGTTGGGGCCTTAATAGGCCTCAAATGAAAGGAAAATATGATTTTACACAATTTTCACTATTCAGATATAGGCGTTTTAATGCTAAATATGGCAAAACTTCAACCTTGATGAGCCACCTCTAAATATTAATCAATTTGGCTGAAATTTTGCACACTTCTTCCACATGGTCAGAGAAAAAAAGTTAGGGGGTACCATCACCACATTTTACACTTTTATTATTTCCCATTGGATGTTGGACCACCCTAGTAATCATATACAGGGATCATACTAGTTATATACATGCTAAGACAAACAGGAAGTATTTGCTTGTAATGCGGGTTGTGCTTCATTTTTGATTAATGGGAGTATGACAAATTGGTGGCGTGTCATTTGTTACTGGACTTTGCTTCATACATTTTCTAGCTCATTTAATCTTCCTTCATGCTTGGCTTGGCGGCTGAAATATATTAATTCCTTTCATGTACAAGTGATGGAGTTTTTGCCAAATTCTTGGTACATTCTCCAGCCCTATGGTTATTAATTGTACAAGAGCAAGAGCAATGCTGTTTAGATAGTAATACCATGATAAACATTCCCATGGAGCAGCCGTTTGCTTGTCACCTGAGCTCTTCAGGTTGAGTTCATTTATTGTAGCTTTCAAAAAGAAAACCGTTGATGCATTGTTGAATGACTTTTTTCTAGATTATGAGCTGGTAGCTGCACAACAAAGTAAGATGTTGTATCTCATGCTGATTTCTGCTTCTACGTCAGGAAGAATTTTAATCCTTCTCTTAAGTGCCCAGCAAAGATACATTATATGTTTTAGGATCAGTTTTTTTGATGAGCTGAGAAAGAATGGTAACCACAAACTTGAAGTACTTTAGATCATCTCATCTTAACAACATAGTAAAACAGTTGAAGTAATTACTACAAAAGCCAACATCCATTTATGAATCAGAATCTGATCTGAATCTGAATCATATGTTAATGATGATGGTATTGAACAATACTAATTACTGTCAAACCATACCGAGTAGGCATTCTAAGAAAAAAATTATTATTCCTCGGTGCATTTTAGCCACTGAAATGACATTCACCACTGTTACAATGCTCAATCCAGTTCGACATCTTTCAATGAAAAGTCATTACATTGAGTGAGCTGCCAAACTTTTTCTTCTCCCCTCCAACTTGTGTTGATGGCATCTTTAATCACAGATTGTGTTCCAGTGAAAGAGCTACTTAAATTTCTGATAACAAGATCAGAAATTGTATTGAAGAATTTTGAAAGGCAATGGGCAAAATTCTCTGATTAGTCACAATAGCAGGAACTTGATTTTGTCAGTTACTTGTTTCCTGATTTCTGCATTCCAACTTTGAGAGACCAAAACAGAGCTGAAGTTCAATGAACATCAATGAACAGGACTGATGAATTGTTGCATCAGTGATGATAAGAACTTGAGAATTTCACAAAATCAAATTCACTCAGACACTAGCTGACGAGTCTGTTGACAAAGGCTTCATAAAATTTCAATATATCTTGTCCTGGAAGTTGCAGAAAGATAATGATGCAGAAAAATATAAAGGTAGATGTGGAGATTGCATTAATTCATTTTGGTACATTTACCTTTTAAAACTCTGCTGGATTAAGCACTATCTAGATTCTACAGAAAACATCACGCTTAAACAATTTTTTATGCTTTTGAGAAATATTTCCTTCCCAAAGTTTGGCAAAACTTTTCCCATAGGGTATTTATTTTGTGGCTCATTTAATTTAGATCACCTCAGCAAGAAATATGATATCACAACATTAGATTCTCACACTCAGTCTCACATACTTTTTTGTGTACTATCGCATTGAATCTATGTGTCTGACAGACAATACATGCTTCATTTAAAGTATAGCAAACTTTCAATTGCCTTTCATTTGATACGACGGACTAATCAACAAGATTCTCTGTTGTAATTTGCCACCAATGAACTCTGAATTGGTCGATGAAGATGAAAAATGGGACAAATAGACTATTTTGAATGTAACCAAATATTGTTGCTTCCTTTAGTCTAAAGGACAAATGGTATTTTTTTCGCTACAAAGACATAAAATAACAAAAAAAAAGTAGGTGTCATTTTGTACAGTGTTTCTCGCATCTAATTCATATGGGCTTTATAACTGGATTTAAATTCTCATACTGCAAAGAGATTGTACCCTGGCCTACATGCAATTTGCTGCAAGATTACTAAAATGGTTCAGCTAACAAAAAGGGTGAGATTTTATCAAGCAGGAGGAAGAATGTCTCAGCTATTTTGGACTAAGCAAGTCCCCAGCTGTCTTAAGTTGCAGGGAGTCTGTAACTGACTCTTCGACAAAGCAATTTGGAGTCACATGTAGTTCTTCATTGTAGCAGGCTGCTTTGTTGGTTGGAGATGCATAGCAGAAGAAAGCATTTTGCTGCAAGATTACTAAAATGGAGGTTCAGCTGACAAAAAGTGTGGGATTTCATCAAAGAAGAGGAAGAATGTCACACCTATTTTGGACTAAAATAGCAGGGAGAGCTGAAAACTACTGCATCCTGTAACTGACTCTGGGACAAAGCAATTGTGAACCTGCATATAGTTTGTCATTGTACCAGGCTGCTTTGTCGGTTGGTGATGTACGGCATAAGAGAGCAGAAATTTCAACGGAATGGTGGATAATTTTGCTCTGACGCAATAAAATGACACAACATCAGGCAGTTCAGGGCTAACACAGGGTCAATGGCTTAAGGGAAAGCCAGCCTGCAGCTAGTTGGCCCTGTGCCATTTTGACCACAAGTCCCCTAAGACTTTTCAATTTGATTAAGGGCAGTCCCCTTGTGATTATATCAATTACATGCCCGGGCTATCAAAAAGAAACACATATTCTGCATTTGTCTGTCAACATAGCTGTCAACATTGTTCTAGTTGATACAGGACCCTTGTATTGTGAGGGTAAATTTTCTACAAAAATACAGTTACGGTCACCTGGAGCTCCAATATAAATCCAACCCCTCCACAACCATGAAATTTGTTTCCTGAATGCTCAAAGTGGACTGAAAATACTACCAAGAAGTCAAATGTGAATAGATGGAAAGGTTTTTTAAAAGTTGAAGTTTGTCAAGTGAAACTTTCTCCTTCCAGCAATTAACCAACCAGCTGCTTTAATGGAGTAGACAATATATAAATGTGAAGAAGATAACTTAGCCATGCTCTAATATGACCGACTTTCTGCGGGCTAATGATAGCAGAGATAAAAGTTTGTAAGCATATGGCACTCTGAGAATGATTAGAATTATTCATCAGAGACCCTGATATTTAAATTTTGTCACTACGGTTAGTTCTCATGAGAGTCCCTGGTTCAATTTCTGTCTGGGACCAACTTCTTGATTTAAATAAGCACAAGGTGGGTACAGAATTGGCAGCGTCTCTCCCTCATCTTTCTGCACTTCACTTTTGCCAGTTTGCCTCAAAGTCATCATATTACTGCTGATAGATCAGCTTAAACCGTTGAATTTCTTAGGCTACAGGTGTCATGCTTCAAGCACCAGGGAAATTGTTATCTGCATTTACTAAGGCAAATAATTATTCTGTCCTGTAATAAGCCCCATGGAAACTGGTGGATGCAGCAACAAGAATCTTAAGATAACCTTCTAATGACGTCATGCCCTCATCACGTCATCATTTACACACATGTCAACAAGTGGCTCCACAGAAAGTGTGACAAGAGGAACGGGAAGCAGTCTCAGTCTCAATGTCGTCAGGGTATTAGTTAATAAAAGGGTTCTTGTTAGGACCTTCAAGCGCCATGAGGTTCTATGGCTTCTATTTGTTTAAGTGCACCTTTGTCAAGTTCAGTTTCCTGAAATCCATCGAAGCCATTCATAAAATTGGATCGGATAGGTTCTAAATGCTGTTACGATATTGCACATAGGTGAAGGTACCTGAACAAGACTGATGAATTGATGCATCAGTGATGATGAGTACTGGAGCATTTCACAAAATCAATTTGACTCTAGATAGATCACAGGGATCCACTCAAATCCATGACATGTCTCATCTGCTTCCAGCACACAGACAGGATTGAGGAGGAAAAAAGATCATTTGAAAACAAATGGAAATTCACTCAGGCATTAGCTGACAAGTCTGCTGACAAGGGCTCTGTAACATTTCAAGGATAAAACTTGTCTTTGAAATTTCAAGGAGATAACAATGTTAAGACACTGGAACAAGGAGAGAGTCTGATGTTAGAAGAAATTAATTCTTTTCAGTTGCACTTTTAAAACTACCTATAACATTTGCCTTAATGTGTGCCATCATTTAATAGCATAGGTATTGGCAATGGTAAGACCTGGATGATTTTGTAATCTTTAACTGACTCCTGGACAAAGCAATTTGGAGTTGTATAGCTCTACAGCTGAAAGCCTTGTTGATTGGTGACGTATGCTGTACAGCAGAAGAGAGCGGAATCTTCAATTGTGGACACGTTTTGCTCTGATGCCATAAAATGACACCACATCAAGCGGTGCTGAGGCTAACACAGCATCAAGGGCTTGGGGGAAAGCCAGCCTGCAGCAAGTTGGCCCTTTGCCATTTTGCCCTTAAGTCCCCTAAGACTTGCCTATTTGATTAAGGGCATTCCCCTCATGATTGTATGAATTACATGACCGCATTGACCGGGCTATCAAAAGGCAGCAAAATTTATAGTCGAAATAAACACAAATTCTGCTATTTCTGACATCAAAGCTGTCACCATATTTTGATGCTAAAGTGGTGCCTGCATTGTGAGACCATTCCTCAGAACAAGTACAAGTACAGTCACCTCCATATATAGAACCACCTCTTCTGGTAAGGAAGTGTATTTCCTGGAGGCACAGTCTCTCCTTAAAATGCACTAAATATACTACCTGCCAGTCACGTTATGCAAGTGCTATAACCAGTACTCTTGTAATGCAGGGTCAACTGTATAACTGCAAATTGGATAGGAAGAGAGGCTAAAGTTGTCTCAAAGTGAAAATTTGCCAAACAAAACTTTCTTGTTCTGGCAATTAACTAACTGGCAGCTTCAGTGGAGTAGACCATAGGCGTACGATGCGCACGATTTTTGGGGGGGCGAGATTTGCCCAAATTTCAAGATCGAGATTTGATATCATTTCAAATGAAATTGCCTGGAAACTGCTAGTTGCAGCAACGAGGGGCTTAAGATAATGTTCTAATGACGTCATGCCCTCATCAAGTCATCAACGTCACACGTGTCATCAGACTCATCACGTAACTCCACAGGATGTGTGACAGCAGGAACAGGAAGTTGTCCCAGTTTCAATACCCTCAAGTATCATTTGACAAGAGGGTTCTTGCAAGGACCTTCAAGCACTGTAAGGTTCTATGGCTTCTGTTTGTCTAAGTGTGCCTCTGCTAAGTTAGTACGCTGAGGTCCATTGAAGCTATTCGTAAAATTGGATTCGATCAGATAGGTTCTAATTACTGCTAAGATAATTATTGGATTAAGATCGTCCATTCTTGTAAATGCTCATGAATTCATGGATGGATGTGCTTGGGCTAGAATTTGTGTTAATGAGTGTTGAAACTATGGGGGCAGTGATAAGATGTCTGGCTGTTTCACATAATATATTTTTAATATCACTCAACATGAGGCTTAGCAAAAGGTAAAATACCTAGTATTGTATAGGTCAGAAGTGGCTAATCTATATAATTTCTTCATGACTCATTGGCAAACCCCTTGTACATGCAAAAATGCTACTTTCCAGTAGTACGTCATTCAGATAAGACCTTCAAAATCTATCAATTTCGTGGCTATGACTTCTTCTGATATATCGTTTGGTAAATAGCTATTATTTCTTCTGACTAATAACCTCCCATCCTTATAAGTGAACACGGAGAGGGAGAGGTTCTCCAGAGGTGTGGATTCACATGGTGTCAACTTTGGTAATGTAAACAGATTTATTTAGCTTGCATGCCATTTATGGCAAGGAGGTTGCCCAAGGAATGTAATCATTACAATGACCATTATACATGCTGAGTAGATGAGGAAATATCTGCTAGCAATGTGCATTGTGCTTCATTTTTGATTAATGGGAGTATGCCGAATTGGTGGCGTATCATTTGTAACTAGACTTTGCTTCATACATTTTCTAGCTCATTTAATCTTCCTTTATGCTTGGCTTGGTAGCTGAAGTATATTAATTCCTTTCATGTATATTGTATAAGTGATGAACTTCTTGCTGAATTCTAGGTTCATTCTCCACCCACATGGTTATTAATTGTATAAAGAAGAACACTTAAAAATGTTCACTCTGCAACAATCTCTACTGGTGTAAACATTGTTTTCCTTGGAAATTCATTACATTGAGAATGCCGTCCAACTTTTTTCGCTCCTTTCCAACTTCTATTGATGGCATCTGGAGTCGCAAATTGTGTTCCGGAAGAAGGAGCTACTTAAATTTCTGATAACAAGATCAGAAATTGCATTAAAGATTTTTGAAGGCAATGGGCAAAAAGTTTGATTAATAAGAATAGCGGGAATGTGATTTTCCCAAGTTCCTGTTTCCTGATTCCTGCTTTTCAACTTTCAAAGACTGAAACAGAGCTGAAGTTCAATGAACATCAATGAACTTCAAGGAATGAGACTGATGAATTGATGCATCAGTGAAGATAAGTACTGGAGCATTTCACAAAATCAATTTGACTCTCGATAGATCACAGGGATCCACTTAAATCCATGACATTTCCCATCTTCCTGAAGCTGCTTCCAGGCACACAGAGAGGATTGAGCTGCAAAAATAGCATTTGAAAACGAATGGAAATTTTGTCGGGCAATAGCTGACAAGTCTGTTGACAAGGGCTTTGTTATGTTTCAAGGATAAATCTTGTCTTTGAAATTAATTTTAAGGAGATAACGAAGGACAGAAAATTAAGCATAGAGATTGATGTGGAGAAGAAATTAATTCACTTTTATCACTCTGTGCAAAGTTAGCTTTAATTTGAGTCATAACTTAGTAACGTTACTATTGTGCTACATTAAGACCTGGATGATTTTTTGAAGTTGAGAGTTCACAGCCCCTGAAATATGCAAAAATGAGTGTTGAACATGTGTGCTTTAATGTTCTGTTGACTAGCTTTGGAACAATTGATAAAGTCAGTGAACTCCCACTATAACAGCCTTTGGTTAAAGTAAATGACTTGTTATCTGCATAATACGTTAGGGTGTGTCAATTTTTAATTTTTATACAAATTCAAAAAGCACTAGTGTCTAAAATGTGCCTTTTGATCTGGGGAATCCAAATATATATATATATAGATATCGTCCTGGATGTTGGTATGCAAATTGAACGTCTTTTTGAGAGCTTTCCAACCATGGCAATTAGAATGCTGTATGACACATATTGACGAAGTTATAGAGAACCGCGGATCGGCGAAAATGATCGAAAATGAAAAAAACATTGAAACTTTGAACCAAAATTTAAGTAGGTAAGAATTGTTGTATCCCCATTTCGAGAACAGATTTGGATTCCCCAGGTCAAAATGCACCTTTTAGGCACTAGTGCTTTTTGAATTTGCATAAAAATTAAAAATTGACACACCCTAATAACACGTGCCTCAATGATTCTGCACATGGCTGATCCAAAAAGTGTTCTAAACTCTTGACGTGTCTCCAACAGCACTTAGTGAATCTAGTTCAGTTTCACAAACTTCAGTTGAGTATGACCAAAAGTGTGCTGAAGCTTCTCAAGATGATTATTACTGGAGACAGGAGCAGAGCAGAGTGTAAAATGTCCATTAGGACGATGGCCATTTGATGTTTGCTTCCCATGTAGCCATAACGTAAAGTGCTTGTCTAACAACTCTTCTCTTCACTGCACATTGATTGGTCCAGTAATATTGACTGACATTGCCTAAAAATGCTCATGATGACACTGTCAATGATGTTTCCACAAGACAGATAACATTCCATAACATCATGACACTCTGCATGACATCGGTTTCAACATTGACAACAGCCATTTACACACCAATATCCTGAAGTGCACTCTCTGAAAATTGCTGTGTTCTGACTGCTGGTCATTCTCAGAGAAAACCTGGATTGAGCAAAGTCTAGGATTCTGCATCAAATACCACAAGCTTGCATACTTTTTTGATGCTGTCAGAAATGTCTCCTTTGCAAAGTTTGGCTAAACTTTTCTTGAGGGTTATTTATTGTGTGTCTGATTTAATTTAGATCATCTCAGTATGAAATATGATATCACCACTTTTGTCAGATCCTCACATTCAGTCTCACATACTTTTTTGTGTACTATCGCTTTGCATCTCTGCATCTCACAGACGATGCCTGCTTAATTTAAAGTATAACAAACTTTAAATCGCCTGTTATTTGATGTGACAGATCAATCCTCAAGATTCTGTTTTGTAATCTGCCACCGATGCACTCTGAAATAGTCCATGAAAAGAGGGACAAATGGACTACTTCGAATGGCACTACATCGTGGTGCTTCCTTTTGTCTCAAAGACAAATGGTATTTCTTGCTACAAAGAGGAAAAAATATTTAAAAAGTAGGCCTGATTTTGTACGATGTTTCTCACATCTTTATTTCATGTGAACTTCATAACAGAATTTAACTTCTCATTCTGCAAAGAGATACCCCTTGATGTATTTTGCAATAAGATTACTCAAATAGAAGTTCGACTGGCAAGATGTGTGGGAAGAGGAAGAATGTCACACCTATTTGCCCCCCCCCCCCCAAGGCCCCAGTTGTCTTAAGTTACAGGGAGTCTGTAACTGACTCTGGGACGAAGCAGTTTGGAGCAACATTTAGTTTGTCATTGTAGCAGGCTGCTTTGTTGATTGGTGATATATGGCAGCAGGGAGTAGAATCTTCAGTGGAATAGTGGACATTTTTTGCTTTGATGCAATAACATGACACCGCATCAGGCAGTGCAGGGGCTAACACAGGGTCAATGGCTTGAGAGAAAGCCAGCCTGCAGCTAGTTGGCCTTGTGCCATTTCGCCCTTCAGTCCCCTAAGACTTTTCTATTTGATTAAGGGCAGTCCCCTCGTGATTGTATGAATTACATGCCAGGACTATCAAAAGGCAGCAAAATTTATGGTCGCAATAAACGCATATTCTGCTATTTTCTGACTGTTATCGTCTTTTGTTAATACAGTGGCTTCTACCATCCCATCTGTAGTTACGAAGTGTCTTTCTTGGTGTAGCAGTCTCTCAGAGTGCAAAATAAAGATATTTGTTAGTGCCTGGAGAAGGGCAGTTACATTACACAAGTGTTACAGTAAGCGGTCTTATAATGCAGGGTCCATTTTATATAGGCCTTTCAATTGTTGGTCTTACAATAAAAGTTGAATGATATGGTTACCTAGTTACTGATTCATAAACACAGCTGCTATTTGCTACATGGATGTGAATAGAGGTTTAAGTTATTTTGCAAGTGAAAGTCCAACAAAACTTTCTTCTTCCTGTAATTAACTAACTTGAAGCATCAGCCGAGTAGACAATATGTATAGTTAAAAAAGAGAACTTAGATATGCTCTAATGAGACCGACTTATTGCGAGCTATTAACAGCAGAGATAAAGGTTTGTCGTAATTTAGCTTAAGTGCAATAAGGCACTCTTAGAATGATGTTAATTATCAGAGACCATGATATTTAAATTTTGTCACTAATATGTTAGCTCTCAGTCCCTTTTTTAATTTCTGTCTTCCCAATTTTGCGCAACTTAAGTGCAAAATTGGGAACATCCGGTGTTGGTATACACGTAGTGTGTATAAATATGCTAGTAGAATTTCCGCCTGAAAAAAAAAAATCTGCAACATTTCAAAGACTCTCACACATCTATCTCATCCAGCTACCTTTCACCATTACCAGCCGCCTCAAAATCAAAGTCCACCAGATTAATGGCTGTTGATAGAGCAGCTTAAGCATTGGAATTCCTTAGCTTATGCCTCATACTTCTAGAACCTCAGCATAATTGTTATGTGCACTTTGGAGAATAATTACCCTGTTCTGTAATAAGCTAAAAACTGCTGGACACAGCAATGGGGAGCTTAAGATAGCGTTCTAATGAAGTCATGCCCTCATCACATCGTCAACGACACACATGTCATCACGTGGCTCCACAGGAAGTGTGACAGCAGGAGCAGGAAGTAGTCTCAGTCTGAATACCCTCAGGGTATCAGTTGAAAAGAGGGTTCTTGCAAGGACCTTCAAGCACTGTAAGGTTCTATGGCTTCTGTTTGTCCAAGTGTGCCTCTGCTAAGTTAGTACGCTTAGGTCCATTGAAGCCATTCATAAAATTGCATGAGAAAGGTTCTAATCACTGCAAGGAAATTCATTTAAATTCATTGATTCTTGCTCGGGAATTCATAAATTGTGTAATATTCATATTGAAGTAACCTCCCATCCTCATAAGTGAACATGGAGAGGGATAGGTTCTCCAGAGGTGTGGATTTGCATGGTGGCGACTTTAGTAATGTAAAAAGATTTTAGAGTGGATGGAAAGGGCCATTTGTAGCGGAGAGGTTGCTTAAGAAGGGTATAGTCATTACAAGGACCACACTATAGGCCTATGCTCTGTAGAATCAGCAGTATCTACTTGAATGGGTGTTGTGTTTCATTTGGGTAATTCCGTGTCAATTCAACAAATGGCTCCCACTCGACTGACTCAGAATGCCTTAAAAATCTACCAGAATAAGAGTTTCTTGCCCAAAAGCACAAATCCCAAGTAATACGGTGATATCTTTAATAGTTTCTCTGGAAAAAATTCATGAAAAATTCGAGATTTTTCCTGAAATTTTCTAAGTCCAGAAATTTGAAGGCATGTAACTCAATCAGTTTAAAACCTAGAGACTCACAATTAGGCAACATGTTTTTAATGTAGCCCAGGTGTAATAATGCATTGTTTCAGCCACCTCAATGCATTTGCCTCTATTTCACAGGTTTTCGAAAAAAATCTGAAAATTGCAGTTTATTCACATTTTTGTCTCCAAATATCTCAGACGATATACCAAGTTGACATTTAATATCATGGTTGAAGAATCTTTGCTATGGCTTCTAAACATGCGTACAGTATCAAGCTAACCACACAAATATTCTTGAAGAAATGTTGTCTGAAAAACTGAAAATGGGTAAAATTGGTCAACTTCTGACCAAATTTTACAAGGTATAGTAGACTATACCAAAAAAATGAATACACTGACCTAAAGAACAACATCACATGTGTTCACAGAAAAAAATTCAAGTTGGTATCTGTTGGCACTTTTGTTACACAAAATTTCAAAAATTTCTTGTTTTAAGTTTACAATTGTGTCATATTGATACATTTTCGCCATGCAAGAACGTTCTTGTGCTCTTTTTTATACACACTTTTGCACTGCATCTTACCAATGACATATTGATATGATTTTCTTACATTGCAAGCAAGTTTTGCAGCTATCTGAAATAAACTTTGTTATATTGTCAATGACACTGATGCATTACGAAAAACATCTTGATTTGTTTTTGGCATTATCAAATGCACATCATCTTCGGCATTAATCACCACAGTTTCGCTTTGCGTAGTAGGTCAGTTAACAGATTAATTAAACATCTCCAATTCTTTTTTATGGGTTTTCGCAATTACGAGAATGCATCGAAAGCGGAGGATGATGTTCTTGTACAATTGCTGAATCCACATGGTCTTTCAAAGGTATAATAAAATGGTTTGTGCTGGGTACCAAATATGCCTTGATAATAATGGGCCCCACCAGAACCCCAATTGCAGAATTTGGATGAAAGTGCATATGGACTTAGACAACAATAAACCAATTAAGCTGAAATATGAACAATTTTAATGAATTCAAACCACATGAATACACAAAGACAACTTTAATTTATAGCAGAATACATTTAAAAGTTACTCACTAAGCAGATTTATTCGAGCATTTTTTTTTATACTTTGGAAAATGCCTGTTTAATACACAAACAACAAATTTAAAAAAAATCTTTGTAGATATAAAGCCAAAAGATACCAACTTGAAATTTTTTACATGAACACATGTGATGTTGTTCTTTAGGTTGGTGTATTTGTTTTTTTTGTATAGACTACTATACCTTGTAAAATTTGGTCAGAATTTGACCAATTTTACCCATTTTCAGTTTTTCTGACAACATTTCTCCAAGAATATTTGTATGGTTAGCTTGATACTGCACACATGTTTAGAAGACATAGCAAACATTCTTCAACCATGATATTAAATGTCCACTTGTTATATCGACTGAGATATTTGGAGACAAAAATGTGAATAAACTGCAATTTTCAAATTTTTTCGACAACCTGTGAAATAGAGGCAAATGCATTGAGGTGGCTGAAACAATGCATTATTACACCTGGGCTACATTAAAAACATGTTGCCTAATTGCGAGTCTCTAGGTTGTACACTGATTGAGTTACATGCCTTCAAATTTCTGGACTTAGAAAATTTCAGGAAAAATCTCGAATTTTTCATGAATTTTTTTCAGAGAAACTATTAAAGATATCACCCTATTACTTGGGATTTGTGCTTTCAGGCAAGAAACCTTCATCCTGATAAATTTTCAAGGCATTCTGAGTCGGTCGAGTGGGAACATTTTCTGAAATTTGATGAAATGACATGGAATTACCCATTTTTGATTTATGGGAGTATGCCAAATTGGTGGCATGTCATCTGTTAAGTAAGTAAGTAAGTAAAGTATATTTATTGCAACAGATGTAGATAAATCACATTGTTGAATTACGCGAAATATATCAATATAAGTTATATGTACAGTATCAATAAAATCATGTGTATAAGTTAAAAATGATATATATACATAAAATATACAAAAGTAACATAGAATTCACAATAAAAGCCAGAGTCCATAACATCACAAAAAACGTCGGACGCAATACTGCACAAAACTGTTGGCTAGTCTTTTTGTCTTCGGCTGACTCAATTTATATGGCACTGGATGTCGCAGGTCATGACTTATATTCCTGGCTGGCGGAATGAGATCACTGAGTTTGTGATTGCCCTGTAGCATAGATTTGAACAGTTCCTTGCACTGGCTCTCACGACGATAGAACAAGGTATCTAAATTTGTTGTGCATAGGGCCTCATCATATTTTTTGTCTGGAAAAATTGTTGCCAAAGCTCGTTTTTGGATGCGCTCAATGTCTGAATGTAAATATTGTGGGAGTGATGTGTGCCACACAACAGAGCAGTATTCCAGTACAGATCTTACAAGGCTGGTGTATATAGTGATAAGGTCACTCGTTTTCATGCCTGCTCTTTTGCAGAGGCGCAGTAGATATAAACGTTTGTTGGCCTTTTTGATGATGGGGGACACATGTGAGTTCCATTTTAAGTCTGATATCACAATTACTTCCAAGATCTTCGCTTCGTGGACTTGTTCAATCTCAGTGTCCCCAAGTGATAGTCTTTGTGGTGATTCACTCTGTCTTGAGAAGTTGAAAACTATCTCCTTTGTTTTGCTCACGTTGAAGCGCATCTTATTCAAAGAAGCCCAAGAGCTGAGGTGTTGAATCACTCCTTGCAGAGATCCCCTTTCACCTGCGTCTTTTGATGTGGAATGCAAGATGGTGGTATCATCCACATATTTCACAGACATAACCGAATCCGGTAGACACAAGTCATTGATGTACGTAATAAATGCTAGGGGGCCTAACAAAGTTCCCTGTGGACACCCTGCATTCATGGTGAGCACTTTCGATTTGTGGGATCCAACTTTGACATTTTGTGAACGATTATGTAGAAAATTTGCTGTCCACCTTGTAAGCGACTCGGGTACACCCAGATTATGAAGCAAATGCTTAATGGACTTCGCTTCATACATTTTCTAGCTCATTTAATCTTCTTTTATGTTTGGCTTGGCGGCTGAAGTATATTAATTCCTTTCATGTACAAGTGATGGAGTTCTTGCTCAATTCTAGGTTCATTCTCCACCCACATGGTTATTAATTGTATTAAGAAGAAGACTTTAAAATATTCACCACTGTAACAATCTCTACTGGCGTAAACATTGTTTTCCTTGGAAATTCATTACATTGAGAAAGCCATCCCAACTTTTTTTGCTCCTTTCCAACTTCTGTTGATGGCATCTGGAATCACAAATTGTGTTCTGGAAGAAGGAGCTACCTAAATCTCTGATAAACAAGATCAGAAATTGCATTAAAGAATTTTGAAGGCAATAGGCAAAACTTTTGATTAATCACAATAGCGGAAACATGACTTTGGCAATTTCTTGTTTCCTGATTCCTGCTTTTCAACTTCCAAAAGCCAACCAGAGCTGAAGTTCAATGTACATCAATAAACAAGACTTATGCATTGTTGCATCAGTTATGATAAGTACTGGAGCATTTCACAAAATCAATTTGACTCTTGAGAGATCACAATGATCCACTTAAATCCATGACATTTCCCATCTTCTTGAAGCTGCTTCTAGGCTCACAAAGGGGATTGAACTGCGAAAATAGCATTTGAAAACAAACGAAAATTTTGTGGGCATTAGCTGACAAGTCTGTTGACAAGGGCTTTGTAATATTTCAGGGATAAATCATTTCTTTGTAATTAGAAGGAGACAATGAAGGACAGAAACTGAAACATAGAGATGGATGTGGAGAAGAACTTAGGTCACTCCTATTACTCTGTGCAAAGTTAGCTTAATTTGAGTCATAATTAATAATGTTGCTATTGTACTACAATAAGACCTCGATGATTTTTGATGTTGAGATTTCACAGCTCCTGAAATATGCAAATTTGAGTGTTGAACATTTGTACTTAAGAAATGGTCTCTTGACTAGCTTTGGAGCAATTGATAAAGTCAGTTTACTTACATGATAAGAGCCTCTGGTCAAAGTTAATGACTTGTTTACTGCATAATACGTGCCTCAATGATTCTGCACATGGCTGATTCAGAAAGTGTTCCAAACTCTTGTTAATCTAGTTCAGCATCACAAACTACAGTTGAGTATGACCAAAAGTGTGCCGAAGCCTCTCAAGATGATTATTACTGCAGACAGGAGCAGAGCAGAGTGTAAAATTTCCATTAGGACGATGGCCATTTGATGTCTGCTTCCCATGTAGTCCTAACATCAAGTGCTTGTCTTACAACTCTCCTCTTCACTGTCCATTGATTGGTCCAGCAACATTGCTCTGACATTTGTGACGTTGCCTGAAAATGTTCATGATGACACTGTCAATGATGTTTTCAATAAGACTGACGACATTCCATAACATCATAACACTCGCATTACATCCCCTTCGACATTGGAAACAGTCATTGTCATCAACCAATATCCTGAAGGGCTCTCCCTGAAAATTGTAGTGTTATGATTTCTGGTCATTCACAGGGAAAACCTTGATTAAGCACAGTTTAGGATTCTGCAGAAAACACCATGCTTGCATACTTTTTTGATGCTCTGAGAAATGTCTCCTTTGCAAAACTTTTCTCATGGGGTATTTATTGTGTGGGTGATTTAATTTAGATCACCTCACTATGCTGCTATGAAATATGATCTCACTACATTTTTCAGATCCTCACACATACTTTTTTGTGTACTATCGCATTGCATCTCTGTGTCTGAAAGACAATTCTTGCTTAAAGTAAAGTATAGCAAACTCTAAATTGCCTTCCATTTGAAATGATGACAGGTCAATCAACAAGATTCTCTGTTGTAATTTGCTACAAATGCACACTGAATTAGTCTATGATGATAGGGACCAATGGACTATTTTGAGTGGTAACGAATGGTGGTGCTGCTTTAGTTTAATGAACAAATGGTATTTGGTGCCACAAAGACATACATGTAATATAAGGACAATGAAAGAATGCAGTTTAAGAGTATTTCTTCAATCTCTAGGCCTATTTCATGTTGACAGCATAAACTGCATTCAACTTCTCATTCGCAAACAGATTGTACCCTACATGCATTTTGCTTCTAGATTACTAAAATGGGGGTTCAGCTTTCAAAATATGAGGGATTTTATCAAAGAAGAGCAAGAATATCTCACCCATTTTGGTCTAAAATAGCAGAGAGAACAGAAAACTACTGCATCCTGTAACTGACGGTCAGACAAAGCAATTGGGAGCCATATATAGTTCTTCATTGCAGCAGTCCGCTTTGTTGGTTGGTGATGTATAGCAGAAGAGAGCAGAATCTTCAATGAAATAGTGGACACTTTTGCTTTTACGCCATAAACTGACACCACATCGGGCAGTTCAGAGGCCAACACAGTGTCAATGGCATGAGGGAAAGCCAGCCCCCGCAGCAAGTTGGCCCTGTGCCATTTCGCCCTTAAGTCCCCTAAGACTTGTCTATTTGATTAAGGGCAGTCCCCTCATGATTGTATGAATGAAATGTCCAGGCTATCAAAAAGCTGCAGATTTATTGTCACAATAAAAAATAAACACATATTCTGCTACTTTTTGCGATGCAGCTGTCTTCGTATTTTGATGCTACAGTGGTGCCTCCATTGTATGAGTGTCCCTTAGCAGGTTGCAAAATCATTCATGAATGTGAACTTTCACAAAAAAATACTTGTACAGTACAGACACCTCTACAATATAAGACCACCCCTTCCTGGGTTATGAAGTGTGATTCCTGCAGACGCATTTTCTCCACAAGGCGCAAGATTTTCACATTACACAAG
The DNA here is from genome assembly GCA_026936325.1 of Platynereis dumerilii. Classification (NCBI taxonomy): domain Eukaryota; kingdom Metazoa; phylum Annelida; class Polychaeta; order Phyllodocida; family Nereididae; genus Platynereis; species Platynereis dumerilii. The sequence continues at coordinate 3,209,811 of JAPTHN010000041.1, forward strand.
TGCTATAACCAGTTGTCCTGTAAGGTAGGGTCCACGGCATTACTGCAAGGTGGATTTGAATAGAGGGTAAAGTGAAGTGAAGGCTTATCAGATCAATTTTGGCTTTTCTGCCAGTTGAATTTTTTTTTACTCCACGGCGGTTCATTCTTCACCCACAAGGTTATTAATTGTATTAAGAAGAGGAGAGTTGTTTAGATAGTACTACGATACATTCTTATGATAAACATTCCCAGGGAGGAGCCTTTTTCCTACCCCCGGGGTACATCAGATTTATGCATTTATTGTAACTTGCAAAAAGAATACTGTTGATGCTTTGTTAGAAACTGATATTGCACTGTTGCAGATTACAAGCTGTAGGCAGCACATTTAAGCTAAATTGCTGGGTAATTTGCCATGGTAAGACCTGGATTATTTCGTATTCTGTAACTGACTCCTGGACAAAGCAATTTGGAGTTGTATAGCTCTACACTCTAGTAGAACACCTTGTTGATTGGTGATGTAAGCTGTACATCAGAAGAGAGCGGAATCTTCAATTTTGGACACGTTTTGCTCTGATGCCATAAAACTAAACCACATCAGGCAGTACTGAGACTACTACAGGGTCAAGGGCTTGGAGGAAAGTCAGTCTGCAACAGGTTGGTGTTGCCAGTTTGCCCTCAAGTCTCCTAAGACTTGTCTATTTGATTAAGGGCAGTCCCCTTGTGATTGTATTTGTGATTGTATTAATTACATGCCTGGGCTATCAGAAAGCTGCACAATTTATAGTCGCAATAAACACATATTCTGCTATTTCTGACATCAAAGCTGTATGACTAGTATTTTGATGCTACAGTGGTGCCTGCATTGTAAGACCATTCCTCAGTAGAACAAGTACAAGTACAGCCACCTCTATAAAAAAAGTCACCTTTTCCGGTCATGAAGTGTGTTTACTGGAGGCACAGTCTCTCCTCATAGTCCACGGGCTGAGGGCCTTTAATGGAAAAATTTTCTTATCAATCTTATCATAATTCCTTGTTATAGTATACATTGGGCTATTAGAAAATGTTTTTCTTAAGTGTCAACGTTGGGGCGTTTGTGCTGTAGCCCTCATTAATGCGTTTTTAGCGAAGGTCAATTTTTTCAAGATTGTTGTGTCACATTTTCGTTCATTACAAGAAACCTTAAACGGTATAATCTTCAAAGTTGGCACAATTTAAAACAACTATCTGACAGTTATTCGACTGTTATTTTGATTCAGATTTATACATTTCGGTATGTTTTATGAAAGTTTGAAAATCGCAAAGCTACAATTTTTTACAAAAAATTTTAAAAAGTTTTGAATAAGCGATTATGAATTGCTCAGTTCCTTATTATATAAATGCCTTCAGCACATTTAGCACACCCTCAGCAAAACTTCCTGAATATTCTGAAAGCAGTCAGCAGAGCAGACACTTCCAAAAAAGCTTCCATAAGACGCGACTGAAGGGCTCAGGAAAGCTAGGAAGCCTTCAGAACATCAAGACAACTAGGACAAGTTGCTTGCTATACCAGATAGTTAATTTCAGTATCCTAATTTTGGTCCAGAGCAAGACATCTTTGCTTCATGAAGGCCCTGAAATGCCAGGAAGCACTCAGGATATATGGACAGCACAAGGAATGATTGAAGAAGACGACGACAAGTAGCTGAAGGATAGGAGAATTGTGAATTTGGATAGCAAAAGAATGGTTCAGGAAGATGAGGACATGTAGCTGAAGGGTTAGGGTTATTGTCAATTTCACTTTTATGATGATTCGTAGTCTTGTCATGCCCTAGCCAATGCCTGGTCACCAGAACTTATTGATAAGACATTTTTCCAAGCTTGGGGACTAAACTTAATGCAGACTGCACTTTAGCTCATGTTGTCGGCCCCTAAAATTGCATATATTGTCAGACCATCCTGTAAAATAACTGAAAAATGTGGTTTTGCGTAATCATGGTTATAAATATCTTGTTTATCATTCTCGGCAGAAAATTATATTTTGATTGAGGAAGCTATATTCTTGAAAAATTGGGATATCGCAGGAATTCAGAAAAGTTTCATATTATCAAGTCAATGAGGGTGGAATCACTCGGTTTAAAATGTCAAAGTTTGCTAAATGTGCTTATAAGAATAAAGTATATGGAACAATTTACTGAAGAAAGGGAGAATTTTGACAATTTTGTTTAACTCAATATCCTGGCTGTATTAACGTACAAATCAACACAAGTCCATATTATTTGTACTATGAAAATAAAGACAAATTTTACATTAAGTAATCTTTTCCTGAGTCTAACGTCACTGTTCTTCCATCAAGGTAGTTTTTTATGGTACTGAAGACAACTTCTGCACTTCAGAGATTCTTACAGTTTCTGTGAATCACCCTAATCAATTTTGAAAAATTTTGTTAATATTTTTCACCACTGAACAGAAAATTCCAGGACACATACAACATTTGTTTTTTGTAGAAACCATCCAATTTGGAATTCAAATTGAAGCTGTATTTCTCATAAATCTATCTTTATTTGATTTGAGTTTCAGAGATTTGATTTCATGGGACATAATTCTATAAAACGACAATTGACAATAGGCATCACCGCAAAAAATGCAGGGCTCTGAGGCCGCCCTTAGACATTGGAATTTTTTGCAAATATTTTACATTGCTACTAGTATGTACAAAGGAACAATACAGCAAAACTATATGATGTTTTAAGAGATGAGGGGCAGAAGATGCATCCAACAGCACTTAGTGCACAACATCTTCATACATTTCAGGCTTGATTCACCAAGGGAGGGGGTGACACTGTTACGGCTACTGTGAGCTTATTACTTATGATATCAAAATGAATTGTACATATAATTAAAGAATTGAAAATTCCGCAGTTTTTAATGCTAGTTATGTTTAGATTTGCTAAAAATTAATGTACTTTAGCCACTGTAAAAGTTCATAACTGCTGCAAAATTTGGCCTAAAAATACCACACTCCCATTTTCAGTATCTAATAAAAGCACAAATAATAGATGTATCAATGCCATTATTTCAAAAATTATATATTCCAACCCTCTAGTTTACATGTGCAAAATTATAGATTCGTAGACATCTTATTTTATTGGTCATATGACAAAATGTGACACCATGTGTGCTCCAGAAATGAAGACCCTAAAAAACGCTATAAAATGGCCTATACCAAAAACGCCCCAACAGTGACCCTTAAGAAAAACATTTTCTGGAGCCTCAATACATACCCTAACAAGAAATAATACTAAGATTAATAAGAAAATTTTTCCATTAAATGGGTTCAGCCTGGGGACTATCAAGGTGCAAAATGCACTAAATATACGTGTGTACTACCTACCAGTCACGTTATGCAAGTGTTATAACCAGTACTCTTGTAATGCAGGGTCCACTGTATAACTGCAAGTTGTATCGGAAGACAGGGTAAAGTTGTCTCAAAGTTGTCTCAAAGTGAAAATTTGCCAAATGAAACTTTCTTCTTCCAGCAATTAACTAACTGGCAGCTTCAGTAGAGTAAAGGATAACGTCAAGTTGAAAAAGAGAACTTAGCAACGCTCTAATGTGACTGACTTTCTGCAGGCTAATGAAGGCAGCAATATAAGTTTGTCCTATATTAGCTCAAGTCAATGTGGCACACTTGAATAATATTGTAATTATATCAGAAACTCTGATATTTAGATAACGTCACTGAGGTTAGCTGTCATGAGAGTCGCTGGTTTGATTTTCTGTTTGTTAGCCACTTCTTGATTTTTAACACGAGGTTGATATAAAATTGCCAGTGCCCCGTGTCGGTATGGTGTCTATAGATTTGTCAGTCAATTGAAGGTTCTGTGTTCCAGAGGTAAATCTGCAACAGTACAAAGACTCATCCTATTCACATCTATCTCATCACTCTATACCCATTATCATCACAAGCAGGAGCTTGATTCAAAGCCAAAGAGCTACACTACTAGTGCCTGTTGATAGAGCAGCTTAAACATCAAAATTCATAAGCCTACGTCCTTGCTCAAGAAGCACTAGTGCAGTTATCATGTGACTTTACTTTGGAGAATAATTACTCTGTTCTGCAGTAAGCTCCATGTAAACTGCTAGTTGCAGCAACGAGGGGCTTAAGATAATGTTCTAATGACATCATGCCCTCATCACGTCGCAACGGCACTCATGTCATCACATAACTCCACAGGAAGTGTGACAGCAGGAACAGGAAGTTGTCTCAATCTCAATATCCTCTGGGCATTAGTTAACAACAGGGTTCTTGCAAGGACTTTCAAGCACCGTAAGGTTACGGTTCTATGGCTTCTGTTTGTTTATTATCGTTTTCATAGCTATGTGTTTTTCTGAAAACTTCGTTTTGCAGTTAAACCGTGACATCATCGGGTATCAGTCAATGTGATTGGTCTAATCTTCAATCTGTGACATATCAGTTCAGAGTTTGACATCACAGTTAATGACAAAGGAATTCAAAACTGTCAAGCAATGTTACTATTTTTGTACAACCACAACAAACAATGCATGTCTAAGCTGAGTGTTGCACCTCATTAATTGTTTTCCAAACAAAATGTGTTACTGTTTTTCACAGGACACCAGTCATCACAATTTCAAACAACATTTTTTGTCATTAATTGCAACTATCCTTTGAGGCTAAGTAGTCTGTTTGGTTCAGTTACAGTGCATAGTGAAACTTAAATCATCCATGTGTCACTGCACTTTGCCAGTTTGCTGAAATCTGTGCTTGCAATAAACGAAATTATTCAACTTAATCTCTGACATCACAGTTTTGGAATGAAGCAAATTGCAAACTTGAAAAACATGTAGCTATGAAAACGATAATAAGTGCACATGTGGTAAGTTAGTATGCAGAGGTCCATTGAAGCTATTCATGAAACTAGATCAGATAAGTTATAAATGCTTGGAGGATATTTGGTTAATGTCATTCATTCTAGTAAATGCTCAGGAATTCGTAAATAGTGAGTGTTGCAGTAGATTTGTATTTACAATGGCTGTAAAAACTGAATGGGGTGTAGTGATGAATTTATGGTTGCTAGATATATAGGATCAATATCACTCAGAGAGTGAAAGGTAAAATGTGTAGAGCTGAAGTGACCAGTCAATACACTTTGTACACTTTGGTAATAACTTATTGGTAAAGCTTCATGTTCATGCAAAAATGCAACTTCTAAGTGGAATATCATTTACCCATGACTTTTAAAATGTATTAATTTCTTTTGGTATTGACTTCTTCTCTTATAGCATTTAGCACACACACAGTTATTATGTTTATAACTGCAATATTTCCTGCAACAAGTAATATCCCATCTATAAGTTAACATGGAAAGGGGTTCTCGTGGAGCTGTTGGTGTATGTTGGTGCAAATTTTATTTTGTAAAAGTAATTAGTGTGGATTGAAGAGGTTCTATTTTGTGAAGAGGTTGCTAAAAATAGGTAATCATCACAAGGACCAAAGAGTGTAACAGGAAGTATCTGCTTGTGACTCGGACTGTGTTTCATTTTTGATTAATAGGAGTATGCCAAATTGGTGGCATGTCATTTGTTACTGGACTTTGCTTCATGCATTTTCTAGCTCATTTAATCTTCCTTTATGCTTGGCTTGGTAGCTGAAGTATATTAATTCCTTTCATGTACAAGTGATGGAGTTCTCGCTGAATTCTTGGTACATTCTCCACCCACAGTCCCACAAGGATATTAATTGCATTAAGAAGAAGGGTGTTGTTTAGATAGTACCACTGTGCATTCCTATGATAGACTTTGCCAGGGAGGAGCTTTTTGCCTGCCCCCTGGGTACATCAGATTTATGCATTTACTGTAGCTTGCAGAAGAAAACCTGATGTGTTGTTGATTATTGATAGTTTTTCTGGATTAGTGACTGGTAGCTATTCACTGAGGCTGAGCTGAAATGCTTAGGTTCAGACTCAGACAAATTTCAACTACCTTCTTTTCTGAAATTGTAGTTTTTTAGGTCATTTTTATGGTGTTGCAATGTTTCAAAAATTTTGAACCTGATGTTCTGAAAATAAAACAAAGGTAGATAAGCCTGGTTTACCGCGGTTCATTAATGGGAGGAGATATTGTGAGTCCTTAGCTTCCTAAAAACTTGCATGTATACCCTCATATGAGAAATCTTTCACACGCCAAGCATGGATTCTGAAGTTGTCAATTTAAAGTCTCATCAAAACGATGTACAGCTAATATGTAGCTGATGAAAATCAAATGATAAATTGTTTGCGGTCTGTAAAATTAACCTTGGACTTCTAATCAGTGCTTTCTCAATTTCACTGACACCACACAGCTACTGAAATTACTACAAAACCAATATTCCAGATTTGACAATGATGATATTCAATGATACTAATTACTTACAAACCTCACCAAATAGAGAAGACAAATGTTCTAGAAACAATGTGTCATTCCTCAACACATTTTAGCCACTGAATAGACATTCACCTCTGTTACAAATCTCATCCGACTTCAGCATTGCTTTCCTTGACAAGTCATTACATTGAGTGAAGCGTCAAACTTTTTTCACTCCTTTCCATCTGTTGACAGCATTTGGAATCTCGTTCCAGAGAAAGAGCTACTTAAATTTCTGATAACAAGATCAGAAATTGCATTAAAGAATTCTAAAGAAAATGGCCAAAAAGTTTGATCAATCACAATAGCAGGAACATGCTTTTGGCAATTTCTTGTTTCCTGATTCCTGCTTTGCGACTTTTGAGAGATCAAAAGAGCTGAAGTTCAATGAAAATCAAAGTGAACAGGACCGATGACTTGATGCATCAGTGATAATAAGTACCGGAGCATTTCACAAAATCAATTTGACCCTCGATAGATCACAGTGATCCACTTAAATCCATGATAAAAGAAGGGAATTAGAAAACAAATGGAATTGCGTTCAGGCAGTCTGTATCATTTCAAGGATAATTCTTGTTAGAAATTACAGGAAGAAAGAGTTGAAAATAGAGAGACAGACAGCTAGATGGACAGACAGACAGCTAGACAAATAGACAGACAGACAGATAGACAGATAGATAGATAGATAGATAGATAGATAGATAGATAGATAGATAGATAGATAGATAGATAGATAGATAGATAGATAGATAGACTGATTGATTGATTGTTTGATTGATTGATTGATTGATTGATTGATTGATTGATTGATTGATTGATTGATTGATTGATAGGTGAATGGATGGCTAGAGATATCCAGACTCAAATCATAGATTTCAGAAAATTAAACTGGCCAATGTGATAATTTTGCAACATTGTGTGTTGCTGCCTGTCGAGATTCAAACCCAGTCACTTCACATGGATGCACCATCGCTTGTCAAACAAATGAAACTGCAAATACGCTGTTGAATAACAATGAGTTATGCTATTGTGATTCCATTATAGCTCCAACTTCAGATAGACTTCAAAAAGGTAACTTTTACTCATAGTTATAGTTTTCAAAACTGTTTTTTCTTCTGTTGTAGGAGCAATGTGCGGCCATGGAAAGACAAGTGGGCAACCGGTCATGTGTAATGGACTTAGAACCAGTTGACCTAAACAGCCTCGATTTCATACTTCCGACCTTGACCTTGGCTGTCCTGGATGTATTCGTTATTGTGGGCAACCTCCTTGTGGTTGCCGCCGTGTGGACGACCCACAAACTACGCACCGTCACCAACAACTTCATAGTGTCCCTTGCGGTGGCAGATTTCCTTGTCGGTGTGCTTGTCCTGCCATTCTCCAATGCAAATGAGGTCCTGCGCTATTGGATATTTGGACCTCTGTGGTGTAACGTGTGGCTGGCAGTTGACGTGTGGCTCTGCACCGCCTCCATTTTGAATCTTGTAGCAATAAGCCTCGACCGTTATCTGGCTATTAGTCGACCGTTTAGGTATCACGACCTCATGACGCCCAAAAGAGGAAAGATCCTTGTGGCTCTGGTGTGGGTCATATCATTCCTAATATGCTGCCCTCCCTTAATTGGATGGAAAGAGAAACACACACCAATCGAATACTTGCACCACGACAATGTCACAAACCCAAGTGTAGCAAAAAATGTGTCTAATATTGTGTCTTATAATGTGAGCAGTGATTTGCAAAACATATCTACTAACGTAGGTTCATCAGAGGAAGTTGATGAATCTATTAACCTGGATATATGTTCGGTTATGAGCAACTTGTCCCTCCCTTGGTTTAATTGCTCTGCAGACATGTCCTTAGGGCTGCAGAACCCTCCTTGTGATGAAATCTACCCGTCTTGTAGATTGACTTCAGAGCCAGGCTATATTGTCTACTCAGCCTTGGGCTCTTTCTACATACCTATGTGTATCATGGCATTTTTCTATTGGCGCATTTACAGGACAGCCACAAAAACGACTGCCGCCCTTAAAAAGGGAATGTTGACGACAAAAACTGATGCGTCGTCCTTTCACGATGACACGTCAGTCACGTTACGCATCCATCGCGGCGGAGGTAGCACTTCATGCACATCATCATCACACGCTAGTCATTCCATATCAAGTAGACACGGTTCCTCCATTCGCCATCATTACGTTGATGAGAAAACCAGCAACAAAAACAGTTTCCGGGCGACCTCATTCCCTCGCAAGGTGTGTGAGACTTCCTTGAGTCGCGAGATGAGTGTCACAGATTCCCACTCCAGGGAAGAAGATGGACCGTCACCTGATTGGCCGCTGCTTTCGGAGGAAGTCGCGAATGGCAACCAGTCCCCCCTGTCCCCCACCTCTGCCCTGACCTCCACTTGGCAGAGTCGTGCCTTGTCCAATAGCAACAAATCAACCTACCTTTCCTCGCCAAGCAATAATGGGAGCGTGGAAAGCCCTGCAGCCTCGCAGTCTATTGACGGGGACGCCACTAAGCCACACCTTTTGCGAATGTTTGGCCGCAAGAACATCAAGTCCCATTTACGACGCCTGAATAAAGAGAAGAAGGCTGCCAAAACTGTGGGGATAATTGTGGGCTGTTTTATATTGTGCTGGTGTCCCTTTTTCACCATCTATCTCATCGGAGCCTTTTGTGAAGACTGTACGCCAAACTTAGTGTTTTCCATATTTTTCTGGCTTGGCTATTGCAACTCGGCTTTGAACCCTTTCATTTACGGCCTGTTTTCCAAGGACTTCCGCTTTGCGTTCAAACGTCTTTTATCCTGCAATTGCACGTGTACTGAGGACCGGAAGAGGAGGGTGGGTGTCTGGTCGGTTATTTACGGCATCCGTGTTTCCATGGCGGCAAATGCAGCAGCAGCCGCCGCAGCAGCTGTGAGCAAAAATAGCGACAGCAACTCTGATTGATGATGTCACGTTACATCGCTACCATATGGTGTCAAAGTCGTGTCACTGCCATCTTTTGTGAATATATTGATTCCAAGCAGTCACTTTGGAGAAAAGTTACATACAGCGTATATGTTTAGCTCCCCACTATACATACTGTTACACTGTAACTCACTGTTACACACTATTACACAAACCCCAACAGTCAACAATTCTTAAGTCTCATGATGAATATTGTGTATTATTGTAATCTAGAACTTGTACCTTGATACATGTACTCGTGATATCAATGTCGACTTAGCACAAGCACTTTTTATATCCCACTACTGCAATCTGAGTGAACTTCAGTAAAATAGAGTTTAATTGGTTTTGGAGAAATCTGGCTCAATTGAAAATATGATTATCTTTTCCACATGGCATATAGCAATTTCTATCAATTAACTACCTACATGTCTAAATCCATATATAGCTCTTATTTGACCCAATTCTCCCACAAATCTTATTTTACTGAAAGATAAATTTGGCAACTTGATCAAACCATTGTTGTCCTTGTTTCACTTAAAATGTCAGCTTTGTCAAATGTGGTTTTATGAACGTCTACCTCATCTCTGCCTCATTTCATCCGTTATTATTCGAATATTGTATTTTGGTGCTCCCAACATAATCCTATGTTATATGATGTGATAGCCTAACACAAAAGGAACCAAGCCTTCTAGCTATCCCAATGTTATGTAGTAACACCACATACAACCTACATTAATGATGAGAAAAAAAAGATTCACATTTATATGTAACATGTATCCCCTGCAGTAAAGAATAAAGATTGTCAATTGGTTCACTGTTATAAGCCCTACATATAAACTTGCTCCTGCATGTGGTGACGCAATGCAGTTATTGGTCATCTAAAGCCAGGCATCCGTTTTCCATTTTTCTCTGTAAAAAACCTAATTTGTAATAACTTACTTCCGCTTTGCAAATGTTGTCTTTCTCTGATCCCTTGCAATCCGACGTTGTATCGAAGCTTTCCTTGATCTATTGTACAAATGGAAATTTAGGCAATGTCGAATACAAAATGACCAACACAAATTGCCTGTAAAAATTGCCACTGCAAGTATAATTTTTTAGTATTATGATGAGACCACTGTGAAAATTATTTTTCGTCCTAACCATTTTTAGAATTTATACGGTGTTAAATGGACCAAACTTTGAAAAATGGATATCTGGCTGAAATGGAGCATCCCCGTTTACTGATTCGTAAATTGTGTGTGTAAGCTGTAGCTTGTAATTCAATTATTCCTTGCATTGAACTCACAAAGACCCATTTTCCATACATTGATTTGTATCTAAATTGACTTCCATTTTCATTTCTAAAGTGCCGGCTTGTTGTTGTTTCTTAGTAACTGATTTATTGCAAAATCCAAAACAGGTCTAAGCAGGCTCATTTGGCCGGAATTGTTTGAACAAATAATGTGTTTCATGCTATAGTTTGGATTACGTTTCCAGCACATATTATTATTATTATTATTATTATTCATTTATTTAGCGCTAATTTCATATATATATATATATGTTTGCATACACATATGCGGTCAGATGTTTGCATGCAGTTTGTAGGTAGTAATATTCCATATGACCCAATGTTACACACATTTCAAGAAGATGATTGTGACTGAGTCAAAATGTTATGATCATAAGATAGAGCTTTGCTTGATTAAATCCATGACGTTAGCTTTGTTCAGGATCAGTGACCGGTTGTTTCCTGATGGGCACATCGACGTTGCAGCAACGTTGCAACGACGTCACACTTTTCGTCATAAGACCTAGAATTGTATGGTTGAAATTATGTTGTCACAACATCGTGAAGCAACGTCAAAAATATAACGTTAGCATGCAACGTTGTGGCGACGTTTTACAACATTGTGAGGCAATATCAGGAGTTCGACGTTAGCTTGCCACATTGTGGCAATGTTGTAAAAAAACCCCGACGTCATGTTCACGTTGGGGAGACATAATCTCAACCATACATATCTACGTGACCAACAGACCAGCCCTCCACCAATTAGCAATGTCAGGGTATACGTCGTGTGCCCACTGGGTTGTGTCACAAATTGGGTATGGGTTAAAAATTTCATATATATATATATGTTTGCATACACCAGTTGCAGAAAGTCATACAAACTGCCTCTGATACTCAAAGGAAATTTCTATTTGTAGAACTCAATCTGTAACAAGTTTCTAGTTCTGTTTAGCACGGATTCTTGTTGGGGATTACAAACTGTATGCAGACATCTGACCACAGCTGTAAAGCAGACTATATTTTATCGAATGTTCTTTGTAGACAAATAAAGTATCACTTGGCAGTGGAAGATGATAATTTTTGGACAAGAACAAAATAATATTGCTGTTTTTACAGTCATCATTAAAACAGAAAGAAACCTTTTTTTTTAATTGTAAGAGTCTATGGAGAGTGGGTCTTAAACTCTACTTTAATATTCATTAATTTTCACAACTTGCTTAGTCTTGCGGACTTCATTTTATAGTTCAAGTTTGCAATGTCAGTCATTACATATCCTTTTGTCTAGTCACATATCTGATGCTTTCATTTGCTATTTATCTATTTGTATCTAAATTTGTGACTCTTGACTATTTATATGTTCATTTACACCAGTTGTTTTACATGTTTATGCTGTTTTACTTAAATGTGCTGTGATTATTGTTATGTTTCACTATTTTAAATGTTAAATGTTGTCTTCTGTGATGATAAAATAAAACTGAATATAGCACTGAATTGAATTGAATGATAAATGTTGTTTTATTTTACACCATCACTAAAGAATTTACTAATTTTCAGTACAGGATGAAAAATAATTAAAGGGACAATTGATTCATATCATCCTGATGAACTTACACAGTGGTCCCTGCATTATATCATGGTCACACAACCTATTGCTGTGGCAATCACATTTCAAGTGTGAACTCTGTTGACCTGAGGCGCAAAACAGGTGACTATAACAAACAGTCAATGCCAAACAATGCTAAACAAGATAATCCAACATGCTATTTTGTAACAGGGCCTCTTGAAACACCATCAGGACATAAGAATATGTGTCAGAGACATGCTCTTTTTGCCAAAGAATATCTTAATTGGGACATTTTAACATCTATTTATCGATGTGGGACTACCTATTTACTAACCTTCACTGCAAGGGATATACCTGGAGAAGGCAAATTAAACATATTGCCCTGTAGACGATAAAATGCAAGGTAAGAGATTGAAATTCTCCCAAAACCAAGTCAACACAGAAAACGTTTTCCAAATTACATTTAATTCAGTGTCAAAGAAGTCTGAAGGTCTACTTTTGCACAGATATAGCCAACAATGACTACATAGGGAGTTCTGCATGGTGTTATGTTGCTGACAACAATTAAATTTACAGTAATTATTTGACTTTTTTTAAGACATGTGCTTTTCTCAAGACATTGTTATGATCAAACAGGAAGTGCAACAACAGTGCCACCTTACCTACCCTTGATTATGTCCCCTTGTAACAAGAACGACTTGAATTATGGGACCACCTGTCATCCTTGAAATGCTACAAAGCCCTTGTCGAGAGTGAATTTCCATTTGTTTTCAAATGCTCTTTTTCCTCCTGAATCCTCTTTGTGTGTCTGGAAGCAGATGGGAAATGTCATGGATTAAAGTGGATCCCTGTGATCTATTGAGAGTCAAATCGATTTTGTGGAATGCTCCGGTACTTATCATCACTGATGCATCAATTAATCGGTCTTGTTTCATGGGCATTTTGAGCTCATGGAGAGAATGCACCCCAGAAGAGACCAATTGACGACTGCGTTTATAAAGCGGGGACCACTGTGTATTCATAATCTTAGATTCTTCTCTGTATCATAAATATACGCTAAAGAAACTGAACTAACTGTAGTCAATATTCTAAGAATTCTTTTTTTACCAAATTAAATAGCAATCTCCTCATCCACTTCACATGCGCATTTTTCTGACTTGTCAAGAATAACTAATTTTTGTCTGATTGACACTTGTAAATCCTCTTTATCAGTTTCAGAATTATTTGATTGTCATATATATTTATTGGTCATTGTATTTCATTTGTGAGTGCCAAAACTGCAGAAGATATTGATGATATTGATCATTTACTAAATAAAACATGTTATGTATGTTAAAACTGAATGGGGCAATGTTTTGCAAATATGTGTACCATTGTTATATAGTACAACTTATCACTGATGTACAATGGGTAATAGCCTGATAAGTATTGTCTTATTGGATGATCACAGTTATTATTGCACTCAGTTATTTGATTTTAATTTCTTATGCAGGCCCATAAGTTGTAACTTTAGTTGTTGTTCTAAATAGAGATGTATTTTGTTAATAGGTCATATATGATCGCCTGACCGGAATGCGGATCTTCTCGTGGAACTTTTTCTAGGATCAGTCAGTAGAACGAAAAGAAAAGGTGAAATCTCTTTTTTTTTATAATGTCAATTTGATAAAAATTCAGGTTATGGTCAAAATCTGTTGGGTCGGTCGATCCCAGAAGCTAAAAATTGAAAAAGTCTGGCCTTATTCCCAGTCAGAAATGTTGAGCGGTCCCTTATTCGTCGCTGCAGGCCTATTGTTGTATACAATCAACGTCAACTAAATACATTTACATAAAATCCACATTTTATTTAGTTTTTCAATTGATTTGAGTCTTGCGGTTCTCCCTGAAGAAAATTTATTTTCTTTTCGGAATATATATAACTCAAATCAATCTCATACAACAGTACTAGAGTAGCTCATGGTAGTGGTGTACGCAATCATATGTCCAGAGCTAAACTCTTCAGAATTCTATTATTTATAGGTCTAGGTATGAAATTAGGTTGGTGTCACATTTCTCATAGGGGCCGAACTTTCCAAAATGGCCGCCACCAATTTCATCGTATTTTATAAAATTTTCTCAAGATAAAAGGCCATATCTCGAAAACCGTTGGACATAGGAGGTTGTGTGACCACTCAGAATTTGCAGCATGGCAATATTATAGGGAGTAGTTAATACATCTTTATATCAAAATATCAATCGTTTTTTAGAAAATTGCAAAAAACCGATTTTATTAATTTTTCCTAATTAAAAATGTCCGTAAAAGCTGATAAAAAACTATTTTCACAACAAACATTGATTAAGCACCAGTACCATGCAAAGCTAAGTCATTATCTATGAACATACATTGAACATCTCTAATTTATTATGAGGCCTCAAAATAACCTAAAAGGTAGGGTAAGGTGGGGGAAATCCGCCCCCCTTTTCACATATATTCCTTGCCTAGTCCCTCACCTTTATGAAAAACACTCATTCTATTTCAGGGAATGATGGAATATATACATCTGAACATATCTGGAAACTTACATGCTTTAATTCAACACCTTGGAGCCAACATCACCATATGAATGTTCAATCTCAGAGGGAGGGCGGATTTGCCCCAGAAGTGTGGGGCAAATCCGCCCGCCTTGAGTTTTGGTTACAAATGACAAGAAACATTTGGCTTCTGAAGTAAATTCTATTCTTAAATTAAGCCCTGGCTCTTCTGGGTGTACTTACAAACGTGTAAGGATCGTTTCACAATTTATGTGTGAGAGTTAAAAAAGTTTGCATTTGGCATATTCAACATACACTAAAACATGGCAAAAATTCTTAACTTCATCTAAATTAAAATAATAATCACCATTAGTGGAGCTTTATGACAAAATGGAGTGACTTACAAGGCATATCTCGTGTTTGTATGTTTTTAACATGAGAATCAGAGGGGGCGGATTTACCCCATGGACAAGGGGCGGAATTGCCCCGACCACTAGAAATTATGAGGGTGGTATTTTCTAAATTTGCATTTTATTGATTGGTGAAATCTCTTTCACATGTAAAGTCGTTGAATAAACATTGCTATTAATGACAATAAGTAATGTGTTTATACAACATGTCAAGTAAAACACCTCAGTTTTGAAAGTTTCAATTGCACATTGAAATTGCTTAGTGATGAGATGTATGTCTTCTTTCTCAGTTGTAGTCCAAACAAAACTATGTAGCAGCCTAATCTCTGTGTTTCAGTGGTCTCTAGACACATACACACTAATCTGCATGAGAAATATTTATTGTCATTTATATTTTGGGTCATGAGAGAACTTTTTCTCCTCAAGGGGGCGGATTTGCCCCGGGGGCGGATTTCCCCTACCTTACCCTATAGTAAAATTAGAATCAGACATCTTTTCTATGAATATATCTTACATTCGAAGCTCGCAGACAAATCTAGTTATATGGAATTTTAGACTTATCTTTGTTGCAGCTACAGAATGCAACAAATTTGATGTTCTTTTGTCTGCATGGTTAGGACAGGTCATTTGGCCTGCATTATTATACTGGCAGTATCACTGGTCTTAGACCAAACAGTGTTTCTTAATTGCCATATTGCAGTGGATCTGTGTTAGTGGCTGGAGGACTGGAAGTTTGGTGCCATATCTTCTACTGCTGATGTGCCCTATTTATATGCTCTTCTATTGATGTTGAACCACGGGTGGATTCGCCTGTATATATATGGGCAATCATACCTAATAGAACAGAGTCTGAAACAAGTCCATTAAAAAAAGTAAACAAAAGAACTTCTGGGGACTGAACATGATGTTTTAACCATGTTTTGCACACTATACCTGCAGTGTTTCATGATCCTTGCAGTCATCTCTCACCATCTAGCAAACTTGTTGGAGCTGACACATCAGTAGTTCCATAAAATCCATGAATTTGTACAGGTATTGCATTATCTCTATAGTGATTGGCCTCAGTACTCAGACTCACTGGGTTGGAACAGGGTCAAGGCCTGGACATGTGACCATCAAGTTGAAATTACCAGAGAGGGCCGCGCCTGTCAGCTGCCTGACAAGAAAATCATAGGACTCATGCCATTGAGATTACCAATGAACTGGAGAGCACTGCCCAGGCAGCCTGCCTGACAAGAAAATCATAGGACTCATGCCATTGAGATTACCAATGAACTGGAGAGTACTGGGCAGTGCTGCCCTCTTTGGCAATTTCAACTTGATGATCACATGTCCAGTCTAAGGCCTTGACCCTGTTCCAACCCTGTGAGTCTGAGTACTGAGGCCCATCCCTATAGAGATAATGCAATACCTGTACAAATTCATGGATTTTATGGAACAACTGATGTGTCAGCTCCAACAAGTGTGCTAGATGGTGAGAGATGACTGCAAGGATCATGAAACACTGCAGGTATTGTGGAAAAATTGGTTAAATCACTGTCAAATATAGTGGTCAATCCCCCAAGGCCTTTTGTTTACATTCCTAGTTTCACACTCTTCTAATTATGTACCATTACAGGCCAATTTCTATCAGTGACTTCACTCGTGTGTTGAACAGCATACAAACAGTTCAAATCAAGGTCAACCTTCGACTTTTGATACTACTCTCACCGGTATGTATTAATCCTGATACTGATGTCTTGATCAACCCTATTTACCACTTGGAACAAATTCTGTAAGCTATATATGAATTTTATATGAAGCTTGGATGTTACCAATAAACAAAGAAAACTGTTCAGTTCAATGCTGGTTGATCAATTGGACAGCAACGTGGTGTCTTACCTCCCAGCAATTTATGTGCTGAATGGTTGTGACGTGACCTGCAAAGTGGGTCCAAAGTTACCAGGCTTGAATGCAACCTCGGATCTTTCCTTGCCCCAGGGTTTTGGGGATGAAGAGCTATCACCTGCAGTGGTCACCAAAGAAGAAATGTTTCTTTTGAAGGCCATAAAGAAAACAGTCTGCATCACACAGGATGAGTACAGGTGGGAGCAGTAACACAACTTGGAGGTTGAGCTCCATTTCAACCATTGGTATGCTGCTCAACTTCAAGAGAAGAGCATAACATGACATGCTCAAGGCACTTTGAAGCAAGACTCTCCTAGTTTCTCTGTCGGTGTATCTGTTCATCAACATCACTATCTATCTAACTATCTATCTGGGGGAAGGGTTGGTCTAGTGGGAGCGAGCTAGACTGCCAATTGCTTGGTCGAATTCAGCTCTGGCTGGGTCACCTGGGCCTATATTGGATTGCTGTTTCAATCCTCTTTGCTTCATTTCCGTGTCCTCATCCTGTCCTAATAAGCCTACCAAGTGCATAACTTCAGGACTTAAACCCCAAATCATCCATCCATCCATCTATCTATCTTATCTTATGTTATCTGTTCGAACCTAATCTAACCTAATCCAATCTAACTTGGTTCAACTTATTATAGTCCAACTTAGCCAAATCCAATCCCATACAAGCCAATTCCTGCCAATCCAATCCAAACCAATCTAATCCCAGCCAATCCAATCAAATCGAATCCCAATTAATTTAATCCCATCCAATTGAATTTAATCCAATCACATCCAGTCTCATCCATTCCAATCTAATCCAATCCCAGTGAATCTAGTCTGATTTTAGTCCAATCAAATCCAAAGTAATCCAATCAATCCAATTTGATATAATCTAAGCCAATCTTATCAAATTGAATTTAGTCCAATCTTAGCTAATCCATTCCAATCGAATCTAATTCAGTTTAGTCCAATCTAAACTAATCTAAGCCAATCTAATCTAAGCCAATTCAATCTAATCCTATCCAGTCCAGTCAAATGAAGTCATATTCAATCTGCACAATCCAATCTGATCCAATCCCCTCCAACCCAATTGAATTGAATCCAAGCTAGTCCAATACAGCCAAAAAACTAATCCAATTAAAATTATGCAATCCAGTCCAGTGTAAATTGTAATCTTAGCAATGCAATCCAATAAAATCGAAGCCAACTTATCCACTTGTGTATCTATATCTAGTAATTTACATTGGGAGTTTCCTGGTTTGGGAATCCCATGGTTGAGGGATCATTGTGACATCACTTAATTGCAAAGCATTCAGGCACAACGGATTTCTCAAATTATAATTCCTGGATAGAAATGTACCAAAATGTGATAGAATAATATGCATGCAGATTAAATTACTCCTGCAAAGCGGCATTGGGAATGAAAAACGGAGGCAGCAGATATTATGCACACAAGATATCCAAGGATGTCAGTGACAACAGCGGCTCTTTAAGCATTCCGCCAATAAAGAGGACATATTATCAGCAGTGCAAGATATGGCAGTAAGCTGCCAGACCTCCAGCTTCTAACCCAGAACTACTGCAATGTGGTTTATGAAGAAACAATGTTTGGTCTAAGACCAGTGGTACTGCCGGTATCATGCAGACCCGATGACCTGCCCCCCACAATACAGATGCCCCACACCATGGTGCAGACCCAAATCCTACACATGTAAACAGAAGAACATTACATTTGTTGCATTTTATACTGCAAGTCTGCAACAAAGATAAGTGTAAAATTCCATATAACTAGATTTGTCTGCGAGCTTCGAATGTAAGATATATTCATAGAAAAGATGTCTGATTCTAATTTTACTATACCTTTTAGGTTATTTTGAGGCCTAATAATAAATCAGAGATGTCCAATGTATGTTCATATAGAATTAATAATGACTTATCTTTGCATGGTACTGGTGCTTAATCAATGTTGGTTGTGAAAATAGTTTTTTATCAGCTTTTACGGACATTTTTAATTAGGAAAAATTAATAAAATCAGTTTTTTGCAATTTTCTAAAAAACTATTGATATTTTGATATGAAGATGTATTAACTACTCCCTATAGTATTGCCATGCTGCAAATTTTGAGTGGTCACACAACCTCCTATGTCCAACGGTTTTCGAGATATGGCCCATTTATCTTGAGAAAATTTTATAAAATAGGATAAAATTGGAGGCGGCCATTTTGGAAAGTTCGGCCCCTTTGAGAAATGTGACACCAACCTAATTTCATACCTAGACCTATAAATAATGGAATTCTGAAGAGTTTAGCTCTGGACATATGATTGCGTACACCACTACCATGAGCAACTAGAGTACAGTGGATACCTGCAGAAAATTATATTCCGGTAACATACATTATATTATACAGCAAGATGTGCGATGCTCATTGCTAAACTTGTGAATTGAAAACCTGCTTTTGAATGCCCATTGAATAATGTATATTGTTAAACCTTATCCGAATGATTAATTGTAACAATAGCATATTGTTGTCATTAAAATTCCATAATGCACTGATACTGAACTAACAGGACAAAATTAGAACACTAATAAACGCCCGTTATCCTCAGCTTTTACTGGAATTAAATGAGAAAAAGAAACTTTCCAAAGATAGATTTCGGATATATATATTCCATCACGAAAATATACTTTTTAATCTTATTCAATAGTGCAAGTTACATAAATTTGAAAATTCCAGGGGAGTGTACTGCCCCTCTGTTTAATGCTAACCAATACTGTTTGTTAACATTTTCATTTATATTGTTATCTATCAAATAAATCAGAGTTCCAATTAGCACATAAAGAAACTCAAGACACAATGAGTATTTCCGTACTTTCGTAAGACTGGATTATGACAAGTTTTGGCAATAGGCCTTTAAAGATATATGATTTCACAGATTATATCGTGAGGCAGACCTCAAATTGCCATGTGTTACTTTGCAAATGTTATAGTTCATTCTGAGTGAATACACTGACTTACATTCGTCTCCACAAATGAAAATGATTGTCGATTGTATGTCCTGCATGTTCAGTGTTTGTAACTTTATACACAAAGTTCTAATTTATTGTTAATAAATATTGTTTATAAAATCAGCCATGAGAGACTCTGAGTTGTTCCTTTATAGAAATCTTCCCTTTCTGGATTATTTGATCATGAAATGGTTCAATGTCTCACCACCAGGGGTGCTTAAGTCTTGTTGAGGTAAAATAGCGCCCTCTGGTTATTTGACCAATATCTTGCTGGCACCCTCGGGTGACCCTCCTATAAAAAGTTGTGTTTAGAAATAAATACCAAGCTTCAGTACCATTTTTTGAATGGTCAGATACTTCTTTCCTGACTCAGCCTTCATTTTATTTATAACACCATCAATTACAATTTATCTTGCTCCGGAAGAAATAAGATGAATTGGCTTTACACAAGCAAAGATACTCAAGACTTGGCCAATCGCCATTCAGATAAGTCAGGTTTAATTGCACCTCAAGGCAGTAGCCCATAAAAAAATGTCAGATTTCATACACGTAGGTTCCTGTCATCATATTAGAAGGCAGACTACAAACATCTATTTGTCATTTTACAAATATTATAGTCCATTCTGAATACACTAACTTACATTCGTCACCACAAATGAAAATGATTGTCGATTGTCTGTCCTGCATGTTCCGTGTTGGTAACTTTATACATAAAGTTCTAATTTATTGCTAATAAATATTGTTTATAAAATCAGCCATGAGAGACTCTGAGTTGTTCCTTTATAGAAATCTTCCAGTTCTGGAATATTTGATCAGGAAATTGTTCAACGTTGTCTATGTACCAGGGGGTGCTTTAGTCTTGTGGAGCTAATATTGCTCCCCCTAGTGGACATTTTAAAGACAAGGCCAGCAAACCACATGCATATGAGGATCACAATACCACTAAACATGATGACAAGCGTGCATGCACATATGCCTTTAACTTTTTGGAGATTGTACAGGATGGTTATTTTGCAAGAAACATACAGATGTGATGTGCATGCAATGCTGTGGTTGACATTGTACATCTCACTAAGTTTGATTATTTTATGGCATCCAAAACAGTTTCCCTCAGGCCTACCCAGTAGGCCTATTTGCATATTTTGAAGAAAAAAAATTTCTTTCGGGAGCCTGCTCCAATATCACACAACAAATAATTGAAGGAAATAGAGGTGATCACAAACTGTAATACATTATTTATTATTACAGACTCACCTGTGTTTTTAGCAGCCAGACATACAGTGCAGGCTGAAAGAAGAAAAGATCTTCGTCCATTGGAACAAACAGCACCCAACAATTATACTTTTTGTGTTAAATTGTATGCTGCTTTGTAGGGAATAAATCATATTATAATAATAATCATCGATGGTCTCATAAATATCGTCGGAGGAGCTCTTGGCTGGTCCGGCGGCATCGCACCATTCCAAATTTTTAAAGGGAAAAAAATTCCTGCCACCAGAGTATAATTTTGGCTGTGAATACTAGGTGGACTGATCACTGATCATGGGGGAGCTATAGCAAGGAAAGGTGCCCACTGTTTCCTGGTCAAGGGAGCTCAGCTACCCCAGTTTTCTGGTCAAGGCTCCCCTCCATTTCCATCACTGAATCTTCTATATCAAAATGATAGAGTACGGGATTTATCTCAAGTTATACTCGATGAATCATCTTCTAATTTCCCTGTGCCTTGCTATGGACCCCAGTTCAAAACTCTCCCCTTTTGAAGGAAATTGGATTTCTCTAAATGTCCTAATTAATAATAATTAGTTTTGAGCTCATTCATGTACAATACCCAAGAGGGCAGCACCTGCAAGATGTCTGCCAGTTCTTCTCCTCTTTTGACCATGCACCAGCAATGTCCAGCATAGTTCTGGGAACACTTCATTTGTTTCACATAGTATTATAATATGTAACTGATTCATGGCCTCATTGATTTCTATTCTATTCCGCTCACTCCAATCTGCTCTCTCCAATCTACGGGAAACTGACTAGTAATTATGATTGGGCCAACTCCGTCATTTACATTCGTTGAATGTCAAGTGCTTACTGAATTGGACCGAAAAGTTCCCTGAGAGGTCATATGCCCATCCATGCCATGTTATTCGCTCTGACTCATAAGTCATTTGTGACGTTATGTTGTATGCGTGTAATGCTATTAAAACAAGTCATCAACTGAGTATAAATGAGGTCACAAGTTACTCAATGACAAATTGACTGTTCATTTCAATGCAATGGGCCTTTTGTGAAATCATTGATGTTTACAATCAGCTGAATGTCTTCATCACTAAGCCAAGTGCTAATGCTTTCGCCTTAAAAAATATAATTCTAAATGCACCAGGATTCAGGAAGGTAACTTTTTTTAGCTGGGTAAACCCCACATAATTTGAGATTACCACACACTAAAATCTCAAATTTGGAGAATGCCAAAGCCAATAGTTGCTGTGTTCTAAAAATAGTGCAATAGTGCATTACAATAATAGCCCATTCAAAATCATTTAAATACAGAACTCTTGTAATTTTGAAAAATGGTAATACTCCAAAAATAAACATACATTTTATTCGCCACATGACCGTACATGCAAAAAATGAGTTAGTTTCATAAGTCAGGATTTCGTAATTGAATAAGCCCAGCTATTTCTTGTGCAGGTAGACTGGGGTGATAAGTTGTGGAATGTGAGCAAGTCCTTCAAATATTAAAAGTATCATAAATATGAGAAAGTGAAAAGGACTAGGAGGTACATACATACATGTAAATATTCTAAAATGTCTTGAAGGTCATCACAAAGAAAGTTATCTATCACAGTTTTTTGCAGGAGAGCATCTCATACTTCGATTGTGTGAGCAATAGTTTGTTGGTCGTTTTCAAATAAATCAATTTTAAAATCATGCAAGTTAAAACCATTAATATGATTAATGTAATTAATAACATGTTTCTCACATAATTATTTGCTGCATATTTTGACAAACTATGCTTGCACTGTCTATCAACATTGTCACTGCCACTGATGCAACTTGACCTACCTAAGAAATTTCAGAGTTTTGGAGCAAGCGTAAGTGCCCAAACCAGAAAATGTGGTAGGGGATCAAATACTTATTTTCCTCACTGTAAATGAGAGCACTGACTGTTGGAAATTTCTCTCTTAATTGCAGGATCCGCTTTCATAAATGTTGAGAGTACATAGTTTGTTCGACCAATCAGATCACCCCTTTTATGAGTAATTTCATCTGCCTCTTTTAGGTCCGAACTGATGTAATTTCTGAGATGTTTGGCAACATCAACCCACTTAAAGACCTGTTCAGAAATATAAACCTCCGACGGAATACTTCGAGATCTTGTTATGTGCATCGCAACCGATTTTGTGGGATTATAGCACATAACACTCCAAATTCTTGGGAGATTGTCGGCGCAGCTCAGAGCTCCGAAATAGTTGCATTCTTTATAATGAAATGATTTTAGATTTAGTTATTATTACATGGATTGTTTTGTGTTGAGCAAACATATGAGAATATGAAGGTCAATGCAAAGCAATCCATGTTATAACATTTTATTACCTTCAGCGAACAAAGTTCGAAGAAGGTACTGTAATCACTTGGGGAAAAATGCTGTCCATCCGCCGGGCGGGCGGGCGGGTGGTTGGGCGGCGGGCGGAAAGATCATTTCCGTGCCAGCACTCGGCCTCTATTGAGTGTACATGGATGAAATTTGGTACACATGTAGCCTGTATGGTCTAGTTGTGCCTTTTGATGGTCTAATTGATAGATATTCAATACCTTTTGAAATAATTGAGAAAATATAAAAATTATTTTTGTTCGTTTCCGGGCCAAATCTCAGCCACTATTGCATGTGCACTTATGAAATTTGGTACAGATGTGGCCTATTTGGTCTAGTTGTGCCTTTTGATGGTCTCATTGATAGATATTCTATACTTTTTGCTAAAATTTGGAAAATGGAAAAATATGTATTTTTTGGTTTTTTGGGCTAACACTCGGTCACTATTGCATGTAAATGGATAAGGTTTGGTACACACATGGCCCATATGGTTTAGTTATGCCCTTTGAAAGGTCTGGTGGAAAATATTAAATGCCATTTGAAATATTGAAAAAAAAAGAGAAAAAATATATTTTTTGTTTCTGGCCCAAGACTTGGTCACTATTGCATGTACATGGATAAAGTTTGGTACACATATGACTTATGTGGTCTAGTTTTCATGGTCTGACACATATTCTATACTTTTTGTAATATTGAGAAAAAATATTTAAAATATTTATTTTCTTATTGGAGCCAAAACGTGCCCACTATTGCATATACAATAATGCAATTTCCTAAACATATCACCTATACAATGTAGCAGTGATTTTTCACTTGTATTTAACACTTTTTGAATGATTGGAAAAACTTTGTACATGCATAAAACCCTACTATAATATAAGTAAATTAGTATAATAAGGCCTTTACCTGCTTTTACAAAACCTGGCAAGCACACAGGCAGACTGCGGGGCAGCAGGCAAATAACAGATAATAGAACGCCATTACTCGACCACTGTTGCATACCTATAATATACGGAATTTGGTAAACACACCAATTTTATGATGTAATTGTAATCTTCTAAATGTGTTATTCGCTGAAGGTTTGCTGCTGCGCAGCCTATGTTTTCATGACCAGCCATGCACAATTATTTTAAATGATATAATTATATATTTGCCAGAAATATATGATATTTATAATCTTTACCAGTGAAATTCTGCCAAAAAGTCCACTATTCTTAGCGTAGCACAAGAGGCCCTCCAGAGTTCGTTATTTCCCCTCGCACATTTGGTGTTATTAGGGTCAATAAACGGTTGGTTGTGGAATAAAATAACATTTCATAGCGGTGTCCATGGTACCTAGTTAAATGGTGAAGGTTTTCTAGGCAAAACAATAACTTGGAACAAGGAAAGCTGCATTTATGAAGGAATCATGCAGGGCTGCTGACATTAGTCACATTATTTTAAAATACCTGGGTTTTTTTTTTCAAATTTTTCTGCAGTCTGTTACTTAAAAGTCACTTAATTAGTCTGAGTTTATTTTAAAGATCGGTCCTTCAAAAAAAATCAATGTCAGGTCAAGCAGTTGCTTAAGAAGTTAAGATACAAGAAATAGTGGTTTAATGATAAATTAATTGAAATTATGTAGAGAGTATAATAAATTCATACTCATAGTGGCCATGTAATAAAACAAAGGCATTTATTACCTTATACGTCCTGCCCTCATTCAACAATGTTCAATTATGAATTTCCTTCTGCAAACTAATTTTCATAATTTACTTACACATGTATGTCTTACTTGTATCCTGATTCATAAATATTATCCAGGGCGTAGATTTCTAATTTTTGTTGAGGGGGGATAACTTCAGTATGTGAGCGGGCCACTAAATCAATGAACTGCAAGTCAATGTATTTTGTTTTGTCTCGAGGTGAATTCTGAGCAACCTAGAGAGGCAACCCCGTCAAAACATGGTTGTAGGTTGGAAGAACCCCCCGCACGGCAGGAGTATTTGCTGGGACCACATTTTACCCTGACGTTGTTTAGTTGATCATAATTAATGATATAAACATGTATAGCGGATCTTCCAGGTAGAACACTGGATACCAATCTTTTTGCTGAAAAGCAGGCTTAGGGGGGCGACCATTTAATAATCGGGGGGTTTGGAGTTTTCCTCGATTAGGAAATGTTTATTTCACGGTAACAGTAATTATTTATTTCAAGTGCGCGAAGTCCCTGAATATTCATCCCTTAATCAAGCAACACCTTGTAAAGAAACACCCCCACCAGAAATTTTTTTTCAAGAATTCCCAGAAAGAATGTATTTATTTCCCCAAAACTGAGCAAATTATTTATTTAAAAAAATTCCAAGCCCCCCCCCCCCCGCCATTAAAAGGTCTCCCCCCTAGTATTTCTCAGAGAACTTCATCTACTGATCATTTTGGTTCAGTTATTGGATCTCCACGAGATTTAAAAGAAATGACCAAATTATTAAAAATCTTTTTGACAATTTGCTGAAGTATGATGGGCGAAATGTGAAGGGACAAGATATATGTGATGCATGTCTCCTGAGATTCTCCTTTATTAGATTTACAGTGCTATTACATATTAATTTGAATCTTGGCACTTTTTCTTTTCATTTAACAGTAAAATCATGTAATACGTTTATTATAAAGATTAAACTTACCATAGCTTCAACTTTCGTTTTCTCAACACGTATAAGGTAAGAAACATGCTTCCTTTTTTGAGAAACTATTAAAAACACATGACAACTTTGAAAATGTTGAAAATTAAAAGAACTGTCCTATTTTTTGTACGTGACAGGGCGCACTGCACACCTCTTGTGTAATATGGGCTGTCACTCATGTGTGACAGTGTGTGAAGCAAGTTATTCTTGTCCCTCAGTAATTACACAGGTTCTATTCTTGGACTCGTAAAATTTTTCAGGTTTATTGAAGTTCTACTCTTTTTTTTCTTCCCTTTTTTCTGTTTGAAAAGGAGTGTACACATTATCAAATTTTTATGGTGTACATGGTGTTTTAC
The DNA here is from genome assembly GCA_026936325.1 of Platynereis dumerilii. Classification (NCBI taxonomy): domain Eukaryota; kingdom Metazoa; phylum Annelida; class Polychaeta; order Phyllodocida; family Nereididae; genus Platynereis; species Platynereis dumerilii. The sequence goes on from JAPTHN010000041.1 coordinate 3,236,386, forward strand.
TGTCCAGATATTCACTGACATTGACCCTGGCCTGACACTCTCTGCTTACTTAATGGTTTTCTCAAATTTTAGTAATGTCTTCCTGGGTGGGAGTTATCTCACATAATTGCATAACATGATGGTGGGCTTTATGATTTTTAAGTTATTGCCTGAAGATTGCTGCCATTAATTATGAACCCAACAACTCCTTCATTTTATCAATGTCCTTGTATTTTTTTCTTTTTTATGTGTTGTTTGTTTATATATATATATAAGATCCGTATCAATACAAAATCACTCGAATTACTTTCAGATTAAGGAGTTTCAATCAAAGCTGAGCAATGATTATTTCAAGCCTTCCAGGAAAAGGATATATATCAAAGTATTTGAGGCCCACTCATGGCTGACTTTCGTAAATTGGGCCTAAGTCTTGCTACTGAATATTTGTGATTTGTAAATACAAAATATAGGCTTTTAGTTTAATTCCAGTGGCCCAGTGATAAATATTATTTCTGACATAATTTTCTGATAATTTAAACACCATCATCTTGGACAATTTTTACCATGTCTCGGTCTGACTCGTCATGATCAAACCATCGGTTTCAATATCAAATAAAGTTTTTGAAAACCCAGAGCGTTTTCGGAAATTTTTGTGGTTAACTCCTATAACTTCACTTTTAACAGGGTTACTGGGAAAATGCCTTCGACATGTTTTAAGCTGACCTCATGTTGTATAATGACTAAATTATTTTCACAGCAACCCTGTTAAAACTTAAGTAAAGTTATAGGAGTTAACCACTTTAGGATAACCCATGTTAAGCTTTGATACAATCTGGCACAGGTGACACACTGCCATGACGCTGGTTAATGGTGGTACGTTTTCCTGTTTTGGTTCCGGGCAACAGTTACACTCAGAAACTTTACTTCTCGCGGGTGTACCTCGTGTTACAAAAATTTCCGAAAACACTCTGAGTTTTCAAAAACTGGCACCGTGGTTTAATACCTGAATCTAGCATGCCCTATGATTGTAACAATAGGGGGAAACAAAATAGTGAAACCAAGCATTGGCTCTTTGTTGCAAATACTTATGTTGAAGACTGACCACAGTTCCTTTTCACCATACAGCACTAGCCGCTAATGAGCAGTTTACTGGAATTGGTGCTATATAAATACTTAATATCATTATAATTATTATTACAGTACTAGCCATAAGGAGACTGGCAGAATTCATGGTTATGCATTAGTAAATTCAGTTCTTTCATGCTTAACTCTCAAACTTTTAGCCATTTTTCTGAAATTATTACTGCTGAAATTCTAAAACCAAAAATGCAGTGTGATACAGGAGGCTTATATGTGTCAGTTTCAACTTTCAGGGCAGTTGTTCCACCAGAGGGGCAGTTACCTGGCAGTTGCTGCGTGTAAATTCTGGCATCGCAATATTGCGCTGCCAGCTCTTGAGTAGACTCTGCTCTGCAGAGTTGCAGACTTGCTAGTTGGGCATGTTCAGAAACAAATCTCTCTAACCCATGTTTAATGAGTATTCAAGTGAAATGAGCAACATTTCCGAAAAATAGCTTTTTTTAATACCATTTGATGGTTGAATATAAATCCTTACTCCATGTACTCTTCACCTATCATTTAACCTTCTGTCTTCCTGATTCAGTTAGTATCAAAAAGATAATAAGGTCCCACGGTTCAAATATTATGGTATGTGGAGGATCTCCGTATATGCGCAGCTTTTTGATGCAAACTAAGGACAATAAACTTTCAGTCAATACAACTTTTCATGGACCCAACTCAAAAAATCAAACAATATGAAAGCTCGAAGAATTTGTGTGGTAACCGTCACCCTTGCTTGTGAGGTAAGCACTCTACTGACTGAGCTATAAATAGACTGCAGTGTATAGAGTAGGTTGGGGCAAGAAGCCCGGGTTAGGTGAGAGGCCCCCCAGGCTTATATCCAAACTTACGTTTTTGGTGTGTTTATCTATTGAAAGGATTGAAGCTAGAGGCGTTTTAGGTGACGTCACGAATTTTCAGGGCAAACTGCACCAAACCATAGTAGAAATTAAAGAAACAAAAAAATTTTGTGCATGGTTTTTGTAACTTTGACAAATTCTTTGAAAGGGGCTGTCAGAAATAACTTTGGAAATTTTTCAAAGTATAATGGATATCCGCATTGCTTCACTTTATGACCATCACATAAATATGATTTGTATCATGTTTTTTGCATTTTAGTTCAAAATATAGAGGTCAAATTAAAATATGTGGGTTTGGGGCGAGAGGCCCCACATGATATGGGGCATGAGGCCCCCTTCACTGGCGGGTGGAAGCTGCCTCAGGAACCATTTAATAATGTGTACTTTACCTTAAATCTTGATAGAATGGCTAATTAAAATAGAAAAAATTTGGCTCGAAATTGAAAGAGGGCAAAAAATATTAAAAAATAAAAGTATGAACGGAAAAATTCTGAAATTCAGAAAAAGTTAATAGAATGCCTTAAAAATGATAGAAGAACCCTAAGAAATAACTTTTAGGCTGAATGCGTTCGCAAAAAAAATTGCCAAAGGATTATAGTAGGGGGGCTTCTTGCCCGATAGGTGGGGTAAGAAGGCCATTTTAAATTCTTTACAAAAATGACCGTAACTCCTTTATCAAAATTGGTAGACATTTGTTTCACTAGTTATTAGTAGAGTCAAGTGGTCCCTTCCAAACAGCATAAGCATTCAAATTATCGCCCATAAAAAGTAGGTCAAATCGCACCTCGAAGTTAAGGGGGGCCGCATGCCCCGACCTACTCTACCAAGAAAGGCAATCATGGTACCCACCCATTTTGACCTATATTTTTGTTGATGATTTCCGTCTCGACATTTGACTTACTTCCAGTTTCAATGTTTAATTAGCCCATTCATTTTGTCGGATATATCAAATATATCATTCTCAGTTTATTGCTAATAACCCAAATTTCAGGAAACAAGTTAGACCATTCAGAAAACAAAAATCATCCTTCACTCCTCAGTGCTTCTATCTTAAGATGGGTGTATGAATGCCTGTAGTTTTACTTTTTTGGCATGGGTATGATAATTAGATGGACAGAACAATTAAGCAAAGAATGATTGAAACAATTAACATAGAACCCTATGGCCCGACAGGAGCTGGAATCGAATCTGGGACCCAGCGACTGGAAGTATAACGAATGTTATGTTGGTGCTGTAATAATACTGTGGTTTAGTATTATAAATAACACACAGGCATCTGACATGTCTGACTAGTTTGGTGACGTCGTTGTAACAGCAACTTTATTGATCTCAGAATGAGGTTCAATGCAACGTATGAAATGACCACTAGGGTTGATCACTAGGGGTTGATCATAGTATTACTACAGGTGCCTCCTATGCAGTTGGTTCTGTTCTTGTGTCAACACCCTTTTAAAAAAATATTCATTTCAGTGCCCATCACAGCAATGCAGTGCTCCCTTCAGTGCTCACGATAACACATTTATAATTATTTTTCAAATCTCTTCTTTTTCTTCAAATCTTTGTTTAGTCTTTTGCAACTTTTTTTCAATAAAACGTATTCCATACTTATGAGAAAGAGTGCAGTTCAGTGCTTGATTTTATAGACATTTTGTAACTTAACTTATGCCCAGTTCTCATGGCACGTTACGGAGAACTTTTTATCCCTGAGGGATAGCTTGAGATGAATTCTAGGAAAAAAATTACCAACCCAGCGACACACAATGTTTATAAAACGATTATATAATTAATTAAAAGCATATCACGGTGGGATAAGATCGTAAATCAGCGGGATAAGATCGTAAATCGGCGGAGACAAGATCATATCCTTGCCTGAAAGATATAAATGCCTGTGGGGATGTCAAAAATCGTCGGCGGGATGTCAAAAACTGCCTGCGAGGCTGCAAATGTCCCGCAGGGAAAGTAAAAATATCCCGCAGGGGCAGGAGAGGTCCCCTCAGGGGCAGGGGATGTCCTAATATCCCGCCGGAGATGTTTTTGAGTCGTTCTCACTGAAAAAAACCCCGCCAGACATCCAAAAATCAAGAAAATTTTGGGCTCTGTTCCGGCGTCATGGAAAAAAAATTAACATTTTGAAACTTTTTTGACTTCCATGGCGCAGTTATTCCATTTCTAGGAACCCCTGAGGGAAACAAAAAGTACCGCTGAGGGATGTGAAAAGTCGACGGCGGGATCACCCAAATTCATCCAAATTACCAGGAAATACCATCCCGTTGATGCCTAAAGTGCTCCGTAACATGCCGTGAGACTGTAGCATTAGAGCTACATACAGTCAGTCTTCCCTGGATATCTCTCTATCTTCAGATGAAGTTGGTGCTCAACCCAGTTGCTGTTTCTGTGCTTAATGTAATGCCTAATTCAGTGTTTATTCTTTTTTTCACAATGTCTTATTCATTCAGTATTTTTTGCATCTTAGCTTAATTTGGTTTTTCTTTCTTGCTTAATTTGATGCTTATCAGATATTCGATTTGCTGCTGAATACTCAACTTTACGGAAAGAATAGCTACCCAGGAAGAATTAAAGAGGAAAAAATGCCATGTTTACTTCCTCCTTCAAGTATAGTCAAGTGACAGTGTTGTTCCCAGAAGTTATTAGGCAGAGGCACACTCACTGAGGTTAAGCAAATTTCTGTGAGGTTATCCCAAGTTTCGATTCAAGACATTATTATGAAATCTACTTGGATTATTGATTGTATAGGCTTGTTGACGTGTTATTCTCGTAAACAACGTGTACAATATTTTGACTGAAGCCACACACGCAAGACAGGCTTGACAGACCTGACAATTTATTGGTTTATCAGTATCATGATAATTACGTAATAATGAGGTTCCAGTGATAAAATTATAAATATGTTATCTTTTTTGACATTTGTTTCATCCCAAATGACATCATTAGACTATCAGACTATTGATATATTTCTGTGAGTGCATGATTCCTTATATAAATTTCTGCTTTTAAAAATAAGTTTGCATAAAATCTATTTTATGTGGTAATATAATGAGTAATTTGGTAGAGGATAAATTTAGACTTATTACTTATATTATGCAGTTACCCTGAGACATAACAGTCACCTGACTTCACCCCTTTGCACTTCCCTGCCACAATCCTGGTGATGTAATTTAACCCTCCGGGGAAAAAATGGCAAAAAGCCAATGGAGGGAGTTGAACTGTTATGTAATTAGAATTTGAAAAATTTTTAAAAATTTTAAAAATTATTGACATTGACAAGATCAAGGTGAAGGTGTCCTCATTTGCATAGATTATGCAAATGAGACTTCCTTTTTTGCAAGTGGGCAATAGTGGGGAGAATCCCCTGATAAGCAAGCATATGTCAGATTAGAAACGTCACAAATCAAATATGACCCCCCCCCCTCTCTCTCTCTTTCTGAAATATCTAAGGAGCCCCTCCCAGAAAAGGTGGGTATATATATAATGGGTTCTGGATTGGAAAATCTTTAATCAACATTCTGTCTTGCAAAGTGACTTTAGAGACTTTATTTTGCAAGAGAGATCTTTTTTCACAATGTTCGCATTGCAGTATTTGTTATTTAAAGAGGTGAAGCCTTTAGTCCAAAGGGGCTTGCGCAAATTATGTGTTTCTACAGGACTCATAGAGGACAACAAACTCCAAGAAAAAGATGGAAAATCAGATGCAACAAATAATGGTGCACACACCAAGAACTACCATGAACAATGGCTCAACAGGAAAAACTCAAGATACAAAGACCATTTATACTCCAGCCATCAAGGGAATTGGATCAAAGAAATATTTGCTAAGGTCAGTCTTATATTACATTCTCACTGTTTTTAAAAAGTTTTTAAAGGTGCGTGCAACCTCTATTGCAAGAGGAATAATGGGAAAGCTTGTGGACACTTTTAAAAGGAGGCGTCTCATTAAAACTTTGCATACAATCTCTACCCTAATTTAAATTATAAAGCGAAAACATTTTAGTGGTCTCACGTGCTTAAAAGCTATTTTATTATGAAAACAATGCCTGCTTCTTATTTTTCTTCTGAAAGGAAATCCCTCCTATATTAGTATTATATTCCATTCTCTTTTTTTTTTAAATTTTCAATTGCATGCACATGTAAATTGAATTTTTAGTGATTGGTTAAATGCATTTAAAAAGCATACACCATATATACCTTTTCTTCTTCATTCTGTTACCTTATTACTGTCAAAAATCATTTGCAATTTTAAAAAGTTTTTTTTCTTTCTTCTTCTTCTTTTTATTTTTTTTTTATTCAAAATTCTTTTAACATTGAGCATTTGAACTTCATATAACCCCACCTGAACGATTGAACCATCTCACTTCGCTTTAATTAGAAAGTAGAATTATAAATGTGCAGTGGCTGTTGTCCGATTTAAAATGTTGTATATAATTTGAATGCTAATATTAGAATAAAATGTTATTCAAATAATATTTGAGGAGAAAATTGTACAAAAAGTAGCCCAAAAAAGGGCATCCTGACTATCCATATAAATGTGATTTAACTTCCTTTTGAAAGATATATATGAAATTCGTTTTTCTCCTATTTTTATCTGCATGCTTTTTTTAGCTTTCTAGGAGCAAAAACTACATATATGTATTCTTATGCTCTTCAATACCTAACGAGATTTTTATTGACATAAGGTAAAAAAGAAACACAATGCCATTATCAGTGATCCAAATCGATATATAATTGCCTGCAGCTCCTTATGTTTAAATTGTGTTTTAACTTCCTAGAAGTTTTATAAGAAAAAGTGCACACTGTACCGTATTTATATACTATTTCATGCGTCCTTATCTCTGTTTACAAAGATCTCGTAGAGAGATCGATAATTCAGAAATGATTGATTTATGCATATCAGAAGATAATTCATATCTCTTACGTAAACTCTTTTCCTAACAAAAGGAAGAATAAAACCAAACAAGGAAGATTTTGGAGCTAATTGCATAACTCCTAAACAAGCAAACGACATCGATTACCACTCTTAAAAATGATGCCTGTTTGCATACCCAGAAACATAAAGTTTTCTTCCTTAATTCTGTTCCTGAAGAGCAAGACCACTTAACAAAACATCTGCACAACTGAATGAGTTGTAATATTCTCAAACCAAAAACAGAACATTTTAAAACATATATGATCTGCAATTACACCCGAGAATAAATCACCTGTAAGTGACCAAGTATTGTTTTATTTTATTGTATTCTACATGGTCATGCAAAGCAGGAAATCAGGGTTCGCCTTCAACAATGATTCAACTCAGGGTAGTCATTGAGAATGAGTCAATACAAGAGAACGTATCCCAAAGCTCAATTTTTTGGTGATTATCAGATTATGAGTTACCTATGTATTTAGTAATCTCCTGCATGGCATTTCAGTTGCCCAAGAAATAAAACAGTTTCGATCTACAACCATGCATTTTGCTAAAATGAGTTCAAAGAGTGAGCTTCGAACCCAAAACTTTAGAGGCAGTGATTGCACAAATAATTATGTGCTCTTAACCATTCCAAGTAAAAATCGTACGTACTTAACCATTAGGCTATGGGGACATTTTGATGTTGCTTGTACTAGTCTTTACACATCAACTTAAATCAGTTTTCTTCTTTTTTTCTCCAAACTTCAGGCAATACCAGCTTCCACAATATCCACTACCAATGGCTCCACCAGCGACTTCCCTTCGAATGTCTGGGCTGCATTCCCAACATTTTTGGCCAACCTCAAGATGTCGCTTGAACTCACTTGGTCGGGACAAAAGAAAGTGTTCAAAAACCAGTGGAGAGGGCAGAGTGACATAGTTGAGGTAAGTGGAGCATGACATAAAAGGAGTCAACATTTTTATTTGTTTCCGCCCTCTTTTTTTAAAAATGGGACTGCGTTTCACTTTTTCGTAATTTGATGTCTGTTTTTTATCCTGATTTATTTGTTTTCCTGATGTTGTTACACCTTTCTTCCTTTTCCTACTTTTTTGTTGTTGTCCCAATAGATTCAACATTTTAGAAATTCGGCATAGAGTGTTCAATTAAAATGAAATGAATAGCTTGCCCACAATTTTGAAACTAAACTTACGCAGTAATCCGAAAATGACGTTCAGTGTCAAATGATTATTACTCACAGCAAACCACACATGCACAGCAAACCAGTTTGTTTGACTTGACTTTCAGATCACTCAATTGTTTTTAAAATTAGTTCTATTCTGGTATTTCCAAAAGGGGAAAAGGGGAAACTGACCAAATTGAAAAAAAAGATTGTCAAAGGAAATATTGCAGTGGATTTGACAAAGAAGGGAACAAACAATACCCTTTTTTTGATTATCTGGGGAGTTCTGGAATTTAAAAAAATTAAAGATTGCTTTAGATCTACTTAACCACGTGCATTTCTGAGTTCTTTCATTTATCTGTCATTTCCTGGGAAAACTGCAAATTACATGGATAGAAATCAATATTTTTATATAATAGTTTTTCTTGGTATAAAATTTAACAAAGACCCTTTTCAATTTCAGTTTCCATTCAAAATTGAAAAGCACAATTTTCCCAACGATGTCATCCGCGTGCAGACGGACGACCAGATCTTCATTAACAGATTGAGAGCTTGCCTTCCAAAACTTCTTTCCTTAGACGCAGGACTCCACTCCAAAGAAGATCTCTTCCAAGTATTGGAAAGAGATTCCCAAGACCCTTTTGTTATTAAAATGGCAGAATTCCGGAAGGTTTTCGGCGCTCAATGGCCGCCAAGAGCATCGTTTGACGATTGGCCTGAAGAGTGGAACCTTTACAAAGAAATGGCCGAAGAGATGTCTACCATGTTGAGGGACCTGGCTACTCCTGATGACTGTAGGGAATGGATGCTAAACAAATGCAGCCAGGTGAGTAGCTTATAATGATGAGAAATATATTTTTTATAACTTTTTTTTATTCAATAAAATATTGAATGAATAACCGTGCCAAGGTTGCTATGGAATCGTATGATTGTGCCTGGAACATCAGTCAACTCCTTATTTTATAGATCCATTTTGTCGATCGAGAATTAGTTTATAACACATCAACATTCACTGAGATCAGAATTCAGGATCTATTAGTTGTTAAAAAAATTGTCTATTTGGAGTGTCTACTTGGTGAGAGAATAAATTATTCTGTGACACACTGCTTATCACAGTCATACTGCGGTTCAATTATGGTGGTTCATTGCTTTTTTGCAAATATCTACAGAAGCTGATACATATGTATGTAATCGTATCTATGTCCATCATTTCAGATCAACTTTGCTGATGTAAAGCAGAAAATAGAAGAGCAGTGGATAATTGCTCCACATTCTTCAGCAGTCTACGGTCTGATGGGAGCCCTCGCGAAACTCCTCTTCACCTTCAGGTGGGGAAAACTTCCCGTCACGCAAGAAGAACTGGACAGGAAGACACTCATCTTCCCCGTTGAACTTATGAACATTTTCGAAATGGTAAGTGCTTTTTAAAGCCTTTGACTGTTATTCACACATTAGTAGTTCTGATGTCAACATGTGTAGCTTTTAGAAGTCAATGAAGTTCTTACTTTTTCTGTGCACCAAATACACAACTCCACACCCTCATAGTCATAATTAAGGCACACATATTTAAGCACAGTTAAGCTACAGTTGTGCTTTTGGTGTTCTGATTACTTTTAAAGGTCTCAACTCTCCAACACTTGTTAAGCAGCTTTTTCAAGGCATTTTAGTCAAAACCATTTTCAAAACTTAAAGTGATATACGTAGTGAGATTGAACGTTATTAAACAATTCTTTCCAGATTTCTAACCATTATGGCACGATGCCTCGGGGGTCTATGTTCAGCACTGCTTTCGCAAATTGCATTTATGAAGAGGGCAAGGACGGTCCCCAGGGGGCGCGATTCTTCTTCACCGCAGAAGAAGAAATGCGTCAGACTGAGAGCAACTTCTTCAGCAGTTTCACCCACGTGGACGAGAAGTTCGGAAACGCCTTGCCAGCAATGACACTGTACATGGCACTGACCAACATCGCTCACACGGGAGGGCCAAAGGTGGCGAAGTTGCTACTAGATCAAAGAGTAGAATGCTTGAAGAAGATTTCACAAGATGTAAAAGAAATGTTCAAGACGTTCAGGCATTACATCAATGAGCAGAAGGTGAAGAGCAAGCACTGGGTGCCCTACATTCAAGCTGCGACGGCATGGAACATCAATGGAGAATCAGAAGGGATGAGTGGGGCGGAGATCTTCGGTTTCAATCTGCTCGATGCTTTCTTGGGAATCAAGGGTGACAGTCCAGTATTCAAGGCTTCCGTTAAGAAACTACAAACCATTCCTGAGGTATGCCGCAACCTCGTTCTTGCCATTTCCAATGATGACAAATCTGAGGATCGTTTTGTCTCCTTCCTCGATCAGGAAGATGACCCAATTCTGAAGATCAAGGAAGACATCCTGAGTGCCCTGTATTCCTGGAGGCTAGGCCATGCCAAAGTGCCAGCCAAGTATTTCAGGAAAGATTACAAGACCACATCAGGGGGAGTCGTGGAGATGAATATGGAAGATGAGTCCACATCTTTGGTTGAAGAGACAGAGAAGCAGCTACGACTGAGAGCCATCGAAACAAAAGCTCACATGGGCCAAAAACCACAAATCAAGCCTTCCGCTGGTTGAGCTATGATGTTAATGTATATATAATTCTCATATATGTCTCATGTCATTAATTTATTGTAGAGTAGTTGGGGTAGTAACTTTTTTACTGTGATCAGAGAGCACAAAGACAATATACCTGGAGCCATCGCCATCTAATCCTTTCTTTCGCTTTGGTGATCGTAGACACGAACATCATATTTTCGCATTTTAAGGATTAAAGATGGTTCTGGGGAAAATAATGCCAGCATGTACAGTTGATATTTTTTCGACAATACCCCTGGAGATATCGCCAAATAATCCTTTCTTTCCGTTGGTGTTAACATCAACTTTTCGATATTGTAAGGATTTCAGAAAGCTCGGGGGAAAAATGTATTGTGAGTGTGGATAGTTTATTATTTTGTTTTGTAACTTGTGTGGCTGAAAACTGATTTGTCACACATCTTCATGACTTGAATGTGCTCTCTTTAGACTCTTGCTGTACAAAACCACTCCTGGAAGCGTCATAAATGTGTAATCCTTTCTTTCGCAAAGACAATTTTGTGTCTTTAATGAGGCATTCGCAAAAGATATTTTGCAATGCAATGTTTTGTAAGGATTTCTGATGCTTCTGGGAAAAATGGTGGACAATTCAACTATTCGAACAGATGTGCTCTGTGTATGAACTGCATAAATATGTTTCATGAATTTTTCAAGTTGGTATATTGTATTTGTTTATTGTATTCAGGAGAAACTGCTACATATTTTGATATATGTCATTGTATACATGGTTTTTATCTAAAGATATTAAATTCCAACATTCATATCATCAAGCATATTTTTGTTGATGACGGGTGATTCAGTCACTCTCTTGTTCATTGTCATCAGCTTCATTTATCATGTTCAATGAGTTACCATTATAACATTATAGTTTGTGTTTCTTTTGTAAATATAATTGTATAATGTTGTATCATAGTGTACATTATTAAGCAGACTGTGAAAGCTTCCCGTTGTATAAATCTCATATATTTATTTGTGTTTTATCTCTTTACACCTATATTTTACTGCAAATTTTAGTTTTGTAGTATTTGTACTGTAATTTTTCTCGTGTTACATTTTGCGTTTTTTATTTTACTGCAAATTTTATTTTTGTATTGTAATTTTTTGTTACATTCTGTGCTTTATGCATGTCAATATGTGGGCATGGTTTGTAAATAAATAATACCAAACTAAAACATTAACTGGTATTTTTTCTCTTTTAGTAAGTTCCAAATCAAACATTGAATATCAGATACTTTAAAAAGATATTGCAAAGGCGATCAATACGGTTATTATATTACAAGATATCTTTCAAAATTCAGGATGACAATAGATTGGCAGATCTTTTGATTTAATCCTGTCAATGCACGATAGGCAATTATATGACTCAGCTGACAGCACTTTAGGCAGATGCAGCCAAAGTATTTTTAGACTCAGACTCAGACTCATACTTATTTATTTTCAACAGAGAAAGGACAGGGTAGGAACAATTATTAATACATTATACCGTATTTTTGGTTAAGATAATTCTCTATTGATGGTGACCCCTTAAAAGGCTAGTAGGCTGCTATAAAGGGGCCACCCATAAAATGAAATAGTGGTTTAAGTCTGAAAGAAAGGAGAAACTAAAGTCTCATGAGTCCCATAGCATAACATAAACCAATTACTAGTAAGTAAATGTATTATCACAAGCTTTACACTTAAATAATATATTCAATTCTATAATAGTAGTGTTATGAAAGAATGAGTTTGTGACACAATTAATAGCAAAGATACAACACCAGAGCCAGGCATTAAACAATAAATAGATCACATCAAAATTGTACAATTTTAGAGTAAATGCTGATTATTTATTAATCATAATTGACACACACTGTCCTGATTCGAAGGCATTATTCTTGTTTCCCTTTCGACGTCCTTCTTGTCTGGTAAAAACGGAATAAATCTGACAATTCTGAATCGACTGAGGTATTTGTAGATGAAGAAATGGTAGGCCTCGTAATTCAATCCTGTGGAGATTTGGTCTTCCTTCCTGTTATAACCTGCCATCCCCCTTTCTCTTTTAGTGCCTTGAAAAAAAGAAATGTGAATTTTCAGAATTTATATGTACGTATCTTGAGAAAATGCTCATACTGCAGAGTTCACTTCAATATCAGGAATTAGAGCTGTAGTTTGTTTGAATGTGGCAGTAGTCTTACCCTGTTTACGAATACAAAATGATATCCCACAATTGTGAGTGAACACCATGAAAAAACCATTGAGTTCACACCATTGAGTTCATCCTAGTGAACTCAATGAAATAAATTATCTGACGTTGTTATGCAAACAATGGTCAGCGATTGTTTATGTCATGACGTCACAATGGGCTGATGGTGACGTCACAACAAACTGCTGCTCCTGACTTTGGAGAATTTGAAGTTATCAGACTAAAATGTCGTAAAAACCACTGATAAAGTCATTGCGGGATATAAATAAAACCACATGACAGTTTAATTCACAGCTATGAACATCATTCGTGTCAGGTCTGCCTTCTGAATAACACTCGTCCTTATTCAGAGCAGACCTGACACTCATGATGTTCATAGCTGTGAACTACACTGTCATGGGGTTTTATTATAATATCTTATAGCAATCTGGACAATTGAGAATTGTAATATTATCCAAAATTAAACATAAAGGCATGGATCCTTAAGTAGGCCTTGGTTGTAAATTACAAGTTGTGATCTTTATAACAAAATGTTGTTTCTTTGCCTGGTCTGCCACATATTAGATTACATCATATAACACCGTTCACAATTTTTTACCGTTTTGATGGTTGTTGAATTTGGACGCTTTTCTCAGACACAAGGGAAATGGGCCAATGGCAGGCTTAAAGTGTCATCCAGCATAAGTTACTTCAAAAGTCTCACTTAGATCTACACAAATATATGAACTCACCTGGAATGATATTATCAAGTAAAAACCCCAACAGTCCACCTAATACTGGACCGTTAGTACAGATCACGATTAAACATTGGTCTAAGGCAGAAACTCCTGGAAATACAAAAGTAACCAACTGTTTGACACATCATTCAATTAAATTAGCACAATGCCATATTCATTATTTGACAATTGTGAAAGCGAAAAAGTAAAATAAATAACGGAAAAGAAGAATGAGTGGTATTTTATACAGAATAGAGAACACAAGAGCTCTACGTAATACAGGCTGTTGTTCATAAAATTAATATGGAGAACTTTTGGACATCATAAAATGTGTGCAATAATAGTAAATTTTGTTGTTCGGATGCTGGAAAGGTTCGCTGAAAATGTGGTCTGGTTATCCTCCCTTACCACTCTTTGAAAGCCTCAGCTACTATATTAGCAATAATTTTGAATTTTAGGTTGGATGCGCCCCATAATTTCATCCTGCCGTACCTCTAAAAGGGATTTACACTGTTTTAATAGTGTAGCATGTTCTTGTCTATGCATGGCGTTGGTTTGAAGTTGCAACCATTGTTCCAGACCATGTGCTGCAGCAGAATTAGTTTAAGTTTTCAGTTCTTATGGAGGTTGCTGAAATATTCCATATCTATGAGCAATGGTGTAGGCTATAGGGGATGTCATATAATACTGTTTTGCTGGAATTGAGACGAATGAGGATTAGAAATCACAAGCAATGTAAAACCAGTGTCATAGCAACAACCTTCTATCTTTGAACAAATCACCTGTATAATAACACCCACCTGTCTGAAGAGATTCTGGAAACTGCATGTAACACATGGGTAAACTAACGCCCAGGACAAAAGAGAGGCCAAGAACTGTTTGATTTCTTGTTGACTGAAAATAATGAATAACAATGAGACCATATTGATATTGTGATACAAATATTTGCAGTTGTATCAAGTAATAACAATGAAATAGATTTGTAAAGTTATATTGACATATGGTAGACAAAGATTGGGTATCATGATGAAAGTGGTTCTGGGATTTTACACAGTACAACACTGATATGGAAGTCGCAAATCGCTAGCTCCACCTAGTGTTTGTCATATGATCTGTCCTCTGCCACCTCTAAATCAAGATTTTGACAAATATAGCCTGTAGTACTTTATTTACCAGAGAATTTTAAAAGTACTGACATAATAAATATGGTCTTAATACCTCTATGTCAATGTGTTTGACATTCGTAAGAGCCAAAGAGAAACACATTCCAAGACCCACAACATTCAGACCTCCAATGATTGGTTTCGGCATCATCGCAAGTGCCGCGCCAAACTTGCCAAAAATTCCAAAAATGATAAACATGAGGGAAGTGACTTGGAATGTGCGACGACTGGCATTCTGTGGAGAAAAAAAACAAACAGATTGGAGTTAATGATTCATTAACCAATATTTTTGTTGCCTAATTCTACTTGTCATAATAGTGATGGACTTAGCATTTTAAAAGCATTTCAGCTGACGACAACAAGTTCCTGGTCAAGAAAAAAACATCCTAGATAAGAATTTACTTTGCCCTTTTTAAAAGAATTCATTAAAAGAACTTATGTGGATGCGGGGCAGGGGGGGCAGGTGGGCAGGGGGGCAACCTCCCCCCCCCCCAAAGTTAGGGAAACAGCAAGATTCGGGCAAAAAAGCTAAAAAATTAGGGCGGATGATTAAATAATCACTATTGAAAATTAATGATTTCCAGGCAAATTTGTATTAAATCTAGATCTTGATATTCGGGCAAATGTCGTTCGCCCCCACCCCCCCAAAAATTGTGCGCGCCATACACCTTTGTGTGGATGTATTCTTCAACTATTATGAATATCTCAAAGCACAGACATTTGAAAAGAAAAACTTCAAAGTTAGAAAATATCTTTTATTTCTGCAAATAAAAATGAGCAGATCTTAAAAACAACTTAATGCAATGGCACAAAAATATGAAAGGGTTCTTTAAATTTACCCCAGTATATCCTATAAAACCCATGACATTGCTGTAAGACGTGGTGGCATGAGCTGCGCCAAATAAACCGGACATGAGACTGCACAATCCTTCCACCAGGATTCCTCGGTTTATTGCATGCTTAGGAGGTGGCGCTACCTGGAAAATATCAATCTATGTCAAAAATTGCAAAAAAGTTTCATTGAAAAGGAGAAAGGTTGAGATGAATACTATCATCAATTAAGCATGGATTCAAGAATATATGTGAAACCCACATTTCTACAGAAAGTTTGTGAAGAGACATAAAAATTCACACTATTGCTCCCAAATAAGGAAAACTTCGGCAATCTTCCAAGTAATGGACAACTGTGGCAACTTCTGCTGGAGCATATGAAGGTTCTCTTCAATCTTTAAACTACCAACAAGATATAATAGCCATGTTGTCCCTTTTAAAAACCATGTTTCCCAAAGGTAGGGCTCCATCAGAGTGAAATATTGAAATTTAGGGTTCAGGTGGGGCACTTCCAATCAAGAAATTTTTAATTCTAGAATGGAAGTTGAAGCTTTGAAAGAGTGATAGTGGAAGATAACTTGGCCTTTAGAGTGGACTTTGCTTGCATTCAGACTCCAAACTTTAATTTTCTTTTCTGATTTTTCTGCATATATAGTATTCCATATTTTTTAACTGAGAGTATTTACAATTAGATACAACTACAGGTAGTGCACTTGTAAATATCTACAAGTAGTGTCACAGTCAAAGATTGCAGTATTTTTTTTCTCAAAAAATCTATTATGTACAGACCATGCATCCTGAATCAGTCGTACATACATCAAGCATGCTTGTGGCATCTGTGATTACTAAATACATTTAACTATGTACCGATACAATATTTCCAGCTACCTTCTTCAGTTAGATGAAAAAGAAAGAACCTTCACCACTGTTTTGATTTATAATCCTGAAAACGTCTAAGTATTTTGCTCCTGTTTACATGAGATAAAGTTAACAACAGTGCTCCAGAAGCTAAATCATTTGTATGAGATGATTACACTCTGATAAGATAATAGTCAATAATAAAAGAAACCCACAATTAATCACAAAGAGTGTTTGTCTGGCCAATTAACTGGCCTCATGCCCCAAATGTAGTACTATTCCAAAGATTGTTTCTCCACCAAACACTTCAAAGACCAATTACTTGGTATAATAAACAGTGTTGATAAAAGATCAACAGTGAGTGCTTGGAAACTATTCAAGCCAGCCTATCTTCTTCTTCATTTTTGATAAAATTGATTTAAGCTTACACACAACAAAAATAGAATGCCAGTAATCTTTGTGATGTACATTGTAGATACAAGCTGAACTATACCAGTGTAAGCTTGAGTGTGATAAAATCATGAGTGCATCGGCACTGGGCAATTATTTTCAGAATCATGCTTCGAAAAATAATAACCACAAACATTTCAAGGAATATTTAAAAAATACTTGGCTTAAAACCTGTTGAACTTGCATATTTAGTGATGTGTACTGAATATATGAAGGACAATTGCTGAAAAAGAAAATTATAGTAATTGAAAAATAAAATAACAAAATCTGGGTGATAAACTTACTTGCGCGACCCTGGCAGTGGCATGGTAATCACCTATGCTTTCAATTACAGATCCAATTACCGAAAATAAGGTACTTAATGCTGTCGCAGTGTCAAAGCCAATGGGCCCCCATTGACCTGCAGTAAGAAAAATATGTTGTTTTGTATTTTTTGGGTGTTATTGTTTTTTATTTTATGTAAAAAAAGAATTAGCAAATGAGTGTACAATGTATATCATACAATACGACAAAAATATTTAACGTTTTGGATACATTGTATACAAGAACAATGATTCAGAGACGGGTTTTATTATTCTATACAAATTCATCAAATTTCCTATTTAAACTTCTTCTTTTTAAGTTAAATCCGTCCGATGGTTAAACTCCTTGGACTTGGTGTTCAAATTTATTTTTTCAGTAGTAGCAGGATTTGTTGGCAATATCGTACTTCAATATTGAAAGAAAATACGTCAACCTCAATATGAACATTTTGGGCGTATAAAATGCTGCAGAATCAAAGATTAACATACCTGGATAGGGCAAGTATATCCATGAAGACTTGCCTATGACATCCAATCTGGCATCAGACCGAGCTTGGAATGCGGGTGCTGAAGGGTCGTTAGGAAATGCTCCAGCAACTGTGAGGATTATGCACAATATCCACATGACAACGGCGGCTAGAAAGCCCTTCAAATTAAAATAAAATATTGTATTATGAAACCAAAAACAAATACATGGGAAAGGTCCAGCACAAATACTGGTTTAAAATAGTAAAATTCCAGGGTTGGCTTTGTGAGGATTAATAGTTATAAGCGAGCGGAATTGCATTTTCTACTTACACAAAATAACTTGAAGACAGGAATTCTCCTGGCAGGTTTATTTTTACTGAACGAACACATTGGCACTGTAATGTCCTTCAAGATTAGCGAAAATATCACCATCAGAACAACTGTGCTGGAAGGAAATCGAAAAAATGTTTTATTTGTCTTTGTACACAAGGATTTAATTACAGTTTACCATGCCACACTGATCATGACTTTTTCAATTTTCCTCTTGCGATTGTTAATGAAAAATTGACAAACGCCATGGGATATTAGTGTTGCAAATTCCAGTGTCACTCATAGGCGTACGGGACGCGCGATTTTTGGGGGGGCGAGCGACATTTGCCCGAATTTCACGATCTAAATTTATACCATTTCAAACGAAGTAAAGCCTGGAAGTCACTAATTTTCAATAGTTTTCACCTAGTCATCTGCCCAAATTGTTTAGCCTTTTTGCCCGAATCTTACTGTTTCCCAAACTTTTTGGGGGGCGACCGCCCCCCCTGCCCCCCCTCCCATACGCCTATGGTGTCACTGCTTCCCTAAAAAGCAAAATACAGCACATTGAAGTGAGCCTGATTTGCCATAACTAACAGTAAAGTCCTTTGTCATTTAGAACTTCATGAACCAACTTGTTTGATGAAAGTCAACCTTCGGTGCCAGCTTTAATAGTACTCAGAGGTTTGCCTATTTTGGGGCTGCTTGAAAGTGAATGTCTTGTGAAAAACAGGAGTCCTGATCTTTCATATTTGAAAATGGGGTTCGTTAAGTGCCAAAAAATATTTTATGATCTCAGTCTCCAACTGTCACATTTCGTAGGAGTAGACAACCCCAGAGTCTATACTGCTTTAGGCAACACACTTTGATGTCACAAACACGTCAGTAACATAACCTAAACAGAAACAGTCAAAACACTTTAACAACTCACCCCAATGCAATGCCCCACTGAAACCTGGCACTGACAGTGATGGCTTCAAACAGCATTATTCCAATCAGTCCGATAACTGGTATCACAGTTAAGGGACCAATGAATCGCATTAAAAATCCAGAAAACCCTGTTGCTCCAATCAAAATATGGCAAATTGAAGCCACTGCTAAACTTCCAGAAATCTGAAGACGAAAAATTAACATGGAGGCAAAAATGAATTAGGAGATATTACATGTGATCTCTCGGCAACTCAATCAAAATTTTTAAAATCCGTTTTATTCTACTCTGTCAAATAAAAGGCGTAATTAATTGTACATTGAATTTTGCAAGGAACCTCTCCCAGCAAGCATCATACAAATAACATTTAAAAGTTATAGAGATATTTGTTATTTTCAATCTAGCCTATATGTATGGTAATTACAAATCAACAAACTGTTGCTAGTCTTGGTCTCCATGGTTCTTCTAAATTTTCATAAGGGTTGATGATTTCTGTAACATTCGGGGTAAAACCTGCAAAGATAAAAATGACAATATCATCAATGTACATCTAGTCTAGAATTTTATTAATGTACCATTAAGGTAATGCAGGAACCTATTTGGCTGAAGAATTTCTTCAAAATTTTGATAAATATGTACGTAAGTAATGAGAAACTGAATTTTACAAATTTAAAAAACTTGGACCTTTTTGCTATGAAATCATCACAAACTTTTTGAGATGTTTTTCAAGACAGGAAGGGAGTACTGATGATTGATTGATTGATTGATTATTGATTTTATTTGCTCATTATAATGGGAGGTGAATATTGTAAAAATATAAATGAAAAGAATAAATAAATAAATGTAAAGAAATAAATGAATGGAGCAAGGAGACCCCCTTAAGGCAATTTATTGCCGCTATAAGGGGGCCACCTTTGTCTTGAGAATGTGTTAAAAATAATTATATAATATAATTTTTATCAAAAAAGGTTAGTACACATGTACTGGCATCAACGGCTGTCTGGAGGAGACTGACGACCACACACATAACAATTTACAATTGAACAATTTGTTTCATAAGAGCTTATGAAGTTTTGCCTAACATAGCATTTAAAGCCATCAAAGCTGTGGGAGTGAACCTTATCCTTAAATATTGTGCACATGTTGTTGAAGATATTTGGATACCTATAACTCATGCCTTCTCTTGCAAACTCATGTCTCACAGCAGGAACTGGTAGGTGACTGCTGGTATGCCGAGTTGAATAGTTGTGAGTATAGTGGGTTGAATGAAATTTTTGAGAATGAAAATAGCATTTTATCAGGGATTTTAAAAATATTGTACTGTTTAAAAAGTGGGCTAGTATGAGCATTATATTTTGCCTTAGCCACAAATGGCTTTTGGCAACACAGAATGCACCAAAACTAAGGGGGAGAAATTTGTCAAGGATGATTTGTTAATTGAAGTTTATACAGCATAAGTAAATATAAATGTGTAAATTTAGTGGATTTGAAAACTTAAAATTGAATAATATTACCAGAATAAAACCAATATATGTCAATATATGACATTTATCATTGACACACATATACAGATATAATCACAGATATATATACAGTGCCGCCTGTAAGTAAGTGAAACGCATGACATTGTGCCATTGCATCAATGCTAAACATCCTCAGCCAAACTGCTGGTGGAGGCATGAATTCTCATCGGATGAAAGGGAAACAAAGTGGGTCATAAAGGCCGATGTGTGAGGCAAGTGGGCCAAAAAAAGCAGCCCATTTTCTTCACTGTAGTCAGAGTTAGGTATGGGTCAAAGTCTTTGATAAGTAAGTGAACCACCCTTCCCTATGTTTTAACATTGGGCCTGCGTTTCACTTACTTATCAAAGACTTTGACCCATACCTAACTCCAACCACAGCGAAGAAAATTGGCTGCTATTTTTATCCCACATGCCTCATATATCGGCCTTTATGACCCAAAATGTTTTCCTCTCAACGGATGAGAATTCGTCCTTGCAGAAGCATTTTGGTTAAGGATGTTTAACATTGATGCAATGGCACAATATCATGCGTTTCACTTACTTACAGGCGGCACTGTATAAATACTTTTAAAAGAATTATTGAATATTTACTTGGGACATTAATTATTTTTGGCTTTGCAATATAATATTATCTCTTGTCTGGGATACAGTAGAACTACAGTGTCAAAATAACAAAGTCCAATATTGAAAATACCTATTTGTGTTTCATTCACATTCACAGGACACCGCCATTGTTCGGTCTGGAGGAACATCATGATTGGAATGAGATAAATATAAGAACTTCCTTGTATAACTGGAATTCTGCAAGAAAATTACCATCTTGAAATGCCGAGCTTTCAGAGACAAGAATTCTGCCGAAATTGAACCCAAACTGTTGCAAAGCAATGACAGTGCAAATTAGACATAGAAAAAGAAACTAAAGATCACATGTATATACGAAATACTTTCATTTAAAATACAAATATTAAGACAATTTTGATCCCCAAATAACCGAGGCATGAGTTTTAGATCATTAAATTTATAGATCATTTTTTACAGTCCTCGTCATACTAACATGGAATCTCAAGTTCTTTTCTATGCTGTTGAACTGTGATGTCAGAGGTGACACTATTCTGGCATTACAATATATATAATATGTAAATTAACTAGAAGCTGTGATGTCATTTCAAACTGGGTCGGATTCCCCAGCTTCTAGCCAATGCTGATCCTCCTGAACTGAGCGTCACAGTTTCAACACAGTGTCAGAGTAGGAATTTTATCAGGGAATACCCCTACAACCACGTCATCACAGCTTGATAGCCAATGGACCGACAGTAAACTATGCATCACAGTTCAAATTATATTTTTTTTAATCATTTTATTCACACGGACATAGTAGTGTAGTATATAGTCATATGTAAAGAATAATGACAAATAAATGTTATAAATAGTAATGGTACAAATAACTAAATAGTACAAATAAATAAAAACAAATTAAAATATTTTTTGAAAATTTAAATATTTTTTCAAAGTTTAAAAAAATATATAATAGTAATACTATAGCATTAACAAAATCTGGCACCTAACTTGTGCACAGATTATATAGAAGATCCTTGATTTCTTCTTCTCAAAAACCAATTATCAAAAATTTTTGCTTGTGCAGCACCGAGCGTAATTCACTTATTTGAGCCACTTTTGGAGAGACACTCCTTAACTTGAGCAGTGCTATATGAGAATACTTTTGAAACATCACAGTCCAGTTTTCTAGATATCATATACAAATTTTCAGCAATAATGCTGCCTCTATCTACCATTGACATCTTAGCTATATATTCTATTCTCTTACTTTCTGACGCTAACATACACTGAAACATTTTAATAAATCTACAATACACTTTTCCATGGCACTTAACCTTCCAATTAAACCTGGTAATAGGTTACAATGTTTTAACAATGGGAGATCTAATATTCGTTTACATGTAACACACCTATTCCACATAGTTTCAAACTGCTTTATTTTACGACCACTAAAGTTCCATGCCTGTGTTCCATAGAAGTGGCAACACTTATTTTTATTATCGTTTTCATAGCTACGTGTTTTTTGAAAACTTTGTTTTGCAGTTAAACCATGACATCATCAGGGTATCTGTGAATGTGATTGGTCTAATCTTCAATCTGTGACATATCAGTTCAGAGTTTGACTTCACGGTTTATGACAAAGGAAATTAAAACTGCCAAGCACTGTTTTTTTTTGTGTACAACCACAACAAACAACTTTTGTCTGAGCCGTTTGTTACACCTTGCCAGAAGAGTCTCTGTTTCAATGTATCCCAAACAAACCCTGTTTTATTGTTATGCACAAGACACTCGTCTTCACAAGTACAAATCACTTTGTAACATTGATTTTTTAGTAATTGTACACTGCTTGCCATTGGACCAGTGTTACAGAAATTTGCTAATGGGTGCAAGGATTCCTATATGATCAGGAAAAGAATCTTAATCAGAAGAGGGTGTATGGGTAGTTTCCACAATGTATATGAATGGCATTCAGCTTCCTTTGTTGCTTTCTAAAATACTGATTGCTCGAAACAAGTGGCCAGGAATATCAATGAAATGGCAATGGCCAATTCTTGCTCACTTTGACACATCCCCGTTTTTGAGAGCAACCTTTGAAATTGAATGATATTTTCACAAATTTATCTATTATGATCCATTTCAAATTTATACAGGTCTAAATCTTTCCATTTGAGCAAGTAAGATTCCGAACAACCTGATACCATGTTGTACAACACAAAGGCAGTGGTGAGCAGCTTATCATTCCAAAATTTTGGCCAGCAGTGTAACTCTCTTATGAGGACAAGTGGTCTGTTTGGTTCAGTTATATTTCATTGAGACATCCAGCAACCAGTGCAGGTATCAGAGCCAAACAAGCTAAACATACATAATCCATGTGCAAATGCACTTCATCAGTTTCTTGAAATATTTGCTTGTAATATACAAAGTTATGCAACTAAATTTGTGACATCACAGTTTTGAGAAAAAGCGAAGTGCAAACTGGAAAAACACATATCTATGAAAACGATAATAAATATATTTATAATCACATCTCTTTCAAAACTTTCCTAATTCTCACATCTGTCTTTTCAGTCATATCGCTATCTAAGTAATTTCCCAGGTATTTAACACATTTTACCCAGGCTAAACTTTTGCCATCCATGTTTACAATAGGATTACAAAGATTTTTCTTACTGAAATGCATACACATAGTTTTATCAGGATTATAATTAACATTATATTCACTACCGAATTTTTCACATTCTTCAATATAAAGAAGGAAGCACAACATTTGTGATCCCAATGATTTATCACAGCAATGACCAGTCTAATCCTACCAAATGGCAGCTTTGTGAGCATTCACAGTAGACAACTGTTATAATCCCCACGGAGTTGTTTGATTAAACTACAAACTTGCTAACTTGCAACTTTAAACTTTGAAGGAAGTTGGTGTAAACAGAAGGCTTTGACAATTTGTTTGTAAACACATGGGTTCTGTTATGTACGGTACAAATTTCTAAATGTGGCTCAACTTAGCTGTCTATAGCTATTCATTACTAGTATTAGCCATATCTATCCATAACTATCCATTTCTATTCTTTTGTATACACTGGAATCTCTTTACCCCGTGTTTAAACAATAGTAATTGTGGATAGCTATGACTAGCTATGGATAAGTGTAGCTTAGTTTAGCTTGGAATGGCTATGGATAGATAGCTAAGGCTAGATTTTAAATGACGAGCCACTTTTAGAAATTTGTACTGTATATTTGTTCTGGCAGCCCATTGGCAAAAAGGCTGTGATGTCAAACTTGTATGGGTTTTCCCAGACCCAATTCTCACTCTGACCCTGAGTTGAAACTGGGGAATCTGACCCAGTTTAAAATGACATCACAGCTTGAAATTAATTTAAATATATTGCAATGCTAGAATAGTGTCAACTCTGACATCACAGTTCAACAGCATAGAAAAGAAATTGAGATTCCACGTAAATATGACGAGTACTGTAACATCTTACAGATGTAAGCTCTTCTCTGATTGGCTGAAGTGAGGCCACATGACAAGAAACAGAAATGACTGATGACCCAGCAAAGGTACTGTTGACCAGTATATTTGCATAAGAATCCCAATAGTCTTCGGAAATAAGTATTTGACCCCTTCATTTGGAAAGGGTTTATCACCAGATTTTTGCAAAACAAACACTTGGAAAACTGTTAAAACTTAAAAGTATTGCAATAAAAACAAATTTCAACTGTTTTCATCTATTTTATTTAGTTTTGAATGCCCTCAATAACACCTCCTATAATTTTTTGGTAATTTCTTCATTTTGAAGATGCGCAGTTGTGAAAAAGGTATCCTAAGACAGTAGAGTCATGATTTTTGAGTGACACTAGTCTGGTGTTAGTACACAGACCCTATATAATGTTCTAGGGGTGAAAATTTCAATAACTGATGCCATTGTATGCATGAAAACAAAGGAAGAAATCAACACTGGAACATACTGGTCTGCTGTGCCACGACAATCTCACCTACACAGGTGTCCGAGAGTGCAAAAATCCTTTTAGAAAGTCCTAGACTAACCAACAATGAGTGAACAAAAGCTCTGAAAGCAGTTTGCAACATCACCAGTATGAGATAATGAACAGCACAATATGTCGCAGTAGGCCGACGTGATGCACTGCTGTCATAGTGCCACTGTTGCAGAAGAATCATGCCAAAGCTTGTTTAGAATTTCCCGAAATCGTCAGCAAATCATTCCACTTGATCAATTATAAGTTCTAAGCAAGCTTTGGCATGATACTTCTGCAATGGAGGCCCTATGGTCGCAATGCATCATCTTAGCCTACCGAGACATATTGTACTGGTCATTTCCTCTTATTGGTAGAGTTGCAAACTGCTTTCAGAGCTTTTGCTAAATCATTGTTGGTTAGTCTAATGCCTAGATCACACGAGAGTGGTTAAGTGACGGCGAAGTTGTAGAGGTGCCAGGAACTTCAGATTCACCAACTTTCGGCGTTTCAAGCCATTTTTGGACAATTATATAATCAATTAGAGGTTCTAAATCGTCGTTGATGGTTCCTATTACGACGAGGCACTCGTTTTCTACGCCAAATCGCTCGTAATTACGGACGAGGCAAGAAGAGACTTGGGTCGGCGAGTTGTCAGGAGCCTCGGCGCAGTTCCATTGCTTCAATGTTAAACTAGATTCGCCCAAGGAGTCTCTATCTTCGCCCTAGCATGCTCTTGCTTCGCCCTAGCATCCTCTTACTTCGTCCTAATCTTCAATTACGCACAAGCAAATACATTTTACGGTGAAGCAAGAAGCTGTTTCGGCGTTTCAACAGCCTGTTTGCGTCGGCGAGTTGTTCTCTTTTTTCGCCGAAGTTCCATTGACTCAATGATAAGTAGCCTCGCCCAAGCTGTCTCTAACTTCGCCCAACCTGCCTCTAACTTCGCCCAAGCTGTCTCTAACTTCGCCCAATCATTTTGGGGGTCTTTCTGGTCTTTTGCATCGTGGCTTCTTCCTTCGTAAAGATTCAACCGGTTGAATCTATGGTGAAGCAAGTTCTTGCTTCACTAACCTGTCACGTGATTTCTAGGAACTTTTGGCGAGGAAGTTTAAGAAGCGCCGTAGACGAAAATATCGTCGCCGAATTGTTGAATGTAGTTTAAAAACCTCCCTCTTTCCTGGAAAAGCAAGAAGCAACGCGACAAGAACCCTCTGTTACGTCTCCGTGTGATAGGGGCATTAGACTTTCTAAAATGGATCTTGCACTCATGGACTCCAGTGTAGGTGAGATTGCAGTGGCACTGCAGATCGGTGCCCAGTGGTAAGTTTGTCCTTTATTTACTTAAACACAATGTCATGAATTATTGAAATGTTCACCCCTAAATCGTTACATAGGGTCTGTGTACCAATACCAGACCAGTAACAGTAAAAGAACAAGTCGCTGGTGTCTTGTGATTTTTTTTTTCAACTGTGCATCTTCAAATGAAGAAATTACCAAAGAACTAAAGGAGATTTAATTGAGGGCATAAAAAGCTTAATGAAATGTGGGGAAAACAATTGAAATAGGTTTTGATTGCAATAAATTTCAGTAATGATAGCTTTCCAAGTGTTTGTTTTGTTGAGTCTGGTGATAAACCCTTTGCAAACGAAGGGGTCAAATACTTATTTCCGAAGACTATTTGGACTCTTATACAAATATATTACAGAATGCTTCTTTCACTTATTTTTTGTGCATTACCTGTCTTCTAATGGCGGATGAGAGAAATTTCATATTTTTGGAGCAAGTGCAAGTGCCCAAACCAGAAAATATGGTAGGGCGTCAAATACTTATTTTCCTCACTGTATACTTCATTTCAATTTCACAAGGCCACCTCTGGCTATTTCTTCATTTTAACACCAAATTCAGGAAAACGCAATATTCTGTGTTACTCAAGGAAATAAATATATTACTGACAATTTGCATGTGCTACAGTTCTTGAAACTTTTGAATATTTATGACATTGACTGACCTGACACCTAGTGTAACCTGCAATAATGTAGATACACCACTCATGAAGATGCTTGTATTGATCAACTGTGATAGAACCAAATAATTTTCTTCAGCACACACCATGGAGAAAATAACAAAGGCTGCTCCCAAAGCCCCAGATATTGTAGCCAGGACCAACTGCAGAAATTGAGAAGACCTATAGTTTTTTAAATATATTATCATCAAACACACATTATGAAGATAAGAAATTATGTACAGTATGTATATATTGCAAGATCCAGCATATTTAGCTATAGATAATTAGTGTACATGCATAATTTTGCACATCGCTAGTGTACATGCCATATCTTGCAGTTGTGTAGGTACATTATCTTGCATAGTCGTCTAAATGCAATATCTTGCAGTTGTGAAGATGCATTATTTTGCACAGTTGTCTACATGCAATATATTGCAATTGTGTTGATACATTATCCAGCACCCTTTTCAACAGGCAACATCTAGCGGTTGTGTAGATGCATTAGTATGCATAGTTGTCTACATGCAATATCTAGCCCTTGTGTAGATGCATTATCTTGCACAGCTGTCTATATGCAATATCTAGTTGTGTAGATGCTTGATCTTGCATGTACTCTATCAATGTGCTGGACCTGGATAATACATGTACACTAGCTAAATGTGCAAGATGTTGCAATATATACCTCCCTGTTGGGATAAATTCACTCGTAGCTATACAGCAAAGTGCATGGATCTTAATAAAGTGAGAGTAGTGTCTTGAGCAGCAATTTTTATACAGTGTAATTCCTGAATATATCAATTAAATGTCTGGGCTATGCCATCTTCAATAATTAATATGCTTCAGCATCAACAACACATTATCTAATTTTGATTTGAAGAGGATGGATTTCAATTTTACCTGCATGCCAAGAAAGATGGTAAGATACCATGGGGGGTTGTCTTCCACACCAAATTCTAAAGGTGCTGGTTTTCTACCATCTTCATCAGTTTCACTTTCACTTTGGGAATCCAGTTGTTTTTCTGCTTTGTCAGTCTCCATGTTTATTTGCTCCATTGTATATCCTTTTTATCCAATTTTCTTTTCAAATTGTCCCTCCTAACAGCATTATTTCGATATTCTTTCACCATTCAGTAACAGTTGTGATGAAAGTCTAATAACTCCAGTGATATTAACTGTTGTGTATCTCTGTTATCTGTGTAACTAAGTTCATGTAAATGAACACAAGGTCAGTTACTATCAATGTCAAGTACATGGGTATTTTTGCGATTTTTATGTGCACTGCATTTACTAAAATTTACTGAAAACCTGATACAGAATATTTTTGAAACCATGGAGAATGAGTAGTTTTGGTTCCAGGAATATTGAGCTTTATTGTGCACTGCAAACTTACAATGATGACATGATGTTTGAACCTCTCAGCTTTGTTCATATATTGTTGACACTCAGGAGACAGAGTAACTATACAAGACAGAGTAACCAATTACTAACCATACTATCAGCCAACCAAAGAACAAAGAAACTCAACTGCACATGTTTAAATCATTTTTATCACCAGAGAGAGATAGGGATCTGATAGACTGTGCATACATCAAAGTCACAGATGAGACAAAAAAGTTACTTTTAATTTGAATAAATATATTTCACAATTAACTATCAAATTTTATTTAAACTTTGTCAAAAATACAATATATACACGCATGTCAAGGGCATATTGGCCAAAATTCCTTAGCTTTGTACTAAGGTAGTAGGCTATAGATAAATTATAGCTTGGAATTTGACATTAAAATATTTACTCAAGTCTTGAAATCACAAGACTTATTCCAAGTAAAATTATGTATAAGTTGTACTGCTCCTTTTGGGTGAGGTGAAAACGAGAAGTTGAGGAATGCTTGAAATTATGATTTTACAACACAGTGATAACACTGTGATCAGCAGACCATGAATAGATTGGCATACCCTTCTGTCATGTCCATCAATGAGTGGTAATTCGGCCTATGATGTGAGATCACGAAAGTCAGATTTTTTCTCTGCTCAAGAATTAGAAATATTCAGTCATACCAGGTGGCTCTGATGTAAGTCTTGTTGACAAAGTGTACATGTGGTGGTCCCTGGTGAGGAAAGTGTTGGGTTTGTTTCCTGAGGATGTATTTCATGTAGTGGCTAATCAGTGTTTGATGATAAGACCCATTGTAAATGTAAAGACAAGAGCAAAAGCATGGCAATCCAATAAATAATTTGTGGCTCTTGAGCAGACTTCCATCTCCATCATTTGTGAGTGGTTGAGAGGTTACTCTCTGCTCCGCTGAAGGTGTTTACCTGCGTGGGTTCGACTCCCGTTGGGGAACCCAAAATTTGCAGTGGATCTTCATAAGCAAAATCCCAGCTGGCTGTCAATCGGATGAGATGTTAAATAGGTGTCCCCTTGTATTAGTGTCTGTGCTGGCACTGCTGGGCAAGTAAAAGATCCCTCACATGGGATAAATGTGTAATGCACAGTCTCCTGCTCTCTCGCCCATCAACCAACTCTCGCGAGCGTCCAGAACTGGGCTTAGAGGGCTGCATTTACCATATTTATCTATTTATCTATCTATCTACTGTCTATCTATCTGGTTGCTCACACATTGTTTGGATCATGACTGATGGTTGCCATGAATATCAAAAGAATGACGATGACATGTCACCGCCTCTCATCAATGAAGAGCTCTTTTTCAAGGTGAAATGGTCCTCTCTTTTAACATAATTAACAGAACAACTGTAAAAGCTTCAAACGGTTGGCCAAATATTTTCCAAAAAGACCTTATTGATTTGTAAATCTAAATTGTAAATTGTAATTGTAAATACTCTCAGTCATGCACTGCAATGCAGGCACGAAATTCGTGGTGAGCCTTCCTCAATGATACAGCTCATAGCAGCCGTAGAACGGCGCCCATGGGCAGAGACTAGAGGAACATTGCCCAAGGTTCCCATGCCGTATGGGACATATCTCTGGAATATCTTGTCTAATTAGGTATTTTTGGTGGAAAGTGAAATCAATTGAGGGCCATAAATCGCATGAATCATGGCATTACCTCAGTGCAAACTTCACCTTGCATAATAGGGTTGTTATTCGTTTGCAAATTGTTTGATAATTTGGTCAAGGTAGGCCAATTTTCAGTTAAGCATAAATTGACCCATATAAATATACATAAACAGTCTGGATAATGAGAGGCCAAGGTGTATGACCATTGGATTTGGTTGGCAGGCCTCACTGAATTGAATTTTTAATTTAAAATGAAAAAAGTTTATTGGATGGATGGATGATAAGGTATATTTGGGTAATAAGGAGGGGAGGTGGATTGAGCGATGATAAGATGAAGGATAGTTGAAACTGTTATCCAACATTGGTCCAGGTGATCAGGGATGGGCATAAGTAGGGGAGACCGGGGCTGGTTGTCACAGGGGCAGGTTGTCACAGTGTGTAAAACTTAGACATGCTACTATTTCTGTTTAAAGCATGCAGGAGCAGTGGAGCACTGCCACTGTAAGAACGGCAAAAGGGGAGTGACTTTTAAAACCTATCAGGTGAATATTACCCTATATCATTCGAAATCTTGATGTCCTATTGGACATTTTTTTAAATTCAGAATTCGGGGCAGGTTGTCACATTTTCGTGGCAGGTTGTCTCACTCTCGCGGCAGGTAGTCACACTTTTGGTTATGAGCTCGAATTCCGGAAGTGGAACTCTGTAGGGCAGATCTTGACAAAGAAAAGTTATTTTGGACATACACTGCGTTCCCAATTATTACGCAACTATGCTTTTTTGCATTATCTCAAAAAGAAAAAACATTATTTGAATATTCTCTTCACATAATGATATGTGTACCATGGAGCAAATATCCTGCCAATTTTGTCCAATTCCATTGACTCATTTTGGAGTTATGCCATATAATGATGTTTAGGGGTGTTCCCAATGCAAATTCTTGGAAAAGCATCCATTGCCACCCAAAATCAACAAAGTAGATTATGAATTGACATTAGAATATACCTCATACAACTGCATTGAAAAACCATTGAAATTGGCTTTTTTCTCAATGAAGAAGCCTCCCGTGCTCTTAAAAATTAAATATCAATAAAATCCCAGGTTAGAATATATCTATAACACACCACGGTCATACTGTGCGATGAAACACCAAATCTGGTATCGCTGCAAAATATTACGCCAAATCAAGAACTTGCACTTCTGTTTCCCATTGGAATAGCATTGGCAATTGGATGCGTTCAATTCATTTCAAGATATTTCTCAAATACAGTGGTGAAACTTATAGATCTTTGCAGATTGGCGGCCCATGCAGTTTCTAAATGAATGTTCAATTTGGACTTATGATGTCATTGACTTAACAGGATTTTAATGATTTGTTTGTGTCAGTACCATTTTAGTATTTCCAACATGTCTCATAAAACAGCGGCATAGGTGTCAATAAACAAACTATTGACTTATGTAAGAGGATCAGAAGATAAACAGTAACTGTCAATGACGTGGCAAAGCACATTTGGAAGTTGAAAAATACAAACAGCGGGCCGCTAATCTGCAAATAGCTCTAATTGCCATTGGTTAACAGGAGAGTTCTAAACCTAAGGAAAGTGGAAAATGACTTAGGTGATGATTTTTCATTTTGTCTGGCTAACAGAGGCTTTTTATTGCAATAAAACTGTAATTTCAATGCTATTTCAATGCAGTAAAATAACATGAATTTCTTGGCTATGAATGCATCTATGTTTGAAATGATGGTTATGATTTTTCTTTTGTGTTATGGGGTATATGTTGATGGCATCTTCAGATTAGTTTGGGTCATTTTGGATGGCAAAGGATTCTTTTCCAAGAATTTGCATAATAATTGGGAACACCCCAAAACATCATTATATGGCATAACTCACAACTGAGTCAACGGAATTGAACAAAATTGACAGGATATTAGCTCCATGGTACACTTATCATTATGTGAAAAAAGAATATTCAAATAGTGTTATTTCTTTTTGAGATAATGCAAAAAAGCATAGTTGCATAATAATTGGGAATGTGGTGTATGAGGAATCCTTTACTTGCCCAGTGAAGACCTTAACAAACACGCTACTGTGTACAAGGGTGCTACAAATGAAGGTACTAATCAGCAGGAAAGCATTCTGATCCGTAGTAGGATTTTTACGATTTTTTTTTTAAATTTTATATATAAATTTGAAATCTATTTATTTAAACACAATGCAATATCTGCATACATCTTCAGTCATCAATAGCATGTATAAAGCACAAATTTATATTTGTGTTAGTTTTTTGGTTCAAAAGCCTGGTCCTAATAGGTAACAACCAGCTCCAAAAAGTGTGACAACCTGCCCCGCCTTTTTGTGACAACCTGCCCAGATTGATGAAAATTCCAAAAACGGGTGACCAAGGCTGTTGTTATCAAAATGTTCGCTATTTGTTGTAATCATGATTTAAAGAAATGTCTACATGGTAAGTTTATTAACTGTACCTTTTTCAACAACTATTTGATAAAGACTAGCATTGCATGCAAGTTGAAGGTAAAAAAATAAATTTTTGTGACAGGAAATTTTTAACAGACCATGTGCCTACCAGACTCCCTTCCAGGGGTAAAGATTTTTCAAAAAGGCTCCATTGGGTTATAAAAGCAACAAACAATGATTGGTTGAGCTGTGTAACTCCACAGTTTAGTGCAATAAAAATGTGACAACCCCTGTGACAACCAGCCCTGGTCTCCCCTACATGACTTACGTGTAGTAAGTACTTACTAATTTTATTACATAAATCCAACTGATGTGTACTTGAGTTCTTATAGGTACTGAGCTCATCATGGGCTTCACTTTAACTTATTGTGTCCGAGATCAGGGCCTCGGGCCCTTAGTTGTCATCAACGACATTGTCATGCCAAAGTTGGTGCGGATCCTAAAGTCTTTGCACTGATGTAGGAACCACCCAAAGTTAGGATACCCATGGTTTACGCTGCTACCAAAGATTCCCTGGCTTTAATCTCATGTCTTACTGCTCTGAATATTTGCCTTTATGTAATCCCTAAAATTATCCGTTGCTGCTGAGCAAAAATTTTCTGAGAAGGCAGTACATGTACTGATCTAGAACCAACTTGGTGAACCTCAATCTCCTTCAAAGAAAAACCTGGGCAATGTTCCTGGAACGTCAAGCAAAATGTTCAGTAAACACTCTTGTTGTGGGGCCAATTTTAAAACCAAAAACAAACCAAACATGAATAAAGCTCTTCTCTCGGCTCATCGTTCAAACACATGAATTTGGAACTGCCAAACCGTTTCAGTAAATGCAATTCTTTTGCGACATCCATGCACAACCCAATACATCATAAGTTAAACATAAGTGTATCATAAAGAAACATCTTCGGTTGTATCTAGCACCTGGATGGCTGAGTGGTAGACGTTCCCATCTGCTCCACTGAACTTTGACTGCATGAGTTGGAACCCCGGAATGGGTATACCAACATCTTCAGGAGCGAAAGCCCTGCTGGATGTCGTTCGGGTGAAATGTTAAGTTGGCTGCCCCTGGTATCAGTGTCTGTGCTGGGCAATAAAGATCCCTCACATGTGGTCATTCAAGCTTTGAGGACCCCCGCTCACTCTCCCATTAGGGTGGGCTGAAAAAAACTTTTTTTGGAATTTCAATATGCCAGTGGTATAGAAAGTTGGCTATGGCCAAAAAATGATAATTGGTGCAAAAAATATTTTGTGGCATGCGACTTGTGCCGGGCCACTCCGGCTTTTATGAAATTGCATATTTTCAGCCATTTCGCATGCTTTTTTAGACCATTTTTTGGCCTGAGTCAGCTTCCTTGGTTTCAGAAGGCTCAATGGCATACTTAAATCTTCTATGAAGGCCATTTTGGATATGAATCACCATAAACAGGTCGCTTATATTCAAGATATAGCCATTTCTAGGTAAATGTTGGGATTCAGAATTTGGCTTTTTTTGCTAAAAATTGCCCGAAAAATGTGAAAATGTCGGAATTGACCCAACAAAAAATGATTCCAAGGTAATTGTAATTACCCCGAGTCCTCCCCAATGCCCTAAAAAAACATTTCCAGCGTATTATCTGCATCAATTTGTTGTTTTAGTTCCCAGAATAGGGGCAATTCCGTAAAGTCAGATTTACAGATTTGACACTTTAGCAGCTTGTGTAGCCCTACCATTACACCTCAGTTATTTCATTGTTACATGGGGATGAGGCCAGCTAATAGGGGTATCAGACAAGCTATCAACCAAAGCTCCAAGTGCAATAGAAGCTGAGCTACAAGGCGAAATGTCATCTTGTCTGACGTACTCACTCGCGGTACATTCAATATGATGTTCGACAAGGTGACATTTCGTCTTGTAGTTCAGCTCCTGTTGCACTTGGAGCTTTGGTTGATGGCTTGTCTGATACCCCTATTACTTGGCCTCATCCCCATGTAACAATGAAATAACTGAGGTGTAATGGTAGGGCTACACAAGCTGCTAAAGTGTCAAATCTGTAAATCTAACTTCACCGAATTGCCCCTATACCGGAAACTGAAACAACAAATTGATGCAGGTATATGCTGGAAGTGTTTTTTTAGGGTGCTAGGGAGGACTCTTGGTAATTACAGTTGCCTTGGAATAACTTTTTGTTGGGTCAATTTCGATATTTTCAATTTTTTCAGGCAATTTTTAGCAAAAAAAAAGCCATATTCTGATTCCCAACATTTACCCAGAAATGGCTATATCTTAAATATAATCAACCTGATTATGGTGTTTCAAATCCAAAATGACCTTCATAGAAGATTTAAGTATGCCATTGAGCCTTCTGAAACAAAGGAAGCTGACTCAGGCCAAAACATGGTCAAAAAAAGCTTGCGAAATGACTGAAAATATGCATTTTCATAAAAGCCGGAGTGGCCCGGCACAAGTCGCATGCCACAACATTTTTTTTGCACCAAATATCATTTTTTGGCCATAGCCAACTTTCTATACCACTGGCATATTGAAATTCCAAAAAAAGTTTTTTTCAGCCCACCCTACTCTCCCATCTCATCAAACAACCTTGTGAATGTCAAGAACTGGGCTTAGAGGGCTGCACTTACCAAACTATCTATCTATCTATCTATCTATCATGGTTCTGATTGGGATGGGATTCAAATGAAACTATTTTTACACAACAGGAATCAAACCTCACACCCAACGTTTGAAAGCCCTACGTGTTTACCAACTTATCTAACCCAGTCCCAATACCTACATTATGAGTCAAAGAGATAAAAGCTAAAGATTGGTTAATTTGTCATAGTTCTATCTGTTACTCGGTGGTTTCCGCTTTGGACATATATTTCTCGACAGTAATATAAGTACAACTTTTTTTTATTGCAAGGAACAAGTACAAAATTTAGAGTTTTTTTCTAAATTCAACCCAAAAGCATATACGAGTATAATAAAAAAGGGAATAACTATCATAAAAAGGTTAAAAAAAATAAAGGCAACTGCTCTGAACTTGGTGTGCTGCCAGTCCCATGACCCCAGAAATATTACAACAATCATAATTAGCATATCTATGTATCGAGGCAAAAGTAGGCTTCGATGTGTGAAGTTATGCATGTTGATGGCCTTCGCATGCATCCATATAAATTTAAGCTTATAAATAATATGAAGTTTTTGAGAGTTCATTGTATATTAACAGACAGGTCTCTAATGGTGCCTTAAATTTTACAACACCAATCATATGTTACCATAATCGCCGAGTAAATAATAATCATAGTACGGAAGTACGAAACGTGAAGCAAGTGCATGAAATAACATGCTTATGTTATAAATGTATTGTTCATAATCATGATCAGTCAATGAGGCATTTGGAGATTCAGTTAAATACTTATTTGAATCAAGTACACAAATACTACACATCGAGTGGTCAGATCGATATTTCTGATAACATCAATTGATAGTACCTCAAGACGTCTCACACTTGCGGATATTTTTATTTGTCGAGTCGGCGTTACACCATCACTATCATACATAACAGTTAAAACAATGGAGTTGCATAAGGTAGAAGAAAATGGAGTATCAGAAGCAAAAGAAATGATTAATGGTAAGAATGGAAAGGAAAAATATTCACAAGAAGAAGAAGATGAAGAGGACGGCGACAAACCGAGAAGAATTGAATACGGAGTTGATGATAATCCACCATGGTACCTTTCAATTATTCTTGGATTGCAGGTTTGTTATGCAACAATAATTAATTTAGCTTCAGTAATTAAATTGCTATCAAACATTTACAATTTATATTCAAGTTGCAAACCAAATGGAACCTTTCGGGCAACATATTTTTCCATTCAAATATCACAGAGGTATATATGCCAAGGGAGTCAATTTTTTATCAACATTGGATGTATAGAAAAAGAAAAACCTGGAATGTGTAGAAATTTAACAATTTAGTTTGGATTTTAAAAAAATATGTATAAAAACTATAAAATGCCCTCTTGACAACTATTAGAAATGTCATCTCAAATGTGGCATCTGCTACTGTATTTTTAGAAAAATCAAACAAATTTTTCTTATGTTTCTAAAAAAGAGAAGGGTATTTGTTCTTAAAGAAATTTTCTTTTTTAGCTAGATATTTTGACATCTTGAGATCCTGGCCAAATCATATGACCCTCTTCTGCACATACATGAAAATTTAATGTTGATGTAAAAGGTGTCTGTTTGAGATGTGGTGTATTTAAAAATGGGTAAGAATTTTTTGAAGCACGGCTATATTGCAAAACATAAATTTCAGCGATGTGGAACATGCCAGGTTTGATGTGTGTGGTGAAAAAAGGTGCATAGTTATGCCTGAGACATGGGCCTGACACAAATAGCACTTTAATATTCCGATGCAGATTAACGATTTTAGGTATTATCTTGTTCCATAAATCCAGGTGATCATGGCAGTCATCTCAGGACCTGTTGGAGCGGCGTTCATCATGTCCGCCCTGGTTTGTGCTGATGGAAATGACCTTGTTTTGTCGCAACTGATCAACACAAGCATGTTCATGGTAGGAGTTTCAACATTTCTGCAAGTAACACTAGGTGCCAGGTCAGTCAAATTCAGAAAAAAATCAAATTCAAATTTATCGTTATTGTACTTCCTGAGACCTGTACTAACAAAAAAACCAATCAGAATAATAATAGCGAGGTTTTACTAAACGTTTATGTATGAGGTTTACGTGTACAGGTGCGATCTCATTACATTGTTGTTATGGCAACCCACACCTACACGTCACAAGAAAACTTTAAGCGCAACATTTCTATTATTATTGGCAGATTCATAATAACAACATCTATCCAGGTCATCATATATGTTTTTGTCTATTTGGTCAATGGAAACTACCTTTCCAGATCTAGCAGAAAGAGCAGGCAGAAGGCTGCCATTGTTGAGTTTGCGATAAAACCAGCTTACATTTGATGACTTCAGATTACCCATCATTCAAGGAAGTGCTTTCACGTACTTCATTCCAGTGATGTCGATGCTGCAGACCAAAGAATGGCAATGTCCACCAAAAATTAACTTTACTGACCAAGGTATGTTCCGTTTCCGAAGGTGACATTTTTACGGCTCATCACAAAATTTTGTTGGTTGATAGATTTGACACCATAATTGTGGAGTTACCTTATCAGTGATGTTTTGAATTTACTAATCAGCTTGCTAAAAAATTCTGGTGTTTTTTTTTGTTTTGTTTTTTTCAGTTTACTTTATTTTGACAATTTTAAGATATATATATGCGAGAATAAATGGTCTTTGCAAACTTTTGACTGGTGGCCCCACAGCTGCGGTAACCTTGGAAGGGTCTGCAATGATCTTATGTACTGTTTTTTAAACAAGACAAATAAATATTTCTGAATCTGATGAAAATTCCATATTTGGACTATCACTTACTGCAGATTCATTAAGTATGAGTTTCTCTGGCTGATTTTCTCAGTGTCCACGTCGTGTTTTCAGCTTTCCTGATTGGTGTACAAGCAATAAAACGTCCACCAAATCTCTCAGTTGAACGTAGCAAACAATATCAAATATAATATTCTGCTTCAGTGAACATCACAGTTTGGAAGGTAGATAAGATTAGCAAGGAAACATCAACAGAAACTGCCACAACGAAACACGTCAATGGCTTTGAAAAACGTTTTCTACTCTAGTAGCTCATGGTAGTGGTGTACGCAATCATATGTCCAGAGCTAAACTCTTCAGAATTCAGTAATTTATAGGTCTAGGTATGAAATTAGGTTGGTGTCACATTTCTTATAGGGGCCGAACTTTCCAAAATGGCCGCCACCATTTTTACGGTGTTTTAACAATTTTTCTCTAGATAAACGGGCCATATCTCGAGAACCGTGGGAGATAGGAGGTTGTGTGACCACTCAAAATTTGCTGCATGACAATGTTATAGGGAGTAGTTAATACATCTTTATATCAAAATATCAATAGTTTTTAAGAAAATTGCAAAAAACTGATTTTATCTATTTTTCATTATTAAAAATGTCCGTAAAAGCTGATAAATTTACTGTTTTCATAATAAACATTGATTCAGCACCAGTAAAATACAAAGATAAGTCATTGTAAATTCTATAAACATACATTGGACATCTCTGGTTTATTATTAGGCCTTAAAGGTAAGGTGAAATTAGAATCAGACATCTTTTCTATGAATATATCTAACATTCGAAGCTCGCAGAGAAATCTAGTTACACAGTCTTTTATTCTCATCTTTGTTGCAGTATAGAATTCAACAAACTTAATGTTTCTCTTGCCTGCATATGCAGGGTTTGGCTCTGCACCATGGTGTGGGGCATCTCATGTATATATTTTTCATTATTTGGCATGTACACGAATTTGTGGAGGTGTAAAAACGAGCATGAACGAATTTGTGGACATGCAAAAACGAGCATATAACTAGTGTATATGTAAAAACTAACATTCGTGTATGTGCTGCATTTTTCAGTTGTGTAACTGCAATTTCTAGCATTCGTGGAAGTGCTAGATAATTAGGGTTTAGGGCTAAAATTAAGGTTAGAGTTAGTTTTAGCCAAGTTTAAGGTTGCAATGTTCGTTTTTGCACCTACACAAATTCGTGAATTGCAATATTTCACACTTACACGAATGCCAAATTCGTGTATATGTTTGTTTTTGCAGGTATACAAATTTGTGTTTATGCCAAATAGTGAAAAATATATACCTCGGAATCTGCATGGTGGGGGCAGGTCATCGGGTCTGTATGATATTGGCAGTATCACTGGTCTCACATCAAACAATGTTTCTTCATAAACCATATTGCAGTGGATCGGGGTTAATGGTGGGAGGACTGGTAGCTTACTGCCATATCTTCAGATATGACCACTTTATTGGTGGGACGCTAAAAGAGTAATTTAATCTGCATGCATATCATTCTATCACATTTTGGCACATTTCTATCCAGGAATTATGCTTCTAATTGAATAGTTTGCCAGTAAATGATGTCACAATAATCCCTCCACCATAGGATTCCCCAACAGGGAACCCCCAATGTAAATTACTAAATATAGACACACAAGCGATACATTGACTTTGATTAGATTGGATCGCATTGCTAAGATTAAACTGGACTTGATTGCATAGATTAAATTGGATTAGTTTGGGTTACATTGGACTAGCTTGGATTGGATTCAATTGGGTTGGAAGAGATTGAATCAGATTGGATTGTGCAGATTTAATTTGACAAGATTTGACTGGACTGGATAGGATTGGATTGGTTTAGATTAGATTGGCTTAGATTAGCTTAGATTGGACTAAACTGAATTATATTCGATTGGAGTGGATTGGCTTGGATTGGGTCAAATTGAATGAGATTAGATTTGCTTAGATTGGATAAGATAAATTTGGATTGATTGGATTACTTTGGATTCAATTGGACTTGATCAGACTGGATTCACTTGGATTGGAATTGCACTAGATTGGAATGGATGAAATCGGATGTGATTGGATTAAATTTAATTGGATGGGATTAGATCAGATAGGATTTGATTCAATGGAATTGGCTGGGATAAGATTGAACTGGCAGGAATTGGCTTGGATGGGATTGGATTTGGCTAGGTTGGACTATGTTAGGTTGGACAAGGTTAGATTGGATTAGGTTAGATGAGACTAAATTAGGTTCGATTAGATAACATAAGATAAGATAGACAGATGGATGGATGGGTGATTGGAGTTTTAATGTATTTTTTCGCTTGGTAGGTGAATTAGGACAGGAGGAGGACACGACAATGAAGGGAAGGATGATCGAAACAGCCATCCATTATAGGCCCAGGTGACCCAGCAACAGCTGAATTCGACCCAGTGATTGGTAGTCTAGCACGCTACCACTATACCAATCCTTCCCCCAGATAGATAGTTAGATAGACAGTGACGTTGACAAACACATACATGGACAGAGAAACTGAGGGAGTCCTGCTTCTTGAGCAAAGTTCCAAAGTAGCATTCAAGCCTGATAGCTTAGTAACCACTTTGCTGGTCATGCGACCTGAGTGTTTATTTGTCTCAGATGTCACAACTGCTCAGCCATAACCTGCTGGGAGGTACATGTAAGACACCAAGTCACTGTCAAATTGGTCAACCAGCATGAGAACTGAACAGTTTTCTTTTTTTCGTAACCTCCAGCTTCAAATAAAACTTCTGTAGTTTACAGGATTTGTTCAAGTGGTAAATGAGTTTGATCAAGAAATCATTATCAGGTGAAACAACTGAAACTGATTGAAGCCCATGTTGTCTATCAGCATTGCACTGGATGAGTACCAGTGGGAGCAGTATCAAAAATCAAAGGTTGAACTTGATTTTAAACTGTTTGTATGCTGTTTGTATGCTGTTCAACATCGATAGAAGAGCATTTAAATACGGCACACCCACAGTGCAAGATATGGCACCGACAGTGACCGACCTGCCAGTCCTCCAGCCACTCATAGTCTCATACATATCCACACCAAAATGGTTAATTAGGAAACACTGTTTGGTCTACGATCAGTGATACTGCCGGTATCATGCAGGCCCGCTGACCTGCCCCCACCATGCAGACAAAAGGAACATCAAATTTGTTGCATTCTGTAGATGCAGCAAGGATAAGTGTACAAATCCATATATATATATATATATAACCAAAATGGTGACATTGGTCTGCGAGGTTCGAATGTTAAATATATTCATGTCAAAGATGTCTTATTCTAATTTTACATTACCTTTAAGGTTATTTTGAGCCCTGACAATAAATCAGAGACGGCCAATGTATGACATTGTATGTTTATAGAATTTACAATAACTCAACTTTGTACTTTATTGTTGGTGAATCAGTGCTTGTTATGAAAACAATTAACTTATCAGCTTTAAATTAAATTTTCGTCTACGAAAAATTTATAAAATCAGTTTTTTGCAATTTTCTTAAAAACTATTGATATTTTGATATAAAGATGTATTAAACTACTCCCTCAAACATTGCCATGAAGCAAATTTTGAGTGGTCACACAACCTCCTATCTCCCACGGTTCTCGAGATATGGCCCGTTTATCTAGAGAAAAATTGTTAAAACACCGTAAAAATGTTGGCGGCCATTTTGGAAAGTTCGGCCCCTATTAGAAATGTGACACCAACCTAATTTCATATCTAGACCTATAAATTACTGAATTCTGAAGAGTTTAGCTCTGGACATATGATTGCATACACCACTACCATGAGCTACTCTAGTATTCAGAGTATTCAAATTAGATTCTGCCATGTAATTCAGTCTCTAAACCAATCAGATTGACTATATTAGCCACGTTTTCCTGTCCTGCCACAGAAACTCATACTTGTTGAAATTGCAGTAATGTGAACTATTAACTGGAACCAATAAAAATATTTAATAATAACAATTATTATTTTTAGCCTCTTACCTGAATTCATCGTTAAACATCAATCCTCTGGAAAATCTGGAGGAGCCATGGAAACCTCGGTTAGCTGCTGTAAGTTCATTTTTCTTTTTTCTGTTCCATTTTTTTTTTATTCCCTGTGTGAATTACACTTCGATGGAGCTAAGAGCTTGACATTAAACTTGTTTGTACCAATCTGGCGATAGAGGTCTTGTGTCTGGCTCTAAACCTAAATCAGTACAATACCTATAAAGAAATTTTTCACTCATAGGACAGGTCTTGATCAGTTTTATGTTTGTTGGTTAGAAAAAAAGTGACTTATCCTATTGTTTGCATCAGGCGCTCGCCACCCGGTGGCCAGGTGTAATGATGAGAAGGGCGATTAATAGTTTTTTGCAATAAAAACTTTGAATAAAGTCATATTTTGATGGATTTTAGATTAAAATTGGTTCTTTACGGAGGAGGTTGGCATCTACATGTAAATACAGAAATATGGGCAGTTTACCAATTGCAGAACCTTTGGTGTAATGTTATTCCTGTGATTTTTTTAGATTTCAGGCAGTCTGGCAGTGGCATCAATCTTCCATATATTATTAGGTGCCACTGGGGTGATAGGAATACTCATCAGATATATTGGGCCTCTGACAGTGACCCCCACAGTTGGCATGATAGGTATAATGCTGTATGATGCAATTAATATGAACTGCAAGTACCAGTGGGGAATTGCCTATGGGTGAGTGTCCTTTGATAACTTTATTGGATGATTTAATACCAGCAAAGTCCAGTTATTCAAGTTGGTTTGATCAATTTAACATAATATTAAATAGACTGTATTGTTGCAAGGATTTTTTTCATGACACAAAAATCAGTATAAATTGAATATTAGGTTGTCATTATTATTATTATATATACTATAATTATTTTATATTATATAAGGAATGAATTGGAATAGTCTTTAATAGGCGCGACAGAGCCACCTGCTCACCGAGCGGAACGAGATGTCTCATCCCTCATGGCAAACATGCGAGGAGTGAACCAGATGGCTCAATCAAAAGAAGTGATTCAGTCATCCCATAATATGATCCCGGCGTTTTTTGCTTGTCACGAAGCAACTTGACTACATCATGACTACAAAAAATGTTCGAAAAAAAAAAATCCGAAAAAATAAATAAAATGTTCGATTAAAAATTTCCCCAAAAAAAAAAACCACCCAATTTCTCTCTGTCCAAATTTTTAATTACAATGTAGAGTCTCATAAAAACTTATTTTTTGCGTTCAGGCGGTGCTGTCTTAATGCTTTGGCATTTACATGTTATAGCTAATTGTTCAAATTGTTCAATTCCAGCACAATAGTCCTGATCATCATATTTTCACTCTTAATGAAAAAAATTATGGTGCCACTGTGTTCATGTGGGAAGGATGGAACCAAGAGAAAAATCCCTATCTTTCGATTATTTTGTGTAAGTGAGATTTTTTTATACATCCAAGAATATTTTCGGCATGCACTTGGCCGCTCTTAAAATTCTTAACAAATGAAGTTCTTCTTTAACAAAAAAATTTGTGAATTAACAAAATTGCCATAGTAAATTTACACATAGAACTTTTTCAGGATGTATTTACACTTTGTTGATAAGAAATGATTATAGAATATATCGGTTTGTATTGTTTTTGTTCATTTATAACTTCAATCTATCAATAGTTTAATTTAAGATATTGGTTAAATCTGCAACAATCACTCTTCTGAAAGATTTCTAGTATTTTGTTACCATGAGGGAATGGTGAATACATATGTTTAAAAATTTCCAGTGTTGTCAAGGGCGTATAAATGATAATCGTTGTCGGTTAATGTTGTTGTTGTTTACGGCTCTGTTCGCTTTGTTTGAGACCTTGGCACCAAAATTATACAATGAATAAAAGTAAAATTTCTTAACTGTGAACAAGACAACAGATCAGCAGTTTATCTAGAATAAAGATTGTTTAAGATAACAGATTGAGTACTTTTATGTCAAGAACTGTCTATTTGACAATAACGTCAAGTGCCTAAATGGCACGTGTGCAAGAAAATTGTTTTCTTCTCCTATTAAAAATAACCCTCTTGTTCATATAATCCTGTAGCTTGTATATAAATTGATAGTTCAGGGATATATTTTAATTTTTTTAACCAAAAAGCTGTATTTTTAATAATTTATCATTATCATATGGAGAGAGTCTCTTAATGAAAATGATGTCAGAGTATAGGTTATCAAGTTCAAGAACTACATAAGCAAACAGGACAGAGGGTATCTTAGTGCAGTCGATGTGTCGAAAATAATTAATCATCTTTGTATGTCTTAAACTTTGTTTAGTTAATTTATTCTCTTTCATTTCAGTTAAATGTTTTTAGTATTGTTTTTATTTGTTTTTATGAATAAAGATATATAGATTGACAAGTTACCATGGTACAATTTAGAATTTTATGTTTCCCTTTAGTGGCTTGTTTTGGAATTTGTGATCTAATGATCTAATAATAGCTAGGTAATAGACAATTCCTGTTCGGAGTTTTAAATGGCAATGTGATCATACTTTACATGATTTACTGGGGTCCAAAAGTTTCTTCTTTTCTGTATTAGTGATTTGATTGATGGATTGATTCTATTTAGATATTTTTGCAGTCAGTACATACAAGTGTATAAAAAAAGGCAAGAAAATTAAGTGTGAAAAAAAAGCTTGTATTAAACACAAAAGCCTCACATGAGAGTTACTTCCAGTCTGCTATGGTGCAAACATAATAGTGTATGATTGTTACCACTCATTTAAAACCAGGATATATTTTCCTCTTCTTTTTTCAGAGCGCCTTTGCTACTATCATCATGTGGCTATTGTGTGTCATATTAACATTTTCTGGAGCCTTCCCTGATGATCCTGAGAAGTTGGCCTACAGGGCCAGGGTGGATGCCAGGAGTGATGTCTTGACCAAGTCTGCTTGGTTCTACTTGCCTTATCCAGGTAAATATCTATCATCTAAAGTCAATTTTGTGAGGGAGGGCGATGGATACTT
Source organism: Platynereis dumerilii (assembly GCA_026936325.1). Lineage (NCBI taxonomy): Eukaryota > Metazoa > Annelida > Polychaeta > Phyllodocida > Nereididae > Platynereis > Platynereis dumerilii. The sequence continues at coordinate 3,281,287 of JAPTHN010000041.1, forward strand.
TGAAAGTGGTTTTTATACATACAGTACTTATTGTAAGAAAGCTTATAAGTGAATTGAAAAGCAGGAAATGCTGTCTTCACAAAGTTAAAATGTATCCCTTTTGTAAACCCTGTCAAGGCTAAGGCTACAAAGGCTACAACATTTTAACAAGGTTGATCAAAAATAAATAATAGTAGACTTTTTTCAGATACCGGTACAGATCTTGTAAACTGCTCACTACAAGAACTTGTATAAGACAGAGTCATCAGTAGAAACTTTTAAACAGGAGTGCTTAAGATTTCACCTGAATCATTTATTTGGGAGTGGTTTTCAAAGATATGGCACGTTTTAAAATCTGTTGTCATTACAAGAATCTGATGTTGCTTCATTGAAGAGCACTTTGCTGTCGATTCTCCGATTATAGAGGAAATATCATCATCAGCATAAATTTGGTCTTCGACTTGATTTTCAGCAGCTACTTTGCTTATTGGGGCTACATATGAATTCATTGGTTATCACCCAGTGTGACCTTTAATGCTGATGCCACCTGGCCCAAAGTTAATTTGTAAGTGTATGCAGCATTACTGCTCCTGAGAAATAGTTCCAATTTCAATGCACATTCGCAAAGTTTCTATTCAACATTGAGGTAAACCAGAGTCAGACTCGGCAATCACATTCTCTAAGGAAGTAGAAAAGGCCATCATGCAGCACACCAGGGAACAGCCCTGGTTTCTTCCAGACAAAAGTTGTGTGAGTTCCTCACATTGAGTTTCTATTGACCGCTAACTGGAGCTTGTGGAATTGCTCGCTAGCAAATAGGTGGCAACACATGGTGGCTTATGTCCTGCCAAGGCTTGAAAAAGCACTGGCAATGACACAGCGGTCAACTTGTAGACAGAATGTATGACTTGAACCAAACTGGTGCAGAGTCATGAACACCGTACAGATTCCTAACGTTTCCGTGAAATATTGTTTGTGTCACATTATGGTAGATTTTACCATTTCTTTTTCATTTTCTTTTTCAGGACAGTGGGGCCCAATAACCATTGATACTCCCACAGCTCTCAGTCTCCTCGGTTCTGTCATTGGGTCTTCTGTGGAAAGTATCGGGGATTATTATGCCACAGCCAGAGTGTGCGATGTGAGTTGGATCGTGTAATGATTTCTAGTCGTATGAGACATAAGACATGGACATTGACAAATCTTCTTTATTAGCTAATGAACAAGAGAATACCAAATTAACTAATTTTGTAAAGTTTGTATTTCAACCTCTATTTTCAAACTTTTGGCTTTATCATTTTTTTAGCAACATATTTTACACTTCAAATAAGTTATTTTAGCGAAGAGTTGAAATTTATGTTGTAAGCCATGAAAAATGTCTTAAACAATGAGCAGCCATGACTGCATGGCTTAAGCTGGTAAGCAGCCATCAAACACTTTACGGCAGCCACAATGGAAGAAAGTGACAGCTTCAGGGTCAAATTAATTATAGAGGCACTCAGACATTACTTTTGATGTAGTTTCTTCCGAAATTTCAGGCCTTGTTTATAGCTTCATCTCCTGATTTCAGGTTGCTGCCCCTCCCAAACATGCCTGCAACAGAGGCATCATGGTCGAAGGGTTATGCAGTCTTGCATCAGGTTTATTCGGTGCAGGTCATGCCACCACATCCTACAGCAGCATCATGGGCTTCATTGGCTACACTGGGGTCAGTGATAATTATTATATTTTATAATGAACATGACTTTTTGAGAATGTAATGATGTTTTGAGATACGGTATTGCTGATTCCATCCTTGATGTAAATCTTTTAAACTCATTGCAATTGGCAATACGATACGTTACGAAATACTATATTGAAGCATCATACGTAACTTGCGTACAAAATTAATGCTGAACGCACTGGGATAATTCCTTTGGCAGAACAGAAAATAATAGAATTCTGAAAAAGCCAAACACAAAACTCTGCATTTTGCCATTAAATGTGCATGCATACTCTTTCTTGTTTTCAGAATGCCAGTCGCATTACATTTCAAGTCGCTTCAGTGGTGATGATAGTTTTTGGAATCTTCGGCAAATTTGGAGCGGCACTCGCAACCGTCCCAAGCCCCATTATAGGAGGCCTCAGTGCTGTGGGACTGGGAATGTGCTTTTCTATTGCAATTAGCAATGTCAGCCTAATAGACATGGAGGTAACCAGGAAATAATAAAAAGTGTGAAGGAATCACAATCGAAATGGAAGTGAATTTTTCACTAAATTTTGTCATACTCATTGCCAGCAGATTCCTAATTAAGATACTTGAAATATATATTTTTTCAAAGCATATGCTCCCAGGCTAATTAAATTCATAGATATATTTGTTATCAAAGCACGGATATATCCTAGGTGGCAGCATAAGTACTGTGACAGAATCACGTGACGGAATCATTTGACTTCCACCATTGCATTTAATAATATTGGCAGTAGGGGATGAAAAACTGAAAATTGTTTAAAATTCTTGACAAATTGTAAATTTTAAAAGTAATATCATCTGATGGATTCAACATCCCCGTTGCATATAGAGTGTTTAATTTATATGTTGATTATGAAATTGTGTTAGTTATAGTGGCACTTTGTTTAAAGAAAGGTCATATTCCTCAAATTTTCTACTTTTTCGTGGAATTCATGATTTATAAGCTTTTTTTTTTTCATTACGTATTTTATCATTTTTACATAATAAAAGTATTCTGTTTAAGACATAATTGCCACAACATGGCTGCTTTTGCTAACTTGTTATTTGTTGAGATTAGAATGTCGGTTTTGTACTGAAGGTGGTTTTAATGTAACAGAATCGTTTACTGCATTCAATGTGATATGAATTAATGATACCTTATCAATTTTAGTCGCCCAGAAATCAAATGGTGCTTGCGGTCTCTTTCGTCCTAGGAGTGAGCATGCCAATGTGCTATAAGGATTATCCTGAGTCTCTTCAAACAGGTGGGTATTTAAACTATTTATAGCGATATATACTTGTAAGATAGAAAAGGTAAGTGCAGAGCACTAAGCCCGGTTCTGGGCGCTCACGAGGGTTGATTGAAGAGATGGGATAAGATAACATTAGATTTATTTTCTTCAAAAGCAATGTAATGTACAGAGAGAGAAAATGAGTTCTCAATATGTTACACATTCAGCCTATAAGTAAGGAATTTTACTTGCCCAGCACAGCCACTGATAAAAGAGGCCATGAAGGTCCACTGACATTTTCAGTTTCCCCAAACATGCTTCCAAACCATGCAGGTAAATAGGCCTATTGGGCAGTATAGGTTATACGTGCATTAACAGAATACATTGTACTTCTCATTACCTTTGGCAGGTGTGCTAGTGGTTGATCAAGCCGTTCGAGTTTTCTGCACCAATGCGCCATTATTGGCCGGAATGACAGGCTTCGTGCTGGACAATATAGTACCTGGTATGTATACGCGGTATTGTCACAATGAATTACCATAAAACGAGGCAAAGTTGGCAATCCGGGGAAAAGTTGGCAACCAATTTTAACCAACAAACTGGCAGAAATGCCAACTTTCCTCACTGACACAGGTGAAAACTTTTCTAAAGAAACCAATGTCAGTGAGGAAAGTTGGCATTTCTGCCTTTAAGTGGGTTAAAATAGCTTACCAACGTTCACCCAGATTGCCAACTTTACCCTTGTTTTACGGTATCAATCTATTTGATTCAATTATACCATAGTGTTTAATAAATATTTGTTACGTAAATGAAAATTTTCATAATGCATTTTCAGTTTAGTAGAACAATTATTTACGTTGATATGTTGTATATCTTGTAAACTCGTTTGGCATGATCAATGCACACATGTATATGTACACAGGCCTATACATTCTACAAAGTAGCATAAAATGATAGAAATGTTGTTTTTGGAACTTTTATATTGCCCATAAGATAATACTTGGTGACATTTTTTTGCAATGTTACGATCCATGCCTCAATATTCATATATACATTTGTTGTTTCTGTTTTGTGTAGGCACCAGAAAAGAACGAGGCATGGCAATTTTGGATGAAATAAAATTGGAAGACATAGATGTTTCAAAAGTAAAATTGTTGAGCTACAGATCTTATCACACCAGAGTTTACACATTTTTAAGCAGATTTAGATTAACTAAATTTGTACCGTTTTTGCCCGATAAAAATGACATGGAACGAGAAACAAGAAACCAACCGTCCCATTGAGTATTTCTTGCTACTTTAAAATGCAAAATGTATTTTAAAACACCTTGTATTATTATCATTAACGTGTGAATATAAATAATATTTTATTGTGAATGTAATATATTTTAATGTAACATGTAAGTATTTTTTTAAATTCATATATTTTTTCTACATGTATGGCCATTATATATATATGTCTTTGAATTGTGAAAAATAAATTGTTCCCGACACATTGTTTAAGACTTTTTTTCTTATGAACCTTATATTAGTGCTAATGAAATGCAACTGGCTGTGGATGAAGAACTTGGGTTTCCATTTTTCCCTGGGGCTGGAGCAAAATGGTTCTTTTCTTTGGGGCAAAATGGTCCTGGACCATTTTGCCCTGTGGGAAGGGGACTATTTTGCCCAATAATGCTGAAATTGATGTATTGATCTTTGTTATCTAAGACTGCTCTTATGTGAAAATAGAGTTGTTTTGATTTAAATCAATTTCAACTGGATTGATGTGATAGCAGTCAAAAATGGTTTCATATGACATTTGAAAAATGGTTTCCTTAGCATGCTTAGATGAAATTTATCAAAAAAACATTGAAATCACAAAAAGATACATCATTATTGATTACTTTGAGCACGTGAAGAACTTCAATAAGGATGAAACACCTTAAAAAAGTTCTATTTATTTATAAATACAAGATAGTGGCAATGCATGTGCCTGAAATGCAAAAGGATAATTTTTGCTCCAGGGGACCGTTTTGCCCACGTCTCCTCAACATCATTACGGTTTTTTTTTTATACGAACAAAAATGTCTTATTATGTGCAAATTAATTAATGCTGATGGATTATCAATGTAATTAAAAGTGGACATTGTCAAATGCAGCTGCCGCAAGGGGAAAATTTTTAATAAGTGTTTTTAAAAATCCAAGTCGAACTATCTTACATGTTGAATTATTGTTCATGCATGGTGAGCTATGTTGGGGACGGATGGTTGGCTTTGGATTTAATTTGACCAACCAATTGGACAGGAAGAGGACATAGCAACAGTATAATTGGAAAATTATTCCGAATAAAGACATCGTTTGTGCACAATATCACTTCTGTACCTGAAGATGACAACATAAAGGGCGAAACAAACAATGTTTTTATTCTGAATAACTTTCCTATTATATTATTTCGAACTAATCAGTTTAACTTATGGATTTTGACACAGCAATAAGGTGAAGGATTATTAAAACTGTAGTCTAACATAGCTCCAGCAGGTGACCTGGCCAGAGCTGGAGTCAGACCCTAAACCTGCCATTTGGAAGGCAAGAAATTTACCCACTGACATAACCCCCCCCCCTCGTGACATTTAAAGTAAGTGTTGTATATTCAACTGCCTTTAACTACTCGTTTATTATTTCCATCAAAGGTTTTTCTTCCAAGGTTTTGTAACTGTCATTGTGTCTCATGACAGCCTCGTTGTTCAGGGACATCCTATTTATAAAAGAAGAACAAATGAGTTACAAACAATTCACACATTTACTCCTCAACAATTGGCAGCTGCCTGTGATATGTGACGTTCAAGGTAAGTGTGATAGAGCTCTTATTCTTAATCTAAATTTTCAACATAAACCAAGCATATGTCCTTCTCGGGGTGATAAAATGTTACAGACAAATTTTTGTGGATGGGTACCCTCTATTTTGGCCTGGAAAGACTGGTGGTCCACGAATTAATAGCAGGATACTTTTTATAACATTTATGCCAGAATATGCCAACATTTAATCTATATTTTATAAGGTTCCGCAATTACTAATCTTCTAAATAAAAACAAAAAGTATGTTGACAGAGGAGCTTAATGATTTTCTACAACCAATTGCTGTGGAACTTCCTAAGTTGCGAATGATCAATTAGTTATGCATTTATATGTAACACAATTATAAGTCACCGTTTTAAATAGCTTGGTAGTTTTGGGGCAGTATCGTAAAACAAAAAGCATGCACACACAAATTTAGGAGAGTTGGTGCTCCGGGTTGATTGGGTTTTGTCAGAACGTAGGGGAGACCGGGGCTATTTGAAGCTCAAATTTTTGGTCGCGTTCTGAGGGGCTCATGGTAGTAGATATAGGTACAATTTTTGGCAAGTTCTAGCCACAGTATTCGTCGCAACATTCCATGGAACAACTTTGTCTAAAATACTGACAAGTTCTCACCATGAGCTGGAAAGCACCACGAGAACGAATGTTTCAAATAACCCCAGGGCCGGGGTTAGTTGAAACGCCTCATGGGGTTATTTAAATCATCAAGACTAAACTTGCAAAAATAATTTTTACTGATCAAACTTTGTTCAATAAACATTCATAATACAACAACTGATTCATGAAAAGCAATTAGGTTTCACATTAGGAATGATGTGTTCAAGTATCAGATGCAAAAAATATGAAAAGCAGCAATTCAACCTTGAAGGAAAATTTGGAAATATTTGGAAATAATTAGTATAGTTGGAAAGTATGAAAAGTAATACAATTATTCTACCAGTGATGCTAACTGAGAAGAAAGAAAACTTTTGTAAGGAGACATGTCAACAGGGAAATGGCTTTGTGGATGCTGTCCCTTTCCTGAGTTGTATGAATTTGTGACAGCTTCATTACCATATCAGCAAATGGCTTCCAAAAATAACACGGTTCTTGAAATGACTAATTAATGCGAAGATTCTCCCCTTTTTCTATTTAAGACAATAATTATTCAGAGTTGCCTGAAGAATATCACACTCATTGGCTACTGTTCAACATTGTTATAAGCAAGTAAGACTTCTTCAAAGGTAGATTGGGGTTTTTTAGCAGGCCCTCATTTCATTTCCTTTTTTTTCTGATGTATGTTATTTCAGCAAGAAAAACACCAATAGGATCAAAAAATACAATATGGTAGTGATTATCTACATTGCTGTTGATAATGAGACTATGCATGGAATTTCTTCAGTGTTTCAAATAGCCTCACAGAAAATGCTTTAAATAGCCCCAACCCACCATGTGGTTGATGTCAACCATTATATCACCTTAACCATAGGCTTGCCAAATAATGTCTTTGCCTGTTGATTTGTAGTCAAATGACTTACATTACATATTCAAAATAGCATACAGGTCAAAATTATTTCAACCAATGAACTTTACTACCTGGTTAAGTGCAGGATTTGAAATTTGGCTCACATTGGAAGTGATGTCATGTCTTGAGGAATGAATAATCTACCAGAAGTCAAACTTGGGTAAAAAACGTAACCCCAAGGAACGAGGGCAAAAATTAAAATAACCCCACGCTTCAAATAGCCCCAGTCTCCCCTACTCTTGTAAATTCTTGTAAATCATTCCCTGAAGGGTATTAAACAGTAGCATTCTGACCATAAATATGACTTGTAAAAACATGTTCCATGTGACCAACTTTTTTCGAACACCCATGATATTTTTTGGCTTTGAGACAGTTTTTTTCCAAGAACTACATAAGGCAGTTTTGAAAAAGAACTGTTCAAAAAAGGCCTGACCTCGTATTTTTAAATAGTTTTGTCAGTGGGCTGTTCTTTTTGTTCTTCTGTAATACACTTATACATGTACACATGGAGATTAAAATGGCTTCTTCACATCTTTCACTCTAAAAAATGTTGGGACAAAATTGGTTTTTTAGATTCAAAATGGTTTTAAAAATCCATGTTGGTTTTGCATTGAAATTTGGTTTTTCAAAAAACCATTTTGAATCTAAAAAACCAATTTTGTTTGAATATTTTTAGAGTGTTCTGCATTAAAAAGTATATAATTCATAAAAAAAAGTATAAAATAAACATAGTTTTGCTGTTTTATGGACGATGGTGATAGTGTCAGTTTGGGCCCAAGGCCAATTTGGGAACAAAGCCATGATGACAGAATGTAAATACAGGTATATTCAGTCGTAAATATCAATTAGACAGTTCAAAATGGTGAAGTTCCACGAAGGAGTTACAAGTATGAATTGATTGTACAATGGTAAAATACATACTTCCAGCACTTGGCAACGAAAGGTTCAGAAAAACGGCGGTTTGGAAAAAACAATATGATTCGGCCAAAAAGGCTGAAAAAATTTGGGCTGGTGATTAGGGGCCGACTTGATGATCTTGGGGGGGGGGGGGGCGCTATGGATATTTGGTGAAAAAAAAAAGATTGTTTCCCACTTTACAATGAAAAAAAAAAGTTTGTTCAGCACACGGAAATAAAAAAAAGGTTTGTTTCCACTTGTAGCTAGGGTACCGTAATGTTAAAATTCCGATAAAAAAGTTTGTCGCGAGTGCGTCATGCGCATGCGAAAGAAATTGTTCGTCGATGCGCCGCAAACGAAAAAAAAAGTTTGTCCCGGGGGTAAAGTCTATAGCCCGCCCCCCAAACTATCATCTGGTCGGCCCCTTAATAAAAACTATTGAAAATTATTTCAAGTGATATTAAATTTAGGTCTTGAAATTTTCGGCAAATTTTGCTGAAAAATCGTCAGCCTATGCTTCAGAAGATTACCTGGGTGCAAACTGGAAGCATTAGAAAAACTATTTTAAAGAAACAATTTTTTCATGGAAAATATGTTTTCATAGTTAGAAATACCATATCGTTTTAAATTAATATTCCTAGATAATTATATTATTCAAATGTTAACAAGATCATTATGAAACAAAGTTAAAAATAAGAGGAATTTTCCAAAACTTCTGTACATTCTATGGGCTTATAATCAACCACTGCTAATTCTGTAGGTATTGTCTGTTTTCCATAAGATGAGCAAATATATGAATTGATGACTTATCGAGTGCCAGTGCATGGGCTTGTAACAGAGTTTGTCAGTCATACTCATTTGATAGCGACATCATACGACGTCTTAAAAGGGTCACCCATCTTGAAGCATTGCCTTTTCTTTTTTTTTTTTTGAAACATTGTATTATTGCGGATGCTTGCTTTTGAGAGAAATAAAAAAAATATCTGAGTCTGAATCTGAATCATTTGATTATACATGTACATGTACCATTTGACACCTCTGTCAGCCAATCAAATGCAAGTATGAAGACCTTTCACTGTGATAAATCCCATGCATATTCTTTGTTGTCCAATGTCCACTTATCCCAATGTTTAAATGTTTGAATGTTGTCTCAAGGTATAAGCTGGTTAATCACCACGGGATCAGGAATATGTGTTTATCAGGCTCGGACCAATGTCACCACTGGATAAATCACATAATATTATTTCCTCTCCCCTGTTGTATAACCTTAACTGACAGTACAATGATCTGAGTAGTCACATGAATGGCGTCATTGAGATATATTATCACTAAAACCTATGAAGCATTTAAGTTACGACTGCCTACAGGTCTGTGGCACAGCTGTTTTTGTGTAGATTTGAAAAGGGGAAAAAATATTATCAAATTTATTGATAACTCTTACTGAGAATTTTCTTGTGCTTCAACAACATACAACTGCAACTAGGAATGAACACATTCCTAGTACCATCATACAATTTACTTTTAAGTTCTTCAAACTGTACTCCATGTATAGTTTTCACTAATGTATGCACTCTCCAAAAAATCATGTCACAGATTTGAATTTGAATTAGGATGTTTAGAATTCCTGATCACATGCCAAAATCCCAATTGCATGCCATTAATGGTTTTATAACTTTTTTTTATTTCAGTACATGTCTTTGTTCTGTTTTAGACCTGTATGTATACTGTTAGATTGTTTTCGGGCTGTTAGGACAATGGCTACATGCAGGTGACCATAAAAAATCCTCCTTCGGAATTTTTTTTATACTTTTACAACTTTTTATTTGGGTCAACAGCTGTCCAAATCTGAAGGAAAAAAGGTAGGTTTCCCAACTACCTTTTTGTCAGAACCCTGGGAATAAATCAACAAATAAATTATAGAAAAATTAATTTACAAATAAATAATAGAAACATTCTAAAAATGCAAAAATCTGCAACATTATTTTTCCTTTAAAAGCTGCATAATAAACTTTGTATATAGCTTGATCAATTTATGAAATAGAAAAGTGTGGTCACTACACCAGTATTTGCCTTAAAATAGCCATTGTTGGGGAAAATATGCTAAAAAAATATTTTTTTCTAGACTTTGAATATCATCTATTTTTTACATTTGAGATTTAATGTGTTGTTTGCTGGTCAAACTGACTATATTAGACCTATAAACCAGAGTCTTTTCTCTCAGATCAAGGCAAGTCTGATAATTACTGGCAATAGAGAATTTAGTCGATATCTATGCACATAGAGGTGGGAGTTTCAATGATAACTGAGTTCCACTTGCTTGGCCACTTTAGGTCATGTCTATCACCAGATGGCTCCCTGTCAGTACCTAAATTTAGCTTTCAAGTATTGCCATGCAGTAGAATCGAACCCTGGACCTCAAAATTACAAGGCCAGCATGCAATGCACTCAGCCACCGAGGTACATGGCTTTGCAGTGTGAAAAAAAATCTTCACACCAATGGGGATCATAACATTATGGAATCTTTAATCAAGATTTAAGAGCAGGGCAGGGAATGGACAAACATAGAGTAACTTGATCATGCACATTTGAGAATACTGTAGCTGATGAAGGTGGAATTTTCTCTTGAGGTGTCCGTTTCCTGCCCTGCCTGATATCAGTCATTTAACAAAGTGGCCAATCAGAGAAAATGTGGATTCCCAGATGCAGACCAGTATAGAAATCCCACAAAACGCTGTCCTGCTACCCAAATTCGTTTTTTTTATCCAGAAGGTGGCACACAAGGTTCCGTCGGCGGACCTGATTTTTTTGGCGCCATTGCTTGTTCTGTGTGTTCTGTCTTCTTTTTGATCATTTTTGTTTAAATAACAAAAATGTTTCAAAAATATTATGTCACAGACTTCAGTAAAAGCAGTGTACATGTACACACAAATGCGAAAATGTTCGTTCACTTGACATTGATGATCACTGACCTTGTGTTTATTTGCATGATCTTGGTTACAGATAAGAGACAAATACAACCGGAGTCATTAAACTTTCATCACTTAGAACTGTTACTGTCTCTGCATCGGGGAAAAAGAATGCTAAAATAATGCTGTTCAGAGAAACAATTTGAAACAAAAAAAAATTGAAAAAAAAAAGGATATATACAATGGAAGAACTAAACATGGATGCTAACAAAACAGAAAAACAGCTAGATATGCAGGATGAAAGTGAAACTGATGAGGATGGTAAAAAACCAGTACCTTTGGAATTTGGTGTTGAAGACAATCCCCCATGGTATCTTACCATCTTTCTTGGCATGCAGGTAAGAGTAAAATCCTTATATTCAAATCAAAATTTATTTATTTATTTACAAATACATTTATACTGGGTAACACATCTTAATAAAAAGTTTTTCATGCGGCCCAGATAAAAACAGATTAAAAACAGGGGAAGAAATATACATAATATATTATTTTAACCTACTGCAGTTCTGGCCCGTGCATATCTCTTGTATGCATTTTTAAAATTTTCAGCTGTGATGGACATATGAAGGTCATGAGGCAATGTGTTAATTACAACATTTTAATCAAAGCCAAAGCATGAAGACGGTGACACCCATGCAGACATTCAGTTGGAATATTCTGGCATTATGTACATTTAGTTGAAACTTGCAGATCAAGGCTTGACACTCTATATAACATTTATATAACATACACTCTTGATCAAAATGCTGGAATAATTTGGATTTTCAAGGTGTCAGGATTTCAAAGTTCTAAAATTGGTGATTGAATGTGTGGAATTGCAACAAAAAAATTTCCTCAGACATTAGATATATGTATAAATGATATCATTAACCATTTTTAGTTGCTGAGAATTATTTGAAAACTTTCTTTGGGTGACCTAGAAAAATTGATCATTTTTAGTAAAAAATCATCAAATATCGCATAGTGGCTCAACAACACAGACATAAAATTTCAACATACGTAAAAAAAAAGCCAACTTTATCTTGATGTGTACAACCAATAAACATAAAAATATCATGCTGAATGTCACATTCGTGACATCAGCATCCACTTAACTTGCCATGGAGTCCGCCAACCTGTTTTTTTTTGTTCTTTTTGACCGATATGGCCATTCTTCAGTGAAAGTCACTTGCACCTGGGCCAGAGTAGTTGGCTGGATGTCCATCTTGTGTGCAGAATGGTCAAAGATGTCCCTATAATGTTATTTAGGTTCGTGTCAGGCGAAGTTGCCAATAACAGCAAATTCTCAATTTTCACAGTTTAGAAGGATTTGTGGCACCCTACAAGCTTGAGTATTGCCATAAATTAATAAAATGTTTCAACTGAAGTGTTCCCTAGGATTTGTTTTGTGGGGATTAAGTAGTCATACTGAAAAAGAATTTTAATTGATCTATTTTGTTACACTTGTATTTTATTGATTACATTTTTGCCTGCACATCCATACAGTTGTATACCATATTTTATTTTTGAGTGAATATACAGTGGTCCCTGCGTTATAAGACCGCCCCTTCTGCAGCATTCAGGCGGTCTCTCGTGGGGGTACGGTCTCTCGTCGGGGTATAGATGCTTCGGCAAATATAACAAATGTTGATAAACATCGAGTCTATACTTAGATTTAAATAATCCTACCAATTTTCATTAATGAATGTTGTGCTATTTCTCATGTATACATTGTGTAATTCTACCTTCATACAGAAACAAAGTGAATTGCATTATCTTGTCTCCTACTCGCGAAACAAAATTCAGTCTGAGAATATGACGAAAGACAGAAAAAGTTCACCAAATGTATGCTGTTAAGTGAGAAAAGGTAAATTATTCAAACTTTTCACGGCATTATTTGCTGTTAAAAGCATCTTTTAAGTTACTTTAATACGAAATAAATAAATTTATAAAAACCGTATCGATACCAAACACTATATAAAAACAGTCAATCACTCAGTTTACTAAAAGAATTACCTCTTTCATGGGACCAGAAAGATCAATTCACTTTTCAAATTATCCACTTACCCATGCTCTTCAAGGTCAATCCACTGTACTTCGCTACCAAGTTCAATAACTCATACATTTGATTGAATGATAGTTTACTTTGTTGATGTATGCTCATTTGAAGCAATCTCTTTAAGTGACTGCAATCAAAGTGACTGCAATCAATTGAAATAGCAATCAGTACAAGTAACAGCAATCAACAGAGGCAACAGCACACAACTGAATAGACAGCAATCTATTGAAGTAACAGCAATCAACTGAAGCAACAGCACACAACTGAATTGACAGCAATCTATTGAACAAACTAACAATCAATTGAAGCACTAGTTACTCTCTCTATTGAAAACAGTTTGAATTGCGAGGCTGAAGAGCAATTAACTTGATTGCCATTGCTTTTGGAGTGCAATGAATGCAAAATTAATAAAAAACGTTGTGGCTTCTTTCCCGCATTTTGGTCGTTTTTGGCCTTTTCTTGGTCGCATATTAGGACGAATTTAACCAATTATGGTCATTTTAGCGGTCGTTGGTCGCGTTAGACAGGTTGGTCGCATATTGGGGTGGTATTTATGAAGAAAAATGTTAATGCAGAGGTACTATGGTCGCATATGGGGTTGTGGTCGCTTATTAGGAGGTCGTTCAAGACAGGGACCACTGTATGCATAATACAATTTTAGTTTTTCATTTTTTGGTAACCAGTCTTTTACGATCTGAAAGGATTTGATGGTTTTTAGCTGGCTTGTTTGCAAGTATTGAATACGGTTGTTCCATTTTAGCTGATCATCGAGTCTCATCCCTAAGTATGTTACATATCTAGATCTTTTGACTTTCACATTATTGAGCATCAAGCTAATATGTATATGGCACAGCTATGAAATTCGCGCAGCTCTTAAAATGTTTTTTTAGCACTTATGGTTTTACCATAACTTTAATTAAATTTATTTTATATTCAATGTATGAAAGGCAGTTATACTGTTTCAAAGAAATTGAAAGACGGATATATAGAAAAATAGAGAGAAATTTAGATTAGAAACTATAAGAAAAATAGAATAGATCAAAAATAGAATATATATAGACAGATACAGATAGATAGATAGATAGATAGATAGGATAGCAAATAAATAGGATTAAGAATGAATAGAATTGAAAGATAATCAGCTAAATAGTAAAAAGGGAGACTACACTGAAAGCTGCCAAATTAAAGTCTATGCTAGATTGTTGATATTACATAATAGTGATAACAAAAACATTAACATGATCTGCATGTAGATTAATTGCTCACTGTTACATAATCATCAATTGACAAAGATTATGTAACCTTAATTTTGTTATGTTTTCTTGTTGTCTGTTTTGAAATGAAATGAATCAAATGTTTTAAAATAATTTAATTTAGCTTGTCAAGGCTTATAATGAACTATTCCATAAAAATAATAAACAGGGAATATTAATGGAGAAAATTGAATTTTTAAGACACTTTTGAATATGCATTGTCATGTTTTGTTAAATTCGAAACTAAATCATTGATAAGAAGCTGGTCCCACTTGACCTAATTTCCTGCTGTCGACCATTGATGTTGAGACCATCATTGCACAGATTTTTGAAACCTTTCTTGTGCTAAGTTTCGCTTCGCGAAACGGCCTTTGGCCGTTAGGCTACGCGAATATTAAGTGTTTCTGGTATTGCTTTGTTTTTCCTAGCAAAAATCGAATATTGTGTTTTGTCAGAATTGACTATTATCTTATTATCAAAGAACCATTCACTAAGTTTAGTAAACTCTGCTTCAGCTCTTTCCTACAGCAATTTGGGATCATGATCCTTAATGAAGATATTTGTGTCATCCGCAAATAAACATATTTCTGAATTTATGCTATGATGTATATCATTAAAATACAAATCAAGAAAAGTAATGGGCCCAATACTGCTATGTTTATTGGCTGTACACATCAAGATTAAGTTGGCATTTATTGCATATGTTGAGATTTTTTGTCTGTGTTTTTGAGCCACTGTGCGATATTTGATGATTTCAAACTAAAATGATCAATTTTTTCAGTGTGTATAAGTAAGTAAGTAAGTAAGTAATTTATTCAGCTAGTGATACATACATATAATGAACACCAGAAAACATTTTGCTGCCTCATACACTCAATATAAAAACATTACGATGACTAGAACAGAAAATAGTATATATATATATATCTTAAGTAATTATGCGATGTAAAAATTGATAAATAAATGTATATATATAATAAATAATAATATGTGTCATAATAAGTTAGGATAAATAAATAATGGTAAAAACATTAAAACATAAAAACTGTTTACATGCAGACTAAATGGCATAAGTTAAGAACTGTTAAAAATGTGTGTAGCAACAGGATAAAAGCTATTTGTGAAAAGTTTATTACCACGGAATGTTCTTAACCTCCGCCCAGATCTAAGAAACTCAAACAAATGATTGGCGGGGTGGAACTCATCTTTTATAATGCATATAGTTTTCTTTTTAGCTCTCTCATTAAAAATCGACTGGAGGGAAGGTAAAGCAGTACCAATGATTTTTTGTGCAGTGCGTACAACAGAGTCCAGTTTGTTAATTTCCTTTTTCCCTGCTGAGCCAAACCACACAGTTATAGAACGAGTCAAGATGCTCTCCACTGTAGCCCGGTAAAAGTTGATGAGAATACTCTGCTGGATTTTGAAGGATTTCAGCGATCTAAGAAGGTAGAGCCTCTGCCTCGCTTTTTTGATGATATCGGTACAGTTTGTATGTTAATATAGTGGCTACTACATTAGACAATGTTAATGCTATACCAATGTTATTTTTACATAAATTTTAAACCTCTCAGTTCAGATGGGAGTGAAGCCCAGGCTGGCTTTTTGTGGTTGGTGTTGTCAAAGCACAGGAGTGAAGGTAGCTTTTGCCAAAGTTCATGTTAGTGTGTTGTTGCCCGACGAAAATGGATTCATGATCTTCAATTTGACCCAGTCCAGTCTAGCTCTATGCACATTATCCGGTCATTGTGTGAGGAAACTGAGAACCTGAGACAAAATGTGTTTATAGAATTGTTGACATTGCAGTAAAATGCATTTGCTCTTCTTTGTTCGGTATCTTTTAAACTAGAAAATAAACAATTCCACCTTTCCTTGCCTTAAAAAACACTTAATACAGATGATAGGCAGCAATTGACAAGAACTAATTCGCTCTATATAGTAAAAATATACCTTAATCTTTTCAAGTCAACTTCTTTTTTTTTTAGTTTAAAATTATTCACCAGTATTTTCATTGTGTTTTGCCTTTTTTTTTGGCAGGCTGACGTGAAAGCAGGCGTATGTGCCTTTTCACAAAAGCGTCTATGTATCCTAAATATTAAATTTTTAGAAAGTTCTCAAATTTGGCTTAGTTGGCAAATTATTTTTCCAGTGACTGCATCTTTCATATGATATTTATCTTATGACCATTTATTTAAAGCTAACTATTAAGCAACTATAGATCTTCTTGTTTTTGTAGCTGGTTCTGGCCACCATATCTGGGGCAATGGGAGCAGCCTTTGTTATTTTCTCCATGGTGTGTGCCGAAGAAAATGATTTGGTCCTATCGCAACTGATCAACACCAGCATCTTCATGAGTGGTATATCTACCTTCTTGCAGGTTACACTAGGTGTCAGGTCAGTCAATGTCATTAATATTTGAAAGTTTCAAGAACTATTGCACATGCCATCCTCAGATATATTTTTCTTTCCATGAGTCAGCCACTATATATTGCCTTTTACTCAATTAGGGAGTGACCATCTCCCATTTTAACCAGTAATGATGTGAAACATAATGTTCCAATATTCATGCATAAGTTAAAAATTATCTTAGGATTAGTATAAATTAATGTATTTTATATATTTATTTTTAATTTCCTTTTCAATATATATAGGACATAATAGGCCTATATATATATCTTTATTTCACACACTTTTACAAAAAAAAAGTTGTGCATGTATGCAAGTAAAATGGAATTTTACATGTTAAAAATGTAATAATTTACAGGTATTGACTTTGCTTTGTTCAATTCTGCTCTCCTAATCATCGGCTAATGCCATGTATACTGATTATGCCAGCTCGGCATTTCAAGATGGTAATTTTCTTGCAGAATTCCAGTCATTCAAGGAAGTTCTTATATTTATTTCATTCCAATCATGACGTTCCTCCAGACCAAACAATGGAGGTGTCCTGTGAGTGTGAACGGAACACAAATAGGTACATTTCAGTATTTTCATCTTAATTTCATTTTTAGTAATTGCCATCAAGACTACTCGGGCCTGACATAATCTATTACCTTTTTTTTTCTTAGATCTTATCGATTCGATGCATTTTTTATAGATACAGTTGTTTGGTTGAAAAGAAAAAGAAAGCTATTATCCAAATATTTTTATAATGTCAGTTAAAAAAAATTATTTGTAAGCTCTCAATTTGTTTAAGCAAGCAGAAAATCTGTTGTGATTGTCGATCCGAGAAGATAAGAATTAAATATGTCTGCCCTTATCGCAATTTCTGAAGTGTGCTTGTCCTTAGAGCTGAGGCATCATTGTAACTACCTACATTGAATCACTGTGTGTGAGATTTAAAAAAATGAAGTAACGCTTGTCCTCTTGGTCTTGATGAACTGGGTCATGTTGACTGATGTACACTGATGACATTGTCATTTTCCTCTTTGCAGGTTTTAACCCAAATGTTACAGAAAGCATCAACCCATATGAAAATTTAGAAGAACCATGGAAACCAAGACTGGCAGCAGTTTGTTAATTTGCGTTTACCTTAATAGATTTAATGATAAATTGAAAATACGAAATACATATATGTATCACCAAAAACTTTGAAAGAAAACCATCAAACAAGAGCAGAATGGGTTGATAATTTAAAGATAATTTCCTAATTGTAGACATGGAGACTGAATGTGATTCTTTTTCTAGGACATGTTATTCCACGGAGAATAATGATGTATTTTTATGTCACTTTCCTAATTGAATAAATGTTCCAGGAAAAAAAATTCAATCTTGGTGTCTACAATTATGAATTCATCTGTAAAAGATTTAAATTCTAAGTTCTCCTCACCTATTGCCATATGTAAAAAGGTTGCAGAGACATAGAGTCCTTGCAAAAATTATTTGTATAAATTAATTAATATAATTATTATCCTCTTTATTTACTCTTTGAAAGGGTAGAGTACAACTGATAAAGTCCACTGATTAATTTGATCTAATAAATCATAAAGGTCATTCCGAATAGATTCATGATTTACTCAATATTTCATTTAATTTTATAATTGATTTCTAAATGCAAACTAATGAAAAAATAAATGATTGAATTTGGATTGAAATTAATTTAATATTACTTAAAAGTCTGTTTCATTCATGTTAAATTTTTTTTTTTTTTCAGATTTCTGGAAGTTTGGCGGTTGCTTCAATCTTTCATATCTTGATTGGAGCAACAGGCCTTTCTGGATTTTTAATGCGATTTATTGGACCCTTAACTGTGATACCAGTTATCGGACTGATTGGAATAATGCTGTTTGATGCAATTATTATTAGCGCCAGATTCCAGTGGGGCATTGCATTGGGGTAAGCAGTAAAAATGCTTTGACTGTTTGCGTCCAGATTATGTTATTGGCATGTGTTGCCTAAAGCAGTTTAGAATATTTGGTCATCTTCTGCTATGGATTGTGACTGTTGGAAACACCAAGACCATTAGAATTCTTTTCTTTTTGGCACTTAGCAATGAATGTCATTTTGCATGAAGTTTGAAAGTTCCAGACTCGTGTTCTTCACAAGACATTCACTTTCAAGCAGCCCTACAGTAGACAAAACTGATGAATACTGATGAAGCTGGCAGTAAAGGGTGACTCTTTGCTACTTTCATCAAACGAGTCAAGGTTCATGATAAATGGCACCAAGTCCGAAGGAGCAGTCAGAATAAAGGAGATTGTCTTGTTTCCCTGTACGCCATGTCATACAGTCTTGTTTCATTTTATGTACCATCAATGAACAATCATCAGGAAAATACTTACAAAAATCATTATCTATGTGGGATGGTGAAATATTACACCGTATTATAATTTGAATTTTGAGTCAGCTTAAATGTTTGAGTGAGATGCACAGATTATCATAACTTAAAACCACAAGCTATTTTAGCTCAAATCACCAACAATCATTTAAGCTGACCCAAAATTTCAAATTTTACAGTGTAGGGGAGGCGGGGGTCAGAAGTCACAAAATTTAGAAAAAGGCCCAGAACAGAGCAGGTGTTTGTTAGATCTGAATGACCTTTGGCACAATTATGCAGTATTTAGTTGACTATGTTTGTATCACATGATAGCTGCTGTATTGTAAATAGGCATTAGTCAGTTCACAATTATTTAAGGCAAAGTCCGCTGTGACTTTTTACCCCATGCCAGGGTCAAGAAGTCACAAGCGCGGGGTAACAAGTCACACGCACTTGTTGTGAACATACAGCTCTGTATGAGGTAATATGCAGACCTAGACTTGATAGTCATCCTTGTGCATGAAATTTGTAGTGAGCCTTCCAAAGCTATCTGCATGCAATGACAAGGCACCATCAGCAAAGCCTGCGTCAGAAATTGCCCAAAGTTTGCAAAATGAAAACTTGCTGCAATACTCTCTCAGATGTATTATTGATGATGAGTGATGATAAGATTGTGAGGTAAAAGCTTCAAGTGTGGGATATTTTACTTTCCTTAGCACAGAATATTGAATTCACGGTACCCTATGGTAAAATATCACTGTGCTGGGGTGAAATGTCACAGTGTGACATTTCACCCCTCAGCTGTTTTTTAAATTCAACACATGATCATGGCAACTTGGTGACCATACGGCCAAAAATGGGTTCACAGCATGAAAGACAATTATCCAAAAGACCTTGAAACAGTAGTACAACTTTCTATGTCACAGTGACCAGACATTAATAGGGAAAGTTCAGAGTCGATAAAACCTGTTTGGGACCCCAAAAATGCATGAGGTGGGTAAAAACCCACTTTGCATAATCAGCATAATTTTCATATTCCCTACAGACCTTCTTCTCATAAAAGCATCCCAATTGATGATTTAAGCTTAATAATTAGGTCACTGCAAGTTGGTCAAAAAGGCCTGTGACTTTTTACCCCTGTGACTTTTCACCCCCTCTTCCCCTACTATGTTCAAATGGACCACAGTGAAAATAGGCTCCATAGCGTTTCTGTGCAATCAATGGCGAGGGTCTATTTTACATGCTCTTACCAAATATATCAAACAAAAAAGAGAAATAATAAATTTTTCAACTTCGTTCCAGCACAGTTGCTCTGATGGTAATATTTTCTCTCATATTGAAGAATATTACAATGCCCATGTGTTCATTCAGTAAAAATAAACCTGCCAGGAGAATACCTGTCTTCAAGTTATTTTGTGTAAGTACATTTGTGTATTTCTGCTATTGATCTTTACCAAGCAAAACCTGAAATTATATTACTTCAAGCGAATGATTGTTCCACATCTTGATGTTTTACAGTGTATATCTGGGTAATTTTCACAAAATGCGTGTAAAGATGGTGTTCTTTAAGTGTATGTAACTATACATATGCAATAACAGGATATTCCAAATAAATAATTTGTATCAAGTTAAGTCAAAGAAGTTCTAAAAATTCTGTGCCCGAAAATCGTTATTGCCAGATTTACCGACAAAAGAGTTGAAAAGGACAGCATTTTTTGCATGACAAAATATTGTTCACGCAAACTTGTAGTTGGTGTTTTCCAAAATTGTGCAAGAATTTCATGTTTATTGTTCCATGGGTTATTGTATAAAAGGGCTTAGTTTCTGGAACCGTCATAGTTTTATCAAATTTTCACAACCTTTTTCACACCATGCTAAAATCCAAAGCAAGATGAGGTGTAATTTTGCTGTCAGGGGTGTAAAAGTTTTTAAAACAGGAATTCACTATACTGTGAGAAATGAGTAGAATCACAATTGTTCAGGATAGGCTGAGGGAAGACCCAACTGGAATACGTAATGACCATAAATATCTTCAATGGGGGCCATCGTCCCCCCCCCCCAGCCACAAATTGTCATGGAAGAGATACGAAACGCTGCATATTCACCCCATGTAATAGCCCCCCCCCCAGGTCATTTCTAAGTACGACCCTGCATGGAGCAATTGCAAAACTTTTGGGGTGAAATGGTAATACCAACAAAATTTTGAGGTCATATAAGTATTTTCTACTCCGTTTTTGCCTATCTAAGAGATTTAGCAAATTCAAATTTTTTGCTTCAAAATATTTTTGACATTTTCTTTTTAAAATAATAAATACAGTGTCGCCTGTAAGTAAGTGAAACGCATGACATTGTGCCATTGCATCAATGCTAAACATCCTCAGCCAAACTGCTTGTGGAGGCATGAATTCTCATCGGATGAAAGGGAAACAAAGTGGGTCATAAAGGCCGATGTGTGAGGCAAGTGGGATAAAAATAGCGGCCCATTTTCTTCGCTGTAGTTGGAGTTAGGTATGGGTCAAAGTCTTTGATAAGTAAGTGAACCACCCTTCCCTATGTTTTAACATTGGGCCTGCGTTTCACTTACTTATCAAGGACTTTGACCCATACCTAACTCCAACTGCAGCAAAGAAAATTGGCTGCTATTTTTATCCCACATGCCTCACATATCGGCCTTTATGACCCAAAATGTTTTCCTCTCATCGGATGAGAATTCATCCCTCCAGAAGCAGTTTGGTTAAGGATGTTTAACATTGATGCAATGGCACAATAGCATGCGTTTCACTTACTTACAGGCGACACTGTATGCAGATGGAACCATTTCCCTTGGATTTATTATAATTTAACATTTCAATAAAGATTTGTTTTATTTTCATCTGAAGGGTTTTCTAGCCACTGTTGTTATGTGGATATTGTGCATAATCCTCACTGTTGCTGGAGCATTTCCCAACGACCCTTCTGCACCTGCATTCCAAGCTCGGTCTGATGCCAGATTGGATGTCATAGGCAAGTCTTCATGGATATACGTGCCCCATCCAGGTATGTCATATGACAAACATATCTTCGATTCTCTTATATTCATTATTAATCACTAGGTCGTAATGCACATTTTGAGATTGATGAATGTATTTTCTTTGTATAGTAAGGAACACTATATAGCCAATTAATCATGGTGTAGATGTGACCAAAAAAAGTAACTTTTGTCAAAAGGAAATCTGATAAATGTATGCGAAATGCTGGGACTGTCTATAAATAGCAAGCCTTATATACAATGTGTACGAAAAGAAAAATATTTTCATCATATTGTACAGCATACAGTCCAGTGGCCGATCCAGCCAGGGTAATCTAGGGAGCCTGGGCTTGTTTCGGTATTAGTGGGCTCGTGTTGTGCATAACTTCTTCAAAATTCTATTGTCCATCTCACTGGTCAAGGTGGGGGGGGCAGAAATGGACCCCTTAGGCCCCCCTCCCCCCGGGATCCATGAATATACAATAAATAATGTACACACACTTGTGTACTTATTTTTCTTTACCTACATTTTTTAAAAAACTATAATAACAAAAAATGCAAAATAATATATTTTTCTTTACTTCAGGTCAATGGGGGCCCATCGGCTTTGACACTGTGACAGCACTAAGTACCTTATTTTCGGTAATTGGCTCTGTAATTGAAAGCATAGGTGATTACCATGCCACTGCCAGGATCGCACAAGTAAGTTTATCACACAGATTTTAGTATTTTATTTGTCTATAATACTATTAGTTTTCTTTTTTAGGAAATGTCCTTCATATATTCAGTACACATCACTAAATATGCAATTTGACAGGTTTCAAGCCAAGCTATTTTTTTAATATGCAGTGGAATGTTTGTGGAAGCATGATTCTGGAAATAATTGCCGATTGTCAATGCACTCATGATTCCATCACACTGAAGCTTTCGCTATATACAGCAGCAGTTTTAAGTGCAGTTCATATCTACATGTACATCATAAAGATTAATGGCATTTTATGTCTATTTGTCTACTTTTATCAATTTTGTCAAAAGTGAAGAAGAAGATGCCCTAGGTTGAATTGTTTCTAAGCACTCATTGGTGATCGATGGCCAAACAATTAGTCTTTGAAGTGTTTGATGGTGATAAAATCTTTGGGATAATACTACATTCAGGACATGAGACCAGTTAATTGGCCAGACAAACAGTCTTTGCGTTTAATCTTGGGTTTCTTTTATTATTGACGACATCTTATCTGAGTGTATTCATCCCGTACAAATAATTTAGCTTCTGGAGCACTGTTGTTAACTTTATCTCATGCAAACAGGAGCAAACACTCAAGACATTTTCAGTATCATAAATCAAATCAATGTGGTGAAGATTCTCTCTCTTAACCGTTTCACAATATCATGTCAGTGCAAAGTTAAAGTTTTAAAATCACTGAAGTCAGAAGAATAGGTCTATTTGATGTGTTTATTCCATATGTACATGTGCAACGTTGTACATAAATATCTTCACAGGTTTTCTGAAAATTTTGAGATTTCACATCTTTTTAACACACTGTCATAGTGAATTCCTTTTAGTATTTAATCTGGATCTCAATTTTTGACATGGATTGATGTTTTCCAGGTAGCGCCACCTCCTAAGCATGCAATAAACCGAGGCATCCTGGTGGAAGGATTGTGTAGTCTCATGTCCGGTTTATTTGGCGCAGCTCATGCCACCACGTCTTACAGCAACGTCATGGGTTTCATAGGATATACTGGGGTAAATTTAGACAACACCTAAATATTTTTCTCACAACATTTAGTTACATTGTTTATATTATGTGCTCATTCTTATTTGCAAAATCTTATTGATCACATATTTACTGGCTTGGATGGTTTTTTGCAAATTTCTGTGCTTTCAGTTGAAGAAGATCTCAGCATTTATAAATTATTAAAGTTATTTTTTTGAAAAGGGCAAAGAAACTTCTTATCTTGGATAGGTTGTTTATAGTTGTTTTGCATTTTTGGCCAGATGTGGTTATGACCAAAAAAAAATAGCAACAAAACAATTTGATGAATACATCATTGACTTTAATCTCCTCTTCTTTTTTCTACAGAACGCCAGTCGTCGCACGTTCCAAGTCACTTCCCTCATGTTTATCATTTTTGGAATTTTTGGTAAATTTGGTGCTGCTCTTGCAACGGTACCAAAACCAATCATTGGAGGTCTGAATGTTGTGGGTCTCGGAATGTGTTTTTCTTTGGCTGTTACTAATATCAAACACATTGACGTAGAGGTATTTAGAAAGTATTTATTGTGCCAGTTCTTAATCATGTGTTCATCAAAGTAATGCAAGCTTTATCTTTCAATTATATATTTCAATGTGGTACAATTAAGACTGCCACCATGACAAATTTCGGTGTATACCTATCATAAACTATTCTCGTAAATAATTGCCTTATTATGCGAGAATCACCTGAGTACAAAAACTGTAGAACTGCCCAGGAGGAGCTAGTTATTTGAGACTTTCATATCTGTGCTGCATTGTAGAAACAGAGAACTAGTTTCACCATAGTGTCCAGATTGTCAGTTTTTATCAACCGTATTGCATCTCCAATGGATATGAATCTAGTGTATCATTATTTTGTTGAATTTCTTGATATATATCTTTTGGTGTTTGTTTGATTGTGTTAAAAAATAATTATTCAATCCTTCCAGTCTACAAGAAATCAAACAGTTCTTGGCCTCTCCTTTGTCCTGGGTGTGAGCTTACCCATGTGTTACAAACAGTTCCCCGAATCTCTTCAAACAGGTGGGTGATTTATTGAAAGTTTGAAGGCTGTTACCATGACACTGGTTTAGCATTGCCTGTGAGTCATAATCCTCACAGCTCTCAATCCCAGCAAAATTGTGTTGAACGACATTCCCCTATACACCCTTGCTCACAAAAATTGATAAATTTAAACTTTTAGAAAAATTTAACTCTGCACCTACAGTACAACCATCATAAAATGGCTTGTCAGTTTGGATCGACACTTATCTATCGATCTAGAGTGATCCATGGCGATCTTGGTTGATATGGAGTGATCGATCTGTAGTGATCTGTTGTGATCTATATCTAATAATCAAAATAAATATTAATAAATTTACTTTTCTGTACTTAATAACTTCTGGATGTGTTTCCTTAATCAATATGCTCAATATTGAGATGGATTTTATATGATCTTTGACTTATAATCCTAAATAATTGACATGCTTGATTTTCACCAAAAGTGAATTAGTAGATCACTACAGATAGAGTTATATCATCTCGGATCACTACAGATCACTCTTTATCCGGACCACTCTGGATCACTACGGATCACTATGTTGAGCCACTTTAAGATGGTTGTACTGTACAGTGGTTCGATTTAAAACATGTTGCGTTTTAATTCAATTCAATTCAATATCTTTATTCGCACACAAAGTGGCATAATAAATATTTACAGATACAGAAATAAAAAGACAAATAAAATTGGTTTTTAAAATGAGCATATAAAATAACAGAAACTTTTAAGCTTTAAGTTTGCACCAAGTAGTAAAACATCATTCAGTACATAATGTAATTAACAATTGCTTACTCTCGTCATAATTTAACACACTGTCTAACACACCATCTCTCACAAAAATTAACTCCTTGACAGTGTGACCAACAACAGTAATATTTAAAAGTGTTAACCCCTGGAACTGTGGGGCGAAATATAATATGGGTCGCATCAAAGCAAAACTTCAAAATCATTGCTTAAATAGTAGTTGAGTTTTCAATGATAACTATACATTTACTGGAACAGCGTACTCTGAAAGTTACTATTATTTTTTACCCTTTTTTTGTACATTAATAAGCAAAGGATCTTGTTCCCTATGCGATGTTATTCTATTCCTTTTCCTTGTTTAATTTCTCATGTGGCTTCATGTAATAAAATGAATATACATGTAGCATTGTGTTAATTTAAACCAATAAATTGAATGATATGTAGCACAGTTGCTTAATTTTGTTCTTCCAGGAGTTGCTGCCATAGACCAATGTTTAGTCGTGATCTGCACCAATGCTCCAGTATTAGGCGGACTGTTGGGATTTTTACTTGATAACATCATTCCAGGTGAGTTAACACTTATATTTGTGCAAGTGAGACTCTTCATGAAGCACACTATAGTAGAATAGTTGTCTTAAAGCCTGACATTTCTTGTGTGTGACTGAATTTGAAGTGCCTGAGAGGCTGAGAAGAGTAGTATCCTCTATCCACACACATCTACCAACAAAAAAGTAATGAATTGTGAAAGTGGATGCATGATGTATGGCAGACCAGGCAAAGAAACTCCATTTTATGAATGAAGATTACTTGTCATTTTACAATATTCAGCTCTCTAAGTTGAAATAGGATAACATTTTATATTCGTAAACAAAAAGCATGAGATTGAGACAAGACTTCTGCAACTTTCCAACAAACTGCAGGCCTGATTACTGCAAAATTGGACATTGCACTGTAAATATTTAACTGATCAGCATAATTATATTCTGAAAATTCACATTTCCTATTTTTCAGGCACGAAAAGAGAGAGGGGGTTGACAGGTTATGACCAGAAGGAAGACCAAGTCTCCACAGGACTGAGTTACGAGGCCTACCATTTCTTCATCTTCAAATACCTCAGTCGATTTAGGATTCTTAGATTTATTCCATTTTTACCAAACAAGAAGGAGGTTGAAAAGGAAACAAGAATAATGCCTTTAAATCAGGACAGTGTGTGTCAGTTATGATGAAGACCAAAACAGTGCACATCCTTTGCTATTCAAAAGAATTTTTTTATTAATAATATTTTTGCATTACAATGTAAATAAAAATGGCTATTTCAATTTAAGAATGTCAGAAAACAAAAGGATCTGCCATTTAATTGAAGAAAAACATCAAAACTACATACAACTTTCTTCGTCTGCATCTGTTGCCAACTTAATCATATAATTGTGATTGTCATACATGGATCCGGAATTATCGAAAGATCTGTCAAACCATTTGTCTTCCAGAATAGAGAAACTTATCTTAAATTTTATTGATCAGGTCGATTGTTTTTATGATATTGACAGATGTTTTGTCATGTATGGCAAGTGTTTATCTGATATTTGATGGTTAACGTTGGATTTGCAGCTAATCAAAGTGAAATAATAATTTTAATGTAATACATTTTTTTGTATATATACTACTGTACGCAGAGTGCCAGCTCCCTTGTGACTCTTACAATTTGTTTTTGTTTTTATGTAATTTTTGAGCCTTCAAGAAAACCAAATTTTCCGGTCATGACACTTGCTGATTGAGGTTTTGAAAAATTTTCCATTAAATACAAAGTCTGTTGAACTGTTCACCAAGTTTTTTATTTTATTTTAGGACAAACATGATCAAATTGGTTTTGCTTTTATCAAGCAATGACACATTCAATGGTATCCAGTTGATTCATATGATACAAAAACTTTTCAACCTAAAAAGTTGGCTGGAACAAAAACCAATTAAATAATTTGCATTTATAAAATGTTGTTGGGATTTTACAAACTCAACATGTATCTGGCCTTTATTATCTTCCATCCAGGTTTCAAACTTTGTTGCAGTTTGCACTATTGGCCTTGGGGTGACCCTGCATTATTGACAGCCTTAATATGCATAAGGATGCGCAAAAGCTTATGAAGCTTACGATGCAAAAGACACAAATGCCAAGGACCACCTGAACCCCACTACACCGGATGTGATACTCAATACCCTGACCTTTGACCTTTAGTGACTCCCACTGACCCGGCGTCCTCCATCAGCTGTGACTCACACTGCACACTGACAAAATTGCTCAATGGTTTTGGACATGAAAGTTTTACTGCAGGAAAAAAGTAAAACATAGAACATATATGAAACAACAGCGATAACTTGCAATTTGAATATCGAAAATTGAATTGTCTAATATGCAACTGCATGTACTGGATTGTAGCAACACATATCATCTTTATCTAGCTAACTCCTGACAGCATCAGGAAAATTACTTAGCCACATAATGATAACCTGTGTTGTGATTGATACAATCTGGTACAGAAGGGCAGTTCACATTAGAAAATTACCAAAACCCCCAATATATCAAATAAAACATTAAAGAAGATATGCATTTTGTTCTCTAGCCTATAACAATTTATGAAACAACTCGCGGTGCAGTGTAAGCATTCCAGGCTTTTTGTTTCTTTCCCTTGTGAGCCACCTGGTTAACAGTGAGTATCAGTGTCAACTACCATAAGTTTGTGTTACAGGTGAAGTCATTTAGTGTTAGGCTGAGAGAGGTCAAACAAGGACCTACTGTTCTTCTTACTCCTGAATGACGCTGGCTTCATGAGGTGTGTCCCATTAGCTACCACCTCCTCTCCCGCATTTGTTATAAATATTTGACGAGTGTCAGTCTTTGGGGAAGGAAAATGGCATGCAACAACTGTGATAAGTACCCGTGCAAGTTAACAGTGCTAGAGATAACACTTGTGTAATTATATGCACAACAGAATGTCTGAATACTATCCAAATGTGACAAAAATATGTTCTACAAAAATCATTTTTTCTGGCAAGACATACTTACGATAACAAATGGTGCACCTACAGATCTCTTTATCTTGTGTTCTCTGACCCATTCATTAATGATAATAAGGACTGTTTACTAAAAAATATTAATGGAATACCCTCTACAAACACGAGGAAAGATCTAAAATCTATAAAAATATCAGAAGAAAGTGAGCTAAAATTATATATAAGCCAAGGCTGGAGATGTGATATATAATGGAGCGGTAGATGGAAAGATATGAAGATAGATAAATTGGTTGATCAGTCAATTACTTGAAGAATTGAAACAAATAAACATAACATTTTTAGTTATATATTCTTTATACAATAATACTTATCCAGGTAATGATATGCATTTTCTTCTAAAGTCCTTGACATTGAAAATAGCAAGGAGACACTAATTCTGGTGAATGCTTTCTGAATAACACAAATTAGCAAGCAATGCATACCAATTTGCATTGTCTACAAAATGAGGAACATGCTTCCACAATATGCGTTAACTACTGCTAAAAGGCAACACCTATACCAAAGGCTGGAAGTAACCCTAAGAAAAAGGTCAAATTAAGCTGAGAAATACCAGTGCAGCCATTCTTGGATATTTTCCATTAATTTCCATTAACTTTGAATGCACTTAATCACCATTTGAATACAGTGCAATCATTTACAATGTGTGTAAATATAATGAAAAGTTGATTAATGTAAAATGAATTGTCTGGAAGAATTGTGACACAAGTACACATACATGCAGAAATATTATATATATTCTTTTATTGACAACTATAAATATCACAATTGATACATATGTCATTTGTAATTGGAAAAAATAAAATAAAATATATAAAAATAGTATTAATTATATACAAGATTAATTATATATACATAAATTGATTATACACATGTTATAAATAGCTAAAATCAAGTTAGCATACTGATACAAACATATACGAGTAACAGTACTTTTAGATAAAAAGAGCACTCAGCACAAGATTAAAAGAAATACAAAGTAGGTTCCAGCCAACCGAATAGTTATAAAATGTAGTAGGTATCAAGCACCAATTAATATAGATAACAGTCAATAAAATACACACACCACTGATACTGATCACTTACAAATAGTCATTTCAGCTTATTAAGAAAATTATGATTAATGATACATGTATATATAAGACCTTATCAAAAGACATACAAATTAACAAATTTATAGAATAATTAATAATGCTTGATATTTCATATTTGAACATTATTTACAAAACATGCATCAAATACATACATTGTTGCTTTTTATTTTAAAAAGCTTATATGTTCTAAGTTTTGGTTGCTGTGTACTATCATTTATAGATAAGAGTAATTGTTCCTGTTCTATTTCATAAAGTTTTGATTTTACAGTTCTACATATGCTGTCAATGTCTAAGTTAGTATTGTTACTTGTTTCATATTCAATGTTACAAGTGCTTAAAATGTTTATTATTTTACTGAACCAATTAGTTTCATTAGCTCTGTTCATATGATTATCTTTCTGAATTTGTAGACATCTCCTTAACAGGCTACCATCTGGTGCATTTTCTAATCTCATCCAATAGTTGATCATTCTAACTTTTTGTCTAACTGGCAATGGAAATCTTCCAGTTTCACCATAAACAGCCAGAGATGGCGTCTGTTTTCTTACGCCTAACATACGTTTTAGATAGCCAAGTTGCAGAACTTCTAATTCAGATACAGGTTTTTCACTACTCCATATTTCACTGTTGTACTCAAGGATTGGTAGAACATAAGTATCAAACATTCGCAAAGATATAATTGGGTCCATATGTCCTAGGACTTGCTTTGAATCACCTTGTAGGGCAAAAAGTGCCTTATGACCAATATTGTGAAAAACAATTGTATTACTAAGAACAAAGATGTGTAAATACCACCTAATTTTGTTGTTGCTAGAGTGATGGCATCATAGGTTTTGCCTTGACTCATTGACTTACTATGTTATGTTATAGTTTATCTTGAGCAGGTATTAGCTACAAGCAAAGCCACAGGAAGCTTCCCAAGGAGCAAAATATATTTTTGTCAACCATCATATCTGCAGGTGTGCCTAACCTGTGACAGGAAGTGGGGGGAAATCCTCCGTCACTGGAGAGTCACCATGATGAGCTATTTATAGCTCCAGGTCATGTGACAGCAGGGATAACCAAGTTAGGATAATGCACACAAAGGAAAGGGTAGTCAAGAAAGATATATATGTATGTCTTTCTAACCTGCCAAGCACTGCTTCTTTGTCAGCGTGTCACAGCAATGCATATGCATGTGATAAATAGTGTTGCTTGCAAGTAAGCCGTTATTACAGATCTCATATTAGTGTGCCATGTTCCATGTATATGCAGAGATGATGTCAGTATTCCAATAGGGTAATAATGCTCTTTGAGTCGGACACTAATGATGTGTAACCTT
Organism: Platynereis dumerilii; assembly: GCA_026936325.1. Classification (NCBI taxonomy): domain Eukaryota; kingdom Metazoa; phylum Annelida; class Polychaeta; order Phyllodocida; family Nereididae; genus Platynereis; species Platynereis dumerilii. The sequence continues at coordinate 3,312,485 of JAPTHN010000041.1, forward strand.
AAGTCGGACACTTTTTGTTGGGCTGTATTGGTCAATTGAGAGCTCCTATACTCATATATTTGGTACCAATTTTAAGCTTAAGACCTCCTTTATCTATACCCAAAATATCAGCATGATACAAACAAGTTTAGTGGGTTTTTTATGGCTCTATAGATAGGGTAAAAAACCCGTTTTTCTCTCAACTTTGTGTCAGAAATTTGTGAATTTTTGCAGAATTTGGTCATGTTTCAGGTATCTTTTACTGGCCTATGGTATTGATATGACTTCAGTTTTTCTGTCATTCAGTTAGGAGTATGCTTAACCTATTCTGTGCTCTAATATGGGCTTTTTGAAATAAAGGGAAGACTCTAAAGCACTTGTATCTTGATTACAGCTGTCCGACTCAAAGATACCCTATGTCATTTTTTATTTCAGAAATTTAGCCACTAATTTAGTTCTTTTGCTTTCCCAATTGTCAATTTTCTGTTAGATTTAGTAAAAATCTTTAATTTGAGGCCCTGGTTGACAATCAATAACCCATAGACCAAGCAATATATCACTTTTTAAAAATGTACAGAATAAAAGTGTCTGACTCAAAGAACTTTACCCTACTGACGTCACTATCGGCACTCCAAGCTTAAGTGTTGATTCCAACTGATACCAACAAATCAGGCTTATGGGCTGTCAAAGTGTGAATAACAATTGATTAATCTGCATTCATTGGTATGGCTGTTTGGATTCAGTTGGAGCAGGTGAAACTGATTTGTTTGAGCCACTTGCTTGATCCATCATGGTGTCGTTTTACATGAAATTTCTCCTTGAGGGCAGCACCTTGTGGCTTTTCAGCCTTTTTGGTGAGATCTGGGCCAAAGAAATAGTTCAGAATTTATGACTTGGGGGGGAGATGGTGGGGAGATTATTTGGAAGTGAACTTGGTTTTGTTGCATGGGCATACCAGAGGTCAGGAAATGGGGGGGGAGGGAAGGGAGGTAGTTGCTTCCCAAGGCCAGACAAGGAGGTTAAAAATTTGGGTCGATCATCAAATAAACATAATAGGAAATCAGTGATAAGTACGCTCTCAAGCAAAACTCCGCCCCCCCCCCCTCATAGGTCTTAAATTCTGAAGGGTCCCTGATTATACTATTTTTGTCAAGACAGAGCAGAGCATGATTACCTCTCAGACCAACAAGTTAATGTGAGAGTGAATGAATTATTTTTGTTGTAAAAGTGCTAAAACTGATAGGCCTAGCAGATAAATACACAAAATCCATGCATTAGCTTGAATTAGTAACCATTGGATATACTCAAAACATTAAACAGAATAATCAGTGTTGAGCAACAATCTAACAGCTTATTGTGGATTTGTAATGGTGTGATCAGTGTGGGTTCCAAGTGACCCAGCTGAAACTGCGAATATACCAACCGTGAAATTATTATGTTGATACTGACATCACAAGAGCACTGTGGCAGTTGAAAAGAACATGGCAAACTAATATGAGATCTGTAATAATCCCTAGGCTGTTCTATGTGATACTTTTGCAACAAGGCATGCCTCTGGCACTGTCATCCAACAGACAAGCTAACAGTCTTACAAGGGCAAAGGCCCTGGTTTATACTTCATAAAACTAATGTGTGACACTCCAGAGGCATTGTCCATAGAATGCTGAATGCTTTTAAAATAAAATTATTCATTGTTCATGGCCCATGCTATCAATTTTGTTGAAAAATGCTACTTGTCAGGAAGCAAGCAGTTCCACTTCAGAGGAGATGCATTAATTGTTTTATTTCTCTGACACTATGTAAATGCAATGATGGCAGGTAGTGCAGTGAATGTAATGATCATGAACAGTTGGCTAACTATAGACATATTTGGCAGGGTGAAAGGGCATAAAAGAAGTTCTAAGAATAAGCAAGTCAGGTTGTTTGGATATATCATCAATCACATGCATCTTTACTTCATGATCCCATCACTGCCAACAGTGCATGAAGGAAGCCTCTTGAAAGCTTTGCGTATTCACACCTTTGGACCCAAAACGCATAAAAGGAAGCTCAGTTCATCTCACCCCAATGTCCTAATTATGCATTCTGGCAGATTCGGCAAACTTTGATAAATGTACCAAGGCACCAGTGTTTATTATATGAATTATTTTATGAAAGAACCTTACATTTTCACATGGCATAAGATTTGTTTACTTTCAAAGCCTGTTTTTTTATGAAAAAAAAAAGTTTGTATCCTTTATGCAAGGTTGCTTAAAAAGAGATTTGCTCAATATTAATAGTCACACCTCATCTAAAAGGTAAAATGTTGTTTCTGCATATACGCATTATAGCGATCTCAGATGAAGGCTGTTTATCTCATCTCCCATAATAATAGGCAAATGAAGAAACTGCACTTTCCTAAGGTAAATTCAGTATAATTAGTATTATACTCATAATTAAATCAATGGAAATTCTACAAGGCACTGAAACAATGAATTTTTTTTCAAACGACCTCATGTGTCATGAGATTCAGAAGCAGTCCAAGAGACAGAGCAGACAATATTATATGCATGGTACTTCCACCTATTGCACCACATTTCCAAATGCTTACTGGGGAGGGATCTTTTTTGTGAGAAGGTAAAGATTAGGCTAAATATAGCTCCCCCAAATCTGCATGGAAATTGAATTCTTGCTCAGTACTGGGCAGATCCAACCCCATTGAGCTATTGTTAGCCACGAGGTCACGTGAGTCAGGTGGTATTGTAAAATTGTGTTGATTTTCCAAGATGGCCGCTGTTCTGTTTGGAGCAGAAATCTTGTCTTCAGTTTGCTGACAATCAACAAAACATGGTTCAGCAAACTTGACCGGGCAACTTGTCTCAAATACCAAAGCAGAATCCCTTGCTTGAGAAAGATAGTCAACGCTGGATAGTCAAAACAAAATGTGGTTGCATGATCATTCAAACTTGTAGCACTGGAAGAATGTGAGAATTAATGGAGATGGCCCAACTTAGGATGTAACCAAGTCCCTGATCATTAAAAGCAAGTATTACTAACTGAACAATAAATTCAAGGATATTTGAAGCCACTATACCTAATCTTAAAGCAATCACAGAACAGCACCTACAGTATGTATGCTGCTAAGCTTCTTTTCAAGAAAACTTTCCTAATTTGACCAATGTATCACATTTGAGATATTCTTGTTCTCTTGGTGCAAAGCTAATTTCTGATGCACACACACTGACATACAGTTTAGACATAAATAGATGTCTTTGCTAACAGCCAGAACTCTATCAAAAGTTATCTGGTCTGAGGTTGGTTTGCATTATTGTAAAGGGCATCAATAGGCAGTTATCGCTGTAAGAAGGAGTACCTGAATATCATGAGTCAGATTTCTCGTTCAGTTTGGAAGCGGAAAGACCAGATATGATAAAAAAGATTGTATGCCTTTCTGAAAATACCATGCAGACGGAGTGTGGCAAGATTTAGATTATCTTACTAAAAATATACAGGGTTTTTATGGCAGCACTTGTGTTGCCTTGTTATATGTACACCCTCTTACTGCTGATCAAACTCACAATAAATCTTAAAAGAGAGTCCTCAATAATTCTCCTCTTTCTGGCTTTGTCTCACCATTGTTCCCAAGTCTGAAGTCCAAAGTACTGATCACATCAGTCCTATAAGATGGCGAATGAGTGGACCAGACGAAGCTCTGAATTCAAAATTCATTTAGAAGTTTTGACCAATATATTTGGGCAGATATTTCCATATGAATTAGCTGACAGACACCAAATTATCTTTGTATGTTGTTGGGATTATACCAACGCAAAATGAATCTGAAGGCTTATTAGCTTTCCATCCAGCTATTGTTGTACTTTGCACTATTGGCCACAGGGTGACCCTGCATTATTGACAGCCTTAAAATGTATGTGGATGCGCAAAAGATTATCATGCTTACGATGCAAAAGACACAAATGCTGTGCCCCTGCTAAAACGATGTGGTACTCAATGACCTTGATATTTGACCTATTGTGACCCCCACTGACCTGGCTTCCTGCATCAGCTGTGACACAGTGCTGGGGACATTGAAAAATGTTGATGTAATTGTCAGCCACTGCTTTTTCTACATGAGAAGGCCTGTATGACTGTGTATTTTTTCCATAAGAATCCTTTTGGCAAAAACTGACAGGGTTGATACAATCAGGTACAGAAGTACAGTTCAAATTAGAAAATTAGCAAAACTCTGGATAACTAAAGAGAAAATTAAACAAAGGCATGCATTATAATTGCCAGTAAGTGTTCTAGCCTATCACAATTTATGCAAAAACTCTGTCACATGGAGGTAAATTTCAGTAGCTTGTTTGAGGCATTGTCAGAGTTATATCACAGAACAAGCATTCCAAACAGTTTTCTCTTTCCCGGAGCTGTGAGAAACCTGGGTATTAGAGCCAATTACCATATGTTTGTGTTACAGGTGAAGTCAGTTAGTGCGAGGCTGAAAGACAATGGTCAAACATGGACCTGCTGTTTTTCTTACTTAGGAACAATGCTAGCTTCATGAGGTGTGTCCCATTAGCAACCACTGCCTCCCCCGCACTTTGTTACAAATACTTGATATGTGTCAGTCTCTGGGGAAGGGCAATGAACATGTAACAACTACGCTAAGTACCCATACAACTTGACAATCCTTGAGATAACACTTGTGTAATTACATATACAACAGAATGTCCGAATACTTAATACTATCCAAATGTGACCAAATTGGCAAGTGAATATCATAGAGACACTATATGTTCCACAAGAAGCACTTTTTCTTGCAAAAAATACCTCCGATAACACATACAGTGGTATCATAATACAGGGACCACTTAAGCATATTAAGCAAAGGTCTACAAATGGTAGTGGAATTTTCTCTGCAAGGGGCAGGAAGGACCAATATCTACAAAAATATCAGAAGGAGGTAGCTAAAATTTGTGATATATTAACCATGGCTGAAGATAGAAGGATAGACAGAAAAAGTAGATAGATATTTAAATAGATAGATTGATAGAAAACAACTTATCGCTAAATTTGAGTTATAAACATAGTAGTCACTATCAAGGTCATTATATGTAAGTCCTTGACACTGAAAATAGCGAGGAGATACTCACTTTGGTAAATGCTTTCTGAATTACACAAATTAGCAAGCAATACATGGCATTTTGCGTTGTCTACAGAATGGTGAACATGCTTCCACAATATCCGCTCACCAGCTGTTGAAAGGCAACATGTAGGTCAAGTAAGGCAGAAAATACCAGTGCAGCCATTATTGGAATTTTAGAGTTGACATACAACTGCTTTTAAAATTCTTAAATAGGCGGATATCACTGTGAAAAGGTGTTTGTGCATGAATAATAATTTGAATGCACCTCATCACCATTTTTAATCATAATGTCAGTGCTTTCTGCCATGCTAAAATATTTTTGCTTGCACAATTATTTGCAATTTGCGTATATGAAATAACAATTTATTTAATATACCCCTAAGTGTCAATTAATATACAATCAAGTGTCTTGTGATACAAGTACAGATAGATGCATAAATAAATGTAGTGACAAAATTGACAATTTTTACCAACAAGAAAGATTTGTAAATCCCACCAAATTTTGTTGTTACTGGAGCGATGGCGTCATAGGTATTGCATTGACTCATTGACTTATTATCTTATGTTATAGTTTATCTTGCGCAGGTATTAGCTGCCAGCAAAAGCCACAGGAAGCTTCCCAAGGCAGAATATATATAATATATTTGTCAACCATTATATCATATCTGCAGATTGACCTAACCTGTGACAGGAAGAGAGGGAAATCCTCCATCACTGGAGAGTCATCCTGATGAGCTATTTATAGTTCCAGGTAATGTGACAGCCAGGGGTAGCCAAGTTACAATACTAGGTGCAAAGGAAAGGCGAGAAAGATGTCCATGATTCTGCACTACGCTGGTTTAAGTCTTACATTTCACAGTCAGTGATAATTAATGACAAAGCATCAACCAAACTGCCACTGAAATTTGGGGTTTCTCAAGGTTCAAAATTGAGACCAATCCTATTTAATTCATATATCGCTCCATTAAGCCAGGTGGCTGCAAAAAATGGAGTTAAAGACCAAAAGTATGCCGATGATGAGCAACTTATTCTCTCTTTCAAACCAACTTTCTTAGATGAGAGAAATGCGGTATTTATTATGGAAAAGTTCATAGCGGAAATCAGGAAATTTCTTCATGAAAACAAGCTTTGCAACAATGGAGAAAAAACTGAATTACTGCTCATTGGCAGTCCACACCAACTTAATAAACTCCCAAGTATCATCAATCAATGTTGACAATATCAAAATTAATGCAACCGATCACGTTAGAAATCTAGGTATAATCTTTGACAAAAATATGACCATGGAAAAACAAGTCAACAAAATGTGCAGGAATGCCTATTTCAATTCAAGAAATATTTCAAAAATTAGGAAGTCTTTAGACAAGGAAACTTGTAAAACAGTAGTCAATGCGCTTGTCACTCCTCACCTAGACTATGGAAATGCTCTTCTGTTTTGAACATCCAGTCGCTTAATAAATAAACTTCAAGTAGCCCAAAACTTGGCTGTTCGACTCATTGAAAAATTGAAAAAGCATGACAGTGTAAGTCAGCATAGGAAGCAACTACATTGGCCACCAATCCCGGCCAGAATACGATTCAAACTCATGTTAACAACGTGGAAAGCATTAAACGGACAAGCTCCCATGTATAATCAAAATATGATTCAGCTAAGACCAAAAAGAAATTTTAATCTGATAAGCAATAACAAAATAATCTTGAATGAACCAACTTCCTACAACAAAAACAAATACGAAGACAGAGCCTTTTCACATGCCGCTCCAAAACTGTGGAAACAACTCCCTGAGAATGTCAAGGCCTCCAAGACACTTGACGGTTTCAAAAGGAATCTTAAAACTCATCTGTTTAAGAGTTTCTACAAATAGATCCATCATGCACAAGCGCTAGTGAACAGTTTACTGGAATTAGCGCTATACAAATGCCTATCATTATTATATTATTATAAGAAATATATATGATTGTAGTTCAGAAAGAAATACATATGATTGTATGTTTTTTACCGAGGGAAAAGCTCTCCTACATAACTGGCATGCCGACAACTGCTTCTTTGTCAGAGTGTCAAAACAATATACGGGTGTGATGAATAGTTCTGCTTGCAAATAAGCTGTTGATTCCTTAGCTGTTCTGTGTGATACTTTTAAAACAAGGAATGCCTCTGGCAATGTCAGTCAACAGAAAAGCCAACAGTTTACCGCAGCAAAGTTGCTGGTTAAAACAGCCAACTTGTGACACACTCCAGAGGCATTATTCAAAGAATGCTGACCGCTTATTAAAATGATTCATTGTTCATGGCCCATGCTATCAATTTAGCTGGAAAATGCTACTTGTCAGGAAACAAGTAAGTCCACTGTAGAGGTGATGCATTAATTGTTCTAATTCTTTGTTAAATGCAAATGCAATGATGACAGGTTGTGCCGTGAAACTCATGATCATGAACAGTTGGCTAACTACATACATATTTGGCAGAGTGAAAGGGCATAAAAGAAGAATGAAGTCAGGTTGTTTGGATAACACTTTTGTGCTGAGTCAGCAAAATTTGATGAATCAACAAAGGCACCAGTGCATTTTTTAAATAATTTTATGAAGGGACTGACCTTTTTTACATGACATAAGATTTGTTTACTTTCAAAGCCTGTTTGTTTATAAAACAAAGTTTGTAGCCTTTAGGTTACAAAAGGTTAAAAAGATATTTTCTCAATATTGATAGTCACACCTCATCTAAAAGGTAAAATGTTAATTTGGCACCTAAGCCTTATAGCTATCTCACATGAAGGCTGTTATCTCATCTCCCATAATAATAGGCAAATACCAAAACTGCATTTTCCTCAGGTAAATTCAGTATGAATTATTATTAAAGTCATCATCAAATCCATAGAAATTGTAAGGCACTGAAACAATGCACTTTTGTTTCAAACGACCTTATGTGTCGTTATTATGAGACACAGAAGCAGTCCAAGAGACAGAGCAGACAATATTCTATGGTTTCTATGGTATTTCTACCTACTGCACCACCTTTTCCAATCATTACTGGGAAGGGATCTTTTTTGTGAGAAGGTAAAGATTATAGGCTAAAAGTAGCTCCTCAATCTGCATGGAAATTAATTCTTGCTCAACACTGGGCAGATCCAACCCCATTGAGCTATTTTTAGTCACAAGGTCATGTGAGTCAGGTTGTATTGTGAAGTTGTGTTGACTTTCCAAGATGGTCACTGTTCTGTTTGGACCAGAAATCTTGTCTTTAGTTTGCTAGACAATCAGCAAAACATAGTTCAGCAAACTTGACTGGGCACTTGTCTCAAATACCAAAGCAGAATCTCTTGCTTGAGGAAAATAGTCAACGCTGGGTAGCCAAGACAAAATGTGGTCGGATGATCATTCAAGCTTGTTGCTCTCAAAGAATTTGACATGGCGGAACTGGAGACAGCTAAATTTTTGAATTGACCGATTCTTGCACCATACACTTGAGATTCTAGAACTTTAATCACTTAAATGCTCGACAAGATGTGATAGGGATATAACCAAACCATTTATCATGTGCAACATATGCTATTAACTAAACAATTAAGTAAAGGGATTCTGTTATTTTAAAGTCAATATATAAATATCAAATAATCTGAAATGCATTCAGAGATCGAACGGCACCTATGCTGCTAACTTTCTTGCCAAGGGAACTTTCCCAATTTGAGCAATGTACTACATTTGAATATGCTTAGTCTCTGGTTGCAAATGCTTATTTCTGATGCACAGATATATAATACTAAAGTAGACACAAATAGATGACTTCTAATAGCCAGAATTCTATTAAAAGTACCTGGTCTGAAGTTGTTTTGCATTTGTATCTTGCAAAGGGCATCATTTGGCAGTTATCTTTACAAGAAGGAATACCTTCGTCTCATGGGTCAGATTTCTCTTTCAGTTTGGGAGCGGAAAGACCACATATGATATAAAAGTTTTTATGCCTTTCTGTAAATACGACTCAGACAGAGTGTGACAAGCTTCTGATTATCCTGCTAAAAATATACAGGGTTTCCATGGCAGTACTTGCGTTGCCTTGTTATATGTACACCCTCTTACTGCTGATCATACTCACAACAAATCTTAAAAGAGAGTCGTCGATAATTATCTTCTTTCTGGTTTTGCCTCACCATTGTTCCGAGTTTGAAGTTCAAAGCACTGGTCCCATCGGTCCTATAAGATGGCAAATGAGTGGACCAGACGAAGTTTTGACCAATATATTTGGGCCGATATTTCCATATGAATTATCTGACAGACACCAAATTATCTTTAAATGTTGTTGGGATTATACCAACTAAAAATGAATCTGAAGGCTTATTACCTTTCCATCCAGCCTTTGTTGCAGTTTGCTCTATTGGCCGTTGGTTGACCCTGCATTAATGACAGCCTTAATATGCATGTGGATGCGCAAAAGATTATGATGCTTACGATGCAAAAGACACAAATGCTGTGCCCCTGCTAAAACGATGTGGTACTCAATGACCTTGACATTTGACCTATTGTGACCCCCACTGACCTGGCTTCCTGCATCAGCTGTGACACAGTGCTTAGGACATTGAAAAATGTTGATGTAATTGTCAGCCACTGCTTTTTCTACATGAGAAGGCCTGTATGACTGTGTATATTTTCCATAAGAATCCTTTTGGCAAAAACTGACAGGGTTGATACAATCAGGTACAGAAGTACAGTTCAAATTAGAAAATTAGCAAAACTCTGGATAACTAAAGAGAAAATTAAACAAAGGCATGCATTATAATTGCCAGTAAGTGTTCTAGCCTATCACAATTTATGCAAAAACTCTGTCACATGGAGGTAAATTTCAGTAGCTTGTTTGAGGCATTGTCAGAGTTATATCACAGAACAAGCATTCCAAACAGTTTTCTCTTTCCCGGAGCTGTGAGAAACCTGGGTATTAGAGCCAATTACCATATGTTTGTGTTACAGGTGAAGTCAGTTAGTGCGAGGCTGAAAGACAATGGTCAAACATGGACCTGCTGTTTTTCTTACTTAGGAACAATGCTAGCTTCATGAGGTGTGTCCCATTAGCAACCACTGCCTCCCCCGCACTTTGTTACAAATACTTGATATGTGTCAGTCTCTGGGGAAGGGCAATGAACATGTAACAACTACGCTAAGTACCCATACAACTTGACAATCCTTGAGATAACACTTGTGTAATTACATATACAACAGAATGTCCGAATACTTAATACTATCCAAATGTGACCAAATTGGCAAGTGAATATCATAGAGACACTATATGTTCCACAAGAAGCACTTTTTCTTGCAAAAAATACCTCCGATAACACATACAGTGGTATCATAATACAGGGACCACTTAAGCATATTAAGCAAAGGTCTACAAATGGTAGTGGAATTTTCTCTGCAAGGGGCAGGAAGGACCAATATCTACAAAAATATCAGAAGGAGGTAGCTAAAATTTGTGATATATTAACCATGGCTGAAGATAGAAGGATAGACAGAAAAAGTAGATAGATATTTAAATAGATAGATTGATAGAAAACAACTTATCGCTAAATTTGAGTTATAAACATAGTAGTCACTATCAAGGTCATGATATGTAAGTCCTTGACACTGAAAATAGCGAGGAGATACTCACTTTGGTAAATGCTTTCTGAATTACACAAATTAGCAAGCAATACATGGCATTTTGCGTTGTCTACAGAATGGTGAACATGCTTCCACAATATCCGCTCACCAGCTGTTGAAAGGCAACATGTAGGTCAAGTAAGGCAGAAAATACCAGTGCAGCCATTATTGGAATTTTAGAGTTGACATACAACTGCTTTTAAAATTCTTAAATAGGCGGATATCACTGTGAAAAGGTGTTTGTGCATGAATAATAATTTGAATGCACCTCATCACCATTTTTAATCATAATGTCAGTGCTTTCTGCCATGCTAAAATATTTTTGCTTGCACAATTATTTGCAATTTGCGTATATGAAATAACAATTTATTTAATATACCCCTAAGTGTCAATTAATATACAATCAAGTGTCTTGTGATACAAGTACAGATAGATGCATAAATAAATGTAGTGACAAAATTGACAATTTTTACCAACAAGAAAGATTTGTAAATCCCACCAAATTTTGTTGTTACTGGAGCGATGGCGTCATAGGTATTGCATTGACTCATTGACTTATTATCTTATGTTATAGTTTATCTTGCGCAGGTATTAGCTGCCAGCAAAAGCCACAGGAAGCTTCCCAAGGCAGAATATATATAATATATTTGTCAACCATTATATCATATCTGCAGATTGACCTAACCTGTGACAGGAAGAGAGGGAAATCCTCCATCACTGGAGAGTCATCCTGATGAGCTATTTATAGTTCAAGGTAATGCGACAGCCAGGGGTAGCCAAGTTACAATACTAGGTGCAAAGGAAAGGCGAGAAAGATGTCCATGATTCTGCACTACGCTGGTTTAAGTCTTACATTTCTGAAAGGTCACAGTCAGTGATAATTAATGACAAAGCATCAACCAAACTGCCACTGAAATTTGGGGTTTCTCAAGGTTCAAAATTGAGACCAATCCTATTTAATTCATATATCGCTCCATTAAGCCAGGTGGCTGCAAAAAATGGAGTTAAAGACCAAAAGTATGCCGATGATGAGCAACTTATTCTCTCTTTCAAACCAACTTTCTTAGATGAGAGAAATGCGGTATTTATTATGGAAAAGTTCATAGCGGAAATCAGGAAATTTCTTCATGAAAACAAGCTTTGCAACAATGGAGAAAAAACTGAATTACTGCTCATTGGCAGTCCACACCAACTTAATAAACTCCCAAGTATCATCAATCAATGTTGACAATATCAAAATTAATGCAACCGATCACGTTAGAAATCTAGGTATAATCTTTGACAAAAATATGACCATGGAAAAACAAGTCAACAAAATGTGCAGGAATGCCTATTTCAATTCAAGAAATATTTCAAAAATTAGGAAGTCTTTAGACAAGGAAACTTGTAAAACAGTAGTCAATGCGCTTGTCACTCCTCACCTAGACTATGGAAATGCTCTTCTGTTTTGAACATCCAGTCGCTTAATAAATAAACTTCAAGTAGCCCAAAACTTTGCTGTTCGACTCATTGAAAAATTGAAAAAGCATGACAGTGTAAGTCAGCATAGGAAGCAACTACATTGGCCACCAATCCCGGCCAGAATACGATTCAAACTCATGTTAACAACGTGGAAAGCATTAAACGGACAAGCTCCCATGTATAATCAAAATATGATTCAGCTAAGACCAAAAAGAAATTTTAATCTGATAAGCAATAACAAAATAATCTTGAATGAACCAACTTCCTACAACAAAAACAAATACGAAGACAGAGCCTTTTCACATGCCGCTCCAAAACTGTGGAAACAACTCCCTGAGAATGTCAAGGCCTCCGAGACACTTGACGGTTTCAAAAGGAATCTTAAAACTCATCTGTTTAAGAGTTTCTACAAATAGATCCATCATGCACAAGCGCTAGTGAACAGTTTACTGGAATTAGCGCTATACAAATGCCTATCATTATTATATTATTATAAGAAATATATATGATTGTAGTTCAGAAAGAAATACATATGATTGTATGTTTTTTACCGAGGGAAAAGCTCTCCTACATACCTGCCGACAACTGTTTCTTTGTCAGAGTGTCAAAACAATATACGGGTGTGATGAATAGTTCTGCTTGCAAATAAGCTGTTGATTCCTTAGCTGTTCTGTGTGATACTTTTAAAACAAGGAATGCCTCTGGCAATGTCAGTCAACAGAAAAGCCAACAGTTTACCGCAGCAAAGTCGCTGGTTAAAACAGCCAACTTGTGACACACTCCAGAGGCATTATTCAAAGAATGCTGACCGCTTATTAAAATGATTCATTGTTCATGGCCCATGCTATCAATTTAGCTGGAAAATGCTACTTGTCAGGAAACAAGTAAGTCCACTTTAGAGGTGATGCATTAATTGTTCTAATTCTCTGTTAAATGCAAATGCAGTGATGACAGGTTGTGCCGTGAAACTCATGATCATGAACAGTTGGCTAACTACATACATATTTGGCAGAGTGAAAGGGCATAAAAGAAGAATGAAGTCAGGTTGTTTGGATAACACTTTTGTGCTGAGTCAGCAAAATTTGATGAATCAACAAAGGCACCAGTGCATTTTTTAAATAATTTTATGAAGGAACTGACCTTTTTTACATGACATAAGATTTGTTTACTTTCAAAGTCTGTTTGTTTATAAAACAAAGTTTGTAGCCTTTAGGTTACAAAAGGTTAAAAAGATATTTTCTCAATATTGATAGTCACACCTCATCTAAAAGGTAAAATGTTAATTTGGCACCTAAGCCTTATAGCTATCTCACATGAAGGCTGTTATTTCATCTCCCATAATAATAGGCAAATACCAAAACTGCATTTTCCTCAGGTAAATTCAGTATGAATTATTATTAAAGTCATCATCAAATCCATAGAAATTGTAAGGCACTGAAACAATGCATTTTTGTTTCAAACGACCTTATGTGTCGTTATTATGAGACACAGAAGCAGTCCAAGAGACAGAGCAGACAATATTCTATGGTTTCTATGGTATTTCTACCTACTGCACCACCTTTTCCAATCATTACTGGGAAGGGATCTTTTTTGTGAGAAGGTAAAAATTATAGGCTAAAAGTAGCTCCTCAATCTGCATGGAAATTAATTCTTGCTCAACACTTGGCAGATCCAACCCCATTGAGCTATTTTTAGTCACAAGGTCATGTGAGTCAGGTTGTATTGTGAAGTTGTGTTGACTTTCCAAGATGGTCACTGTTCTGTTTGGACCAGAAATCTTGTGTTTAGTTTGCTAGACAATCAGCAAAACATAGTTCAGCAAACTTGACTGGGCACTTGTCTCAAATACCAAAGCAGAATCTCTTGCTTGAGGAAAATAGTCAACGCTGGGTAGCCAAGACAAAATGTGGTCGGATGATCATTCAAGCTTGTTGCTCTCAAAGAATTTGACATGGCGGAACTGGAGACGGCTAAATTTTTGAATTGACCGATTCTTGCACCATACACTTGAGATTCTAGAACTTTAATCACTTAAATGCTCGACAAGATGTGATAGGGATATAACCAAACCATTTATCATGTGCAACATATGCTATTAACTAAACAATTAAGTAAAGGGATTCTGTTATTTTAAAGTCAATATATAAATATCAAATAATCTGAAATGCATTCAGAGATCGAACGGCACCTATGCTGCTAACTTTCTTGCCAAGGGAACTTTCCCAATTTGAGCAATGTACTACATTTGAATATGCTTAGTCTCTGGTTGCAAATGCTTATTTCTGATGCACAGATATATAATACTAAAGTAGACACAAATAGATGACTTCTAATAGCTAGAATTCTATTAAAAGTACCTGGTCTGAAGTTGTTTTGCATTTGTATCTTGCAAAGGGCATCATTTGGCAGTTATCTTTACAAGAAGGAATACCTTCGTCTCATGGGTCAGATTTCTCTTTCATTTTGGGAGCGGAAAGACCACATATGATATAAAAGTTTTTATGCCTTTCTGTAAATACCACTCAGACAGAGTGTGACAAGCTTCTGATTATCCTGCTAAAAATATACAGGGTTTCCATGGCAGTACTTGCGTTGCCTTGTTATATGTACACCCTCTTACTGCTGATCATACTCACAACAAATCTTAAAAGAGAGTCGTCGATAATTATCTTCTTTCTGGTTTTGCCTCACCATTGTTCCGAGTTTGAAGTTCAAAGCACTGGTCCCATCGGTCCTATAAGATGGCAAATGAGTGGACCAGACGAAGTTTTGACCAATATATTTGGGCAGATATTTCCATATGAATTATCTGACAGACACCAAATTATCTTTAAATGTTGTTGGGATTATACCAACTAAAAATGAATCTGAAGGCTTATTACCTTTCCATCCAGCCTTTGTTGCAGTTTGCTCTATTGGCCGTTGGTTGACCCTGCATTAATGACAGCCTTAATATGCATGTGGATGCGCAAAAGATTATGATGCTTACGATGCAAAAGACACAAATGCCAAGGACCACCTGTACTCCTGTTAAAACGGATGTGGTACTCAATGACCTTGACATTTGACCTATTGTGACCCCCACTGACCTGGCTTCCTGCATCAGCTGTGACACAGTGCTGGGGACATTGAAAAATGTTGATGTAATTGTCAGCCACTGCTTTTTCTACATGAGAAGGCCTGTATGACTGTGTATTTTTTCCATAAGAATCCTTTTGGCAAAAACTGACAGGGTTGATACAATCAGGTACAGAAGTACAGTTCAAATTAGAAAATTAGCAAAACTCTGGATAACTAAAGAGAAAATTAAACAAAGGCATGCATTATAATTGCCAGTAAGTGTTCTAGCCTATCACAATTTATGCAAAAACTCTGTCACATGGAGGTAAATTTCAGTAGCTTGTTTGAGGCATTGTCGGAGTTATATCACAGAACAAGCATTCCAAACAGTTTTCTCTTTCCCGGAGCTGTGAGAAACCTGGGTATTAGAGCCAATTACCATATGTTTGTGTTACAGGTGAAGTCAGTTAGTGCGAGGCTGAAAGACAATGGTCAAACATGGACCTGCTGTTTTTCTTACTTAGGAACAATGCTAGCTTCATGAGGTGTGTCCCATTAGCAACCACTGCCTCCCCCGCACTTTGTTACAAATACTTGATATGTGTCAGTCTCTGGGGAAGGGCAATGAACATGTAACAACTACACTAAGTACCCATACAACTTGACAATCCTTGAGATAACACTTGTGTAATTACATATACAACAGAATGTCCGAATACTTAATACTATCCAAATGTGACCAAATTGGCAAGTGAATATCATAGAGACACTATATGTTCCACAAGAAGCACTTTTTCTTGCAAAAAATACCTCCGATAACACATACAGTGGTATCATAATACAGGGACCACTTAAGCATATTAAGCAAAGGTCTACAAATGGTAGTGGAATTTTCTCTGCAAGGGGCAGGAAGGACCAATATCTACAAAAATATCAGAAGGAGGTAGCTAAAATTTGTGATATATTAACCATGGCTGAAGATAGAAGGATAGACAGAAAAAGTAGATAGATATTTAAATAGATAGATTGATAGAAAACAACTTATCGCTAAATTTGAGTTATAAACATAGTAGTCACTATCAAGGTCATGATATGTAAGTCCTTGACACTGAAAATAGCGAGGAGATACTCACTTTGGTAAATGCTTTCTGAATTACACAAATTAGCAAGCAATACATGGCATTTTGCGTTGTCTACAGAATGGTGAACATGCTTCCACAATATCCGCTCACCAGCTGTTGAAAGGCAACATGTAGGTCAAGTAAGGCAGAAAATACCAGTGCAGCCATTATTGGAATTTTAGAGTTGACATACAACTGCTTTTAAAATTCTTAAATAGGCGGATATCACTGTGAAAAGGTGTTTGTGCATGAATAATAATTTGAATGCACCTCATCACCATTTTTAATCATAATGTCAGTGCTTTCTGCCATGCTAAAATATTTTTGCTTGCACAATTATTTGCAATTTGCGTATATGAAATAACAATTTATTTAATATACCCCTAAGTGTCAATTAATATACAATCAAGTGTCTTGTGATACAAGTACAGATAGATGCATAAATAAATGTAGTGACAAAATTGACAATTTTTACCAACAAGAAAGATTTGTAAATCCCACCAAATTTTGTTGTTACTGGAGCGATGGCGTCATAGGTATTGCATTGACTCATTGACTTATTATCTTATGTTATAGTTTATCTTGCGCAGGTATTAGCTGCCAGCAAAAGCCACAGGAAGCTTCCCAAGGCAGAATATATATAATATATTTGTCAACCATTATATCATATCTGCAGATTGACCTAACCTGTGACAGGAAGAGAGGGAAATCCTCCATCACTGGAGAGTCATCCTGATGAGCTATTTATAGTTCAAGGTAATGCGACAGCCAGGGGTAGCCAAGTTACAATACTAGGTGCAAAGGAAAGGCGAGAAAGATGTCCATGATTCTGCACTACGCTGGTTTAAGTCTTACATTTCTGAAAGGTCACAGTCAGTGATAATTAATGACAAAGCATCAACCAAACTGCCACTGAAATTTGGGGTTTCTCAAGGTTCAAAATTGAGACCAATCCTATTTAATTCATATATCGCTCCATTAAGCCAGGTGGCTGCAAAAAATGGAGTTAAAGACCAAAAGTATGCCGATGATGAGCAACTTATTCTCTCTTTCAAACCAACTTTCTTAGATGAGAGAAATGCGGTATTTATTATGGAAAAGTTCATAGCGGAAATCAGGAAATTTCTTCATGAAAACAAGCTTTGCAACAATGGAGAAAAAACTGAATTACTGCTCATTGGCAGTCCACACCAACTTAATAAACTCCCAAGTATCATCAATCAATGTTGACAATATCAAAATTAATGCAACCGATCACGTTAGAAATCTAGGTATAATCTTTGACAAAAATATGACCATGGAAAAACAAGTCAACAAAATGTGCAGGAATGCCTATTTCAATTCAAGAAATATTTCAAAAATTAGGAAGTCTTTAGACAAGGAAACTTGTAAAACAGTAGTCAATGCGCTTGTCACTCCTCACCTAGACTATGGAAATGCTCTTCTGTTTTGAACATCCAGTCGCTTAATAAATAAACTTCAAGTAGCCCAAAACTTGGCTGTTCGACTCATTGAAAAATTGAAAAAGCATGACAGTGTAAGTCAGCATAGGAAGCAACTACATTGGCCACCAATCCCGGCCAGAATACGATTCAAACTCATGTTAACAACGTGGAAAGCATTAAACGGACAAGCTCCCATGTATAATCAAAATATGATTCAGCTAAGACCAAAAAGAAATTTTAATCTGATAAGCAATAACAAAATAATCTTGAATGAACCAACTTCCTACAACAAAAACAAATACGAAGACAGAGCCTTTTCACATGCCGCTCCAAAACTGTGGAAACAACTCCCTGAGAATGTCAAGGCCTCCAAGACACTTGACGGTTTCAAAAGGAATCTTAAAACTCATCTGTTTAAGAGTTTCTACAAATAGATCCATCATGCACAAGCGCTAGTGAACAGTTTACTGGAATTAGCGCTATACAAATGCCTATCATTATTATATTATTATAAGAAATATATATGATTGTAGTTCAGAAAGAAATACATATGATTGTATGTTTTTTACCGAGGGAAAAGCTCTCCTACATACCTGCCGACAACTGCTTCTTTGTCAGAGTGTCAAAACAATATACGGGTGTGATGAATAGTTCTGCTTGCAAATAAGCTGTTGATTCCTTAGCTGTTCTGTGTGATACTTTTAAAACAAGGAATGCCTCTGGCAATGTCAGTCAACAGAAAAGCCAACAGTTTACCGCAGCAAAGTCGCTGGTTAAAACAGCCAACTTGTGACACACTCCAGAGGCATTATTCAAAGAATGCTGACCGCTTATTAAAATGATTCATTGTTCATGGCCCATGCTATCAATTTAGCTGGAAAATGCTACTTGTCAGGAAACAAGTAAGTCCACTTTAGAGGTGATGCATTAATTGTTCTAATTCTCTGTTAAATGCAAATGCAGTGATGACAGGTTGTGCCGTGAAACTCATGATCATGAACAGTTGGCTAACTACATACATATTTGGCAGAGTGAAAGGGCATAAAAGAAGAATGAAGTCAGGTTGTTTGGATAACACTTTTGTGCTGAGTCAGCAAAATTTGATGAATCAACAAAGGCACCAGTGCATTTTTTAAATAATTTTATGAAGGAACTGACCTTTTTTACATGACATAAGATTTGTTTACTTTCAAAGCCTGTTTGTTTATAAAACAAAGTTTGTAGCCTTTAGGTTACAAAAGGTTAAAAAGATATTTTCTCAATATTGATAGTCACACCTCATCTAAAAGGTAAAATGTTAATTTGGCACCTAAGCCTTATAGCTATCTCACATGAAGGCTGTTATCTCATCTCCCATAATAATAGGCAAATACCAAAACTGCATTTTCCTCAGGTAAATTCAGTATGAATTATTATTAAAGTCATCATCAAATCCATAGAAATTGTAAGGCACTGAAACAATGCACTTTTGTTTCAAACGACCTTATGTGTCGTTATTATGAGACACAGAAGCAGTCCAAGAGACAGAGCAGACAATATTCTATGGTTTCTATGGTATTTCTACCTACTGCACCACCTTTTCCAATCATTACTGGGAAGGGATCTTTTTTGTGAGAAGGTAAAGATTATAGGCTAAAAGTAGCTCCTCAATCTGCATGGAAATTAATTCTTGCTCAATACTGGGCAGATCCAACCCCATTGAGCTATTTTTAGTCACAAGGTCATGTGAGTCAGGTTGTATTGTGAAGTTGTGTTGACTTTCCAAGATGGTCACTGTTCTGTTTGGACCAGAAATCTTGTCTTTAGTTTGCTAGACAATCAGCAAAACATAGTTCAGCAAACTTGACTGGGCACTTGTCTCAAATACCAAAGCAGAATCTCTTGCTTGAGGAAAATAGTCAACGCTGGGTAGCCAAGACAAAATGTGGTCGGATGATCATTCAAGCTTGTTGCTCTCAAAGAATTTGACATGGCGGAACTGGAGACGGCTAAATTTTTGAATTGACCGATTCTTGCACCATACACTTGAGATTCTAGAACTTTAATCACTTAAATGCTCGACAAGATGTGATAGGGATATAACCAAACCATTTATCATGTGCAACATATGCTATTAACTAAACAATTAAGTAAAGGGATTCTGTTATTTTAAAGTCAATATATAAATATCAAATAATCTGAAATGCATTCAGAGATCGAACGGCACCTATGCTGCTAACTTTCTTGCCAAGGGAACTTTCCCAATTTGAGCAATGTACTACATTTGAATATGCTTAGTCTCTGGTTGCAAATGCTTATTTCTGATGCACAGATATATAATACTAAAGTAGACACAAATAGATGACTTCTAATAGCCAGAATTCTATTAAAAGTACCTGGTCTGAAGTTGTTTTGCATTTGTATCTTGCAAAGGGCATCATTTGGCAGTTATCTTTACAAGAAGGAATACCTTCGTCTCATGGGTCAGATTTCTCTTTCAGTTTGGGAGCGGAAAGACCACATATGATATAAAAGTTTTTATGCCTTTCTGTAAATACCACTCAGACAGAGTGTGACAAGCTTCTGATTATCCTGCTAAAAATATACAGGGTTTCCATGGCAGTACTTGCGTTGCCTTGTTATATGTACACCCTCTTACTGCTGATCATACTCACAACAAATCTTAAAGGAGAGTCGTCGATAATTATCTTCTTTCTGGTTTTGCCTCACCATTGTTCCGAGTTTGAAGTTCAAAGCACTGGTCCCATCGGTCCTATAAGATGGCAAATGAGTGGACCAGACGAAGTTTTGACCAATATATTTGGGCAGATATTTCCATATGAATTATCTGACAGACACCAAATTATCTTTAAATGTTGTTGGGATTATACCAACTAAAAATGAATCTGAAGGCTTATTACCTTTCCATCCAGCCTTTGTTGCAGTTTGCTCTATTGGCCGTTGGTTGTCCCTGCATTAATGACAGCCTTAATATGCAAGTGGATGCGCAAAAGATTATGATGCTTACGATGCAAAAGACACAAATGCCAAGGACCACCTGTACTCCTGTTAAAACGGATGTGGTACTCAATGACCTTGACATTTGACCTATTGTGAGCCCCACTGACCTGGCTTCCTGGATCAGCTGTGACACAGTGCTTAGGACATTGAAAAATGTTGATGTAATTGTCAGCCACTGCTTTTCCTACATGAGAAGGCCTGTATGACTGTGTATATTTTCCATAAGAATCCTTTTGGCAAAAACTGACAGGGTTGATACAATCAGGTGCAGAAGTGCAGTTCAAATTAGAAAATTAGCAAACTCTGGATAACTAAAGAGAAAATTAAACAAAGGCATTCATTATAATTGCCAGTAAGTGTTCTAGCCCATCACAATTTATGCAAAAACTCTGTCACATGGAGGTAAATTTCAGTAGCTTGGATGTTTGAGGCATTGTCGGAGTTATATCACACAACAAGTATTCCAAACAGCTGTCTCTTTCCTGGAGCTGTGAGCCACCTGGGCATTAGAGCTAATTACCATTATGTTTGTGTTACAGGTGAAGTAGTTGGTGCAAGGCTGAAAGACAATGGTCAAACAAGGACCTACTGTTTTTCTAACTCCTGAACAATGCTGGCTTCATGAGGTGTGTCCCTCTAGCAACCACTGCCTCCCCCACACTTTGTTATAAATACTTAATGTGTGTCAGTCTTTGGGGAAGGGTGATGGACATGTAACAACTGTGCTAAGTACCTATGCCACAAGACAATGCTTGAGATAACACTTTTGTAATTACATGTACAACAGATGTCCGAATACTTGATAGAATCCAAATGTGACCAAAATGGCAAGTGAATATCAAAGAAACATTGTACTATACAATGTTCCACAAGAAGCACTTTTTCTTGCAAAAAATACTCAAGATAACACACACAGTGGTATCATAAGGCAGGGGCCACTTAAGTTTATTAAGTACAGGTCTACTAATGATAGTCGAATAGCGTCTACAAACGGCAGGAAGGACCAACATCTACAGTGTGTGAGTGTGTGTGTGTATTTGGGTTTAACGCCTAGAGCTATAGCACCGAAGTGGGAACAACATCTTCAAAAATATCAAAAGGAGGTAGCTAAAATTTATGATATATTAACCAATGGCTGAAGACAGAAGGATGGACAGAAAAACGTAGATAGATAGATAGATAGATAAATAAATAGATAGAAAACAACTTATCACAAAATTTCAGTTATAAATATAGCAGTTACTATCAAAGTTATGATATGTAAGTCCTTGACACTGATAATAGCAAGGAGATACTTATTTTGGTAAATGCTTTCTCAATTACACAAATTAGCAAGCAATACATGGCATTTTGCCTTGTCTACAGAATGGTGAACATGCTTCCACAATATCCGCTCACCAGCTGTTGAAAGGCAACACGTAGGTCAAGTCAGCCATTATTGGAATTTTAGAGTTAACATACAACTGCTTTTAAAATTCTTAAATTGGCTGATATCACAATGATAAGGTGTTTGTGCATCAATAACAACTTTGAATGCACCTCAACACCATTTTTAATCATAATGTCAGTGCTTTCTGCCATGCTAAAATATTTTTGCTTGCGCAATTATTTCCAATTTGCGTATATGAAATAACCATTTAATTAATATACAAGTAAGTGTCAATTAATATACAATCAAGTGTCTTATGATACAAGTACAGATAGATGCATCAATAATAAATGTAGTGACAAAATTGACAATTTTTACCAACAAGAAAGATGTGTAAATCCCACCAAATTTTGTTGTTACTAGAGCGATGGCGACATTGGCATTGAATTGACTCATTGACTTATTATGTTATGTCATAGTTTATCTTGAGCAGGTATTAGCTGCCAGCAAAAGCCACAGGAAGCTTCCCAAGGCAGAATATATATGTTTGTCAACCATCATATCATATCTGCAGATTGACCTAACCTGTGACAGGAAGTGGGGGAAATCCTCCATCACTGGAGAGTCATCCTGATGAGCTATTTATAGCTCCAGGTCACGTGACAGCCAAGGGTGGCAAAGTTACAATACTAGGTGCAAAGAAAAGGCTAGTTAAGAAAGAAACATATACAGTGTATGATAGTATGTTTTACCTCAGGAAAAGCTCTCCTACACACCTGCCGAGCACTGCTTCTTTGTCAGAGTGTCACAACAATGCGTATGGATGTGATAAATAGTGTTGCTTGCAAGTAAGCTGTTGATCCCTAGGCTGTTCTATGTGATACTTTTGCAACAAGGCATGCCTCTGGCACTGCCAGCCAACTGAAAAGCCAGTGTTCAAAGTGCAAATGCACTGGTTTATGCTTCAAAAAACCAACATGTCACACTCCAGAGGCATTATCCCAAGAATGGTGATTCCTAGTTAAAATTATTCATTGCTCTTCACCCATGCTTCCCGCGTAGCCAGAAAAAGCTACATGTCGGGAAACAAGCAGTTCCACTTCATGACCCCATCTCTAGCACTATCACCTGGTTGGCTGTGAATATCACTGTTTAAAGTCAAAATATCAGGGCCTATGATATTGTAAAAAATTCCACCCATCAAGGGCGATATTTTTTAACAATGGTTATGACATCACCAGCATTTCAGCTGCCTGATGATGTCACAAACCTAACAAGGGCCAGAATAATGGGATTGTGACGTCATGTCCATTGGTGCTCTATGGTGACGTCACATTTTTGTAATGGCAGAAAATAGTCCCTCTTTATAACTGAAAATTTGAGGTAAAACCAGGTGATAAAAACAAAACAACCACGCGTCAGGGCACTTCGTACAATATCACTCACTGTTCTGTCAATTAATATCACTCTTGCCCTGCGGGCTCCAGCGATATTAATTCACACAACAGCTCGTGAAATTGTTACTCAGTGATCCTGACTAGGGTTGTTTTGTTATAACATTGCAGGCAGCATCTTGACAGCTTTGTGTGTGCATTGCAATACTGTGCATACCTTTGACCCAAAATGCATAAAAGGAAGCTCAGTTTATCTCATCCCAGTGTCCTAAATATTCTTTTGTGCTTACTAAGCAAAATTTGAAAATCTACCAGGACACAAGTGCATATTTGATAAAGGAATTGACCTTTTTCGTATTCCGTAAGATTTGTTCACTGACGAGTGTGTTTATTTATGATCAAGCTGGCAGCCTTTTTGATAGGCATAAAAAACCAATCAAATAAATATCATATCACATCAAATCATATCACTCAATATTAATAATCAGATTACCTCTAAAAGGTAAAATGATTGATTGTTAATGCTGGCCCTAATGCCACCCATGCATTATGGCTCACTCAGCAAAAACTGTTATCTCCGATACAACACAGATAATGATATCTTTTTTTTTTTTTTTTTTTTTTTTTTTTTATTGACGGCAAATATCATATTTGATATAATTGTCATAAAAAATACAAAATCACATAATATTATTATATTCACAGGTTCCAGCCACAGGAGTTAACGAACACAAGAATACATAAAGCAATTAAGAACATTAATTGTAATTATAATCTACATACATTGATTTTATATAAAAATAAACCCCAAACCTATAATAAACAATATCGCATCAACATAAATACACATATCAAAATGGATATTTACAAACACAGATTTACAACTACACTTATGCGAAAGAGACATATTAAAATAATGAAACATTTGGTTTAAAAGACACAATAGCTGTGGTATCACCATGTGTATATTATCAAATTATCATATTCCTGTTCTAGTAATATAGGCCTATCAATAAACACACATTTGTGCAGTTAAAATAGAAAATAATAAGAAAACAGTGGCTGCAGTCAATATATATATACAGGCATGAGATATTCACAAAATTTTAAGATATATATATATATATGCATGTGGGTACATGCATGTATTCATAAACTTCCACAAAACCATGTGTCGATGTAGGATATAGTTTGTTTCAAACATCAGCTCCAAGGAGAAATTTTCCTAGACAACTTAACATTTTGGGTTCTTTGTTTTTCATTATTGATGTAAATTTATCATTATCATTCAAAATCAGAAAATCATTTATTAAGGTTGTTGCTGTCGAAAAAAGGTTAACACGAAGCAACTCATTAGCAGGGCACACTATAAGGCAATGAATTTCATCCTCCACTACATTTAATGTACATTTTTCACATATTCTATTTGCTGCAGGAATTATTGGTTTATGATGCCTTCCAGTTTCAATATATAGACTGTGTGAACTAGTCCTAAATCTAGCGATTTTGATTAACATTTTTCGACTTTGTCTCAGCTTAAGATATGGTTCAAGTCTACAATCAATTTTAAACAATTTGTATGTCCTAAGTTTTGGCTGCTGTGTACTATCATTTATGGCGATAATAAGTTTTTCCTGCTCAATTTCATACAGCCTCAGTTTCACTGCTCTGTAAACGCCAATCATGCTTAAGTCAGTACGGTTTACAATGTCATTTTCAATATTACAAGAACTTAATATTCTGCTTAATCTTCCGAACCAATTACTTTCATTCACTCTTTTCATATAAATATCTTTCTGAGCTAGCAAGCATTTTTTCAATAGGCTACTATCAGGTGCACCTTCCAATCGTATCCAGTAATTCATCATTCTAAGTTTTTGTCTTACATGCAAAGAAAATCTACCGGTTTCACCATAAATCGCTAAGGATGGAGTTTGTTTTCGTACGCCTAGCATATTTTTTAGAAATCCAAGTTGCAGAGTTTCTAATTCCAATACTGGTTTATCACTAGTCCATATTTCACTATTATATTCCAAAATTGGCAAAACATAAGTATCAAACATTTGTAAAGAGACAGTTGGATCCATTTGTCCCAACAC
This sequence comes from Platynereis dumerilii, assembly GCA_026936325.1. Lineage (NCBI taxonomy): Eukaryota > Metazoa > Annelida > Polychaeta > Phyllodocida > Nereididae > Platynereis > Platynereis dumerilii. The sequence goes on from JAPTHN010000041.1 coordinate 3,338,160, forward strand.
TTGCTTAGAATCAGCTAGTAGGGCAAAAAGTGCTTTATGTCCTTGTGTTGAAAGGTATTCAGTCATTTTGCTATGTATTTTATGCTTATTGGTAAGCATATGACCCAAGTATTTAAAGTTATCTACATTTTCTAGCTCATTACCATTGCAGAAGAAAGAATTAACCGATTTGTTATTAAACTGCATCACTTTGGTTTTCCCTATATTTACAATAAGATGCCATTTTTTGCAAAATTCCTGTACTGAATCAATGCTATTCTGTAGACATTTCGCAGAATCTGATACAAGTACAATATCATCAGCGTACATAATGTGTGTTACAGTAAAATTGTTCAATGTTATTCCATCTGCCTTATCAAGATACTGGGGTAGATCAGACATGAATTCATTAAATAGTTTGGGGCTAAGAATCCCGCCTTGTAAGACCCCACATATGCTGTCAATATCATCACCAGTATTCCCACTGTGGTGGACTCTGGCTTTTGCTTTGTCAAACATGCTAATTATAATTTTGAGCATTTTTTGACCAATTTTCTGCTGCATTAATTTGAAATACAGTGCATTCCTATTAATATAATCAAATGCTTTTGTAAAATCAATAAAACACAAATAAACTGGTTTTCGCTTTGCTTGCTGATAACTTATAACTGTATCTAGAATGAAAACACAGTCAGTGCAACTGGTTCCAGGAGTGAAACCAAATTGACAAGGGTCATCTAGGTTCAGAGCATCATTTTTGAAATACAACCGACTATTCAGGATAGAATCAAAAATTTTAGCCATTACAACATTAATGGTGATTTTTCTGTAGTTATCAGGATCCGAACGACTTCCCTTTTTATATAAGGCATTGATGAGTCCTTCAGACCACTGAGAGGGATATTCCCCGTTATCAAAAATGTGATTGAATACAGCGCAAAATGGCATTACAAGTTTCTCACTTGCGTACTTATAGAATTCTGTCGGTATGCCATCTATACCCGCTGCTTTATTATTTTTAAGTCTCTTAAAATGCAGGGCAACTTCTTCCTCAGTTATTACATTATCACAAATCTGACGAGCAATGTCATTACAGCAGCTATACTCAGAAGTTTGTACAATATTGTTTACATGAGCCATGTTTTCATTGTCAAAATAATCTCGTTCAGGTGGAAGAGATTGTTTTTTAAAGTAATTGTGAAAAGTTTCTAAATCAGGGTAATTAGTTCGGTTTTTCCCCAAAGACTTTAGTTTACTCCAGTACTTCCAGCAATCTGATTGATTTTTACCCATAAGTTTTTGTATCTCTTCTCGATTTTTTCCTTGAAATTGCCGTTTCTTCTTTTGAATTACTCTTTTGTAAGTTTTGAGTAAGTAATAATATTTTGTTTTATTAAAATGTAAAGCTAAGTCATTTTGTTTGGCAAACTCATTCAAATATTTTCTTAAATTTTTACATTCACTGTCAAACCATTTGTTGGTTGGAAATGTGCATTTTGTGGACCTATATTTCTTCTTCTTAAATATTGGCTGTATTCTATCTCTTACATAATGGTATACAGTATCAACGACAGTATCTGTATCTACTTTAGACTCAATGTCACAGCCTAACTTATACTATGTTGTTTGGGCATTTTCACTGTCAAAGTTAGAGAGAAACTCATCAATTTTACTGCTGTCAAACACATATTTGAATATTTTATTACGAGATCTATCACCTTCAGTGTAACTATCTTTTTTAGTTATCGTAGGCAATTTAAAAGAGAAACTGAGAGGTGTATGGTCTGACTCCGTAAGTTTATCATTTATGACAAATTCATGAAGACAATAATACACTGGTTCACTACAAAGCAAATAGTCAACAACACTCTGTCCCATTGGTGTATGACATGTAAATCGATCAGTTCTAATTTCATCAAATAAACCATTCATAATTCTTAAACCACTTGCCCGGCATAGATTAATGAGATCTTTTCCGTAATTGTTTGTCTTTTTGTCTTTTGACTGCCTGGGTTTTCTTGACCAGCTAGTATTTGTTGCCATGGCATCACAATTCCCACGACCGAAGTCAGAGATTTGAGAGTTTTTCCCATGAACTATTTCCTCAAAATCTTTCTTATCACCAGTTCTACTATTGAAATCTCCACAAAGTGACACAAAAGGTGTCCGCTCAAGTAAACAAGCAAGGTCATCCCTTAATTTATTCATTATGTCATAACCATATCTACTATTAAGATAGATTGTGCTATCTTCAGGGGGAATGTAGGCACCACCAATAAACATTTCATGAGTTGATCTCCTAACTTTCAGCCATATAACCCATTCATTGGCTTTTTCAATAGTTAAGGTTTTTGATTCAAATAAATCTGTTTTGATTAGCACTGCAATGCCACCAGAGGGCCTTCTGGCTTTAGGATGTTTGTATTTTCTTTGATAATGGAAATAATTGTAACCCTGCATTTGTGGGTCAAAGGAATCCAGCTTCATAGTTTCGTACAAGAAAATGACATCAAAACAGGTTATCATATTTCTTATCTCGTCTAACTCTAATTTACAACCAACACCCTGTATATTCCATGACATCAATTTAAGATTACCTAATCCACCTTCATCACTATCAAACACATTTCTTTGAAAAACCATATTTTTGGGTAAATCAGACAAATCATTTTCATCATATGTGTCTAACTTATTATCAGACCGTTCATGCTCAGTATTAGATAAGGAAACCGATTGACCTTCATAGTCGTACTGAGATGGTTTTGTTTCATTATAGTTACAGTTTACTGACAATGTTTCATTGCAACAAGCTGCGGAAAGTGGCTGAAACCATCTCACAGAAAAACCTTCTTTACATAAAGTGACACATTGAACGAGAGTTTGTTGACAGAGTTACGTGACAGATGTATGTGGTCACGCAATTTAGCTTGTTCATTACAGATAAATTCAAGAAGTCTCTCGTCATTACCTAAAATTTCTAAATGCCGATTCACATCTCTCAAAGTCTCTCGTTGGGTGTGACCTCCAGTTTGAGCAAGACCCGAAATAATTATTCGAGAAAAAGGAAATGCTCGTTTAGCCCCGTCTATCAAGTGTTCGTATCTTGCACATATTGTTGCTGCAGCTAGGCCATCGGCAGCCTCAATGTCTCCAGCCATGAGCATGACGAAGTCCGGGCTCTGGGAGGACGTCATATTACGTATGCGAGAAGTGATGTGGGAAATTGTTCCACCGGGGAACACATAACCACATGCATCGAGACCTCTTTCATTGAGTCCTTCGGAAATTCCACGTGCGTTTGAATTTCCTATTATTACAATCTTTGGACGAGTGTTGTTGATCGTTGCGGATACATGGGCCATGGCAAAGGGGGAGGGAGGAACAGCACTTTGAGGGGCGATTTTCTGTCTTTGACTAGTTGAAGTATCGTCAACTGTTTCTGTTGATTTTTGTTTTCCTTTTTGTTCAGTTTGCAGGGGTTTTGGCAGTTCAAGCTGAATGCTCATCCGTAGCTCCTCCAACAGCATCCCCTGAACATTTTGACCCAGAAAGTTATCTCCACAACCCCAGAAACTGTCACTTTCCACATTGTGAATGAGTTTTTTGGAACCAGTCTTCACAAGGAATTTTCTAAATGTAGAGCACTGTTTTGCCTTCTCATTTAGGATTTCTTGCATTATTTCTGTTTTGACTTCATGCCAAGCTTGACACTGGATAATTCCATTTGCAATCTTTTTAATTTGGAAAGGTGATCTTGTTCGAAGAATCTTGATAGCTAGATCCTGTCTGCCATGAAATTGTGTTTTAAACTGATAGGCTTGTTCAGCACTGTTGAATGTTACTCCTTTAATAATCAACTTGTCCAAGAAGAAATTTGAGAGTATTTGATGTCTCCCACTGGCTCTGAAAAGAAGCATTTCATTTTGATCTGGTCTTGTATTACTGATCGGTTGAATATCGGTCCTCTTTTTCATTTCTGGCTGATCAAGGGATAGATGGGCTGTATTTATAGTTTTGTCCAATTTCAATTCATCTATTTCTTTGAGTAAGCATTTGATGCGTTCATTGGCATGCAATAAGTCTGTAACTGTTCTTGTATGTATCGCATTGACATCCTCAGGTGGGACCATTGAAGAAGAGACTAATAATGGAAATTCATCAATTATTCCATTAGTAATAGGAAGAAGAGATGCAGAGTCATTCAGAAAACTATCAGAGGCAAGGCTCGCTTCTTGATTTGTATGTAAAAACATTGAATCCATTGAGTGACTCAATGTTGACACAGTGGGAGTGTTCTGAGTTTCAGGAATTGTTTGTATAAAAGATCCAGAGTCCTCAAAAATAAGAGAATTATCTCCCATTAAAGTTTCCGGTATGTGGATGATGGTATGATTGGGACTGTAAAAATCAGCTAACAGCTGACTTTCATTGATTGTCGAACCAATGATTACAGAGTCACCTTCAAATTTGTCATCATTGTTCAATTGTTCCATTTTTAATAAATTCGCAATTGTACAGATCGGACACTGAACAATGTTATTTTGTAAGGGCCTTTTCTGTCATATTGCTTGCGCTCATTGCTCCTGGATCTTCAACCTCAGCAAAGGTCATTCACCTCTATGAGAGGACATCACGGTAATCCTGGATCTCCAAATTCCGCAAAGGTCATTGAACTCTCAGAGATGACGTCACAATCCCAGAGATGACGTCACAATCCCTGAGCTTGGTAGCGTCACAATTTTACAGCCTCTGAGCTTGGTAGCGTCAAAAGTTCACAGCCTCCAGCTGCAGCTAAAAATAGACCACAGTTGACTCTAAAAATAGCTCTGCATGGTTGGTAGCGTCACGACTGGATTCATAACAAAATCTTTGTCAAAATTGTCAAACTGGCTCCTTGTAGAAAAACTGTTAAATCCAATTGTTACATCATTGTCCTGGTTGTTGGATGATCACCATGTATTCACGGATTTTGTCCAATATTTTAAATTCACGTACATCCCTCATGTCCTCCAAAAATATTTGAAATATAATGTGCTTATTCAACCTTGACTGGTCAAGTTAGCGGCGATACCCAGCTATCATATTTTCCTCTCTAAATTCAGTATGATAATAACTATACTCATCTCAAACCCATGCAAGTTGTGCAAAGACATAAACAACGCATTTTTACACAAAGTGTGTATGAAGTGACCTCAAGGATCGGTATCATCAGATGCTATTCAGAAACAGTCCAAGTGACGGAGAGAACAACATTCGACCTGCTGCACCACTTTCTGCAATCTTTACGCTGGGGAGAGATATTTTTTTACGCGAAGGTAAAGATGAGGCTAAATATAGCTTCCCCAAATCTGCATGGAAATTGAATTCTAGCTCAGTACTGGGCAGATCCAGCCCCATTGAGCTATTTTTAGCCCTAAGGTCATGTGTGTCAGGTTGTATTGTGACGCTTTGTTGATTTTCAGAGATGGCCACTGTTCTGTTTGGACCAGAAATCTTGTCTTCAGTTTGTTGACAATCAACAAAACATGGTTCAGCAAACTTGACTGGGCAACTTGTCTCGAATACCAAAGCAGAATCTGTGGCTTGAGGAAAATAGTCAACCCTGGAAAGCCAAGACAATGTGTGGATTGGACGATCATTCAAACTTGTTGCACTGGAAAAGTATGAGGATGGCTAAATTTTGGAATTGATAGATACAGTACAACCATCTTAAAATGGCCTAATATATCGATCTGTAGTGATACAAATCTATCCATATACTAAGAGATCTGCATTGATCTGAGACGACTAGAATCGATCTATAGTGATCTGTAGTGATCTATATACCAAAGTGCCATCTGTCCATAATTGCAGTTATTATATAGCTTTATATTGACACCCCTCAAGACAAACAGAGGGTGAAAAGGGATTGGGGTAAATATTGGAGACTACCTGTCTGGTCAATTGTATTATCAGTTGCCTTCACAATGCCTAAAACACTTGATGGTCCATTGTGTGATACAGCTGAATTGAATTCTGTATAACTAAATCAATTAGCAAATTATTAAATTTGCTCTCACACCTGTCAATTTATGATAATTGAAGACATTTTCCATATTTTGGCGAATTTGCCAGAAAAAGGTTAATTCAACAATTGGCCTACATTCGGTTATAACTGTGCTAGAAACAAATTTTAAAAGCTACATGCATAGTTTAGGGTCAATTCCACCGTGACTTTGGGACAATTAATGTATTTTCCATCTTAATAGTAGTCAAAATTTACTAGAAGGAATCTGAGGAAGGTATTGCTGTTGTGCCATTTTGTTGCTGCGTCCATAAAGTTGCAAAAAATTATAAAAACATCCCTTGAATTTGATTCTTAGTTTTGATATGAGGTCAAATATGCTCTTGTGACTGATGGGACTTTTTTGACCACCGCTTTTTTTGAGTTTACTGAACTTGTAATTACTATTTCAGTTCACATGCCACACCTTATTGTCATAGTGCATTGTAATTGTATTGAGATAAGCTTTCAAATCAGGCCCACATTTAGACTGGTGGATCAATTGTTCTCCAGCAGCACCTCATTCATTTTGTGACTGATGGGACACCTCTTTGTGACTGATGGGACAGTATCTCAGAAGTATTTAATAAAAGATTTGATCAGGGGCGGACTGGCCCCACAGTGGGCCCCTGGACGAAATCACTGGCAGGCCCCTATTATCGCAATAGCGGCATTTTCCATTTTACTTCTGAATTTATTATTACCTTCATCGAAATCCATGCAATTGCAGAAATAAATTGCTGTGACCTGCATGATATGATATGAGATTATAAATAGTAGAAATGTATACATGTATTATGAAGTTTAGCAAAAATTTCTGTACAATAGAAGGGAGTGTGCCCTTGCTTGAGTCATATCAATAGCAAAATTATCACCACGCAAAAAATTAAAAAGTCAAAAGTCAGAAGAACACATTTCTCCTTTATACAGTTAATTGAGGGGCAGAGACTAGGGGATTCAAAAGAGAGGTACAAGGGGCCCATACTGGAAGAAGAAGAAGGACGACCTCCAAAAAGTTCAGTCGGAATCCCGGGGCCCCTCCTAGTAGACCATGACCAAAACTGAGAGAGGCCCACAATTCGATTTTTAACTCCTTTACATCACATTGGATAATTTAGATTTTTTTAAAGGTTGCTTGTGGGCCCCCCTGAGGTAGTGGGCCCCAGGGCACTGCCCTCTGGCCCATAGGGCCAGTCCGCCCCTGCTTTTGATTCATATTATTGTTGAAATTTATTCTTGCAACACTTTGTTTCATTAACTGGTAATGGCAAATACACCTATCTGGTGTCGCCAACCATGTCATATTAATTCTTCTTTCTTGTCGAAATATGCTGTTATGGTAACACAATGATTCATCAGAAAAGTAAGCATTATCAATGTAATACATTTTATAGGTTCAAGATAGCAAATTTTGAGATACACAGACATGAGGTATTGTACATATTTGCAGTAATATATTAAAACAAATTTGACCTAAACTTCATAGACCTGATGATAGTTTACATCTAAAATAATAGTGATAGCCATTAACAGCAATATAAGATTGTTTTATCGGCCTTTCCGTATCCTTCACTCAGTTGCATTTGTCAAATGAGCATCTCTGATGATACACTATAACATCGTACATGGTACAGGTTAATGACCGAATCTCATCTTTTAATTATGTGCTTGGTAGACTAATTAGGATAGGAGACATGGGCAAAATTGAATGAGCGAGAAATGAGCGTGACTCTGCACCCATGCAGTGATCGGCAGCTCAGGGTGCTACCAACTGAGCTGACTAACCAACTTACAATATGAAAATCTGCACTGAAATAATTATTACTCTGGCATGAAAACATGATTTTATCTAAGCTGTACCAACTGATTTGAGTCTGTACAATTCGTTCAGGCGTTGTGAAACATTTGGTTGTTTTTGTTATTGATGAAATGAAATCTACTCTCAAAAATTTATATTTATGAGTTGCTCAATCTGTATTCCATATAAACTTACCTGACCGTTTTGTTCTTATATTCCTTTCAACATTAATAGACCCTGGCATACAGCTCAGTAACAAGTCTTCCATCATCAAAAAATGTACGATGCTCCAAGTGGGATTTTTGTGACTTTAGGCACAGGATTTCAGTACTTTTTTTGTCCTAAGAATTATTGGAAATTAAAAAGGACAATCCACATTCATTCATGTGTAATTTTACACAAAATAATAAAGATTAAATCAACAAGAACAAGTAATTAGCTGCTTGTGGTCAATTTATCATGTTTCAGCGTGACTGACGGGACAAAGTTTACACACCATTTGTCATACAAACGAGTGTGAATAACCTTCAAGGCAATTCATGTCCTGTTATCTGTCACTTCGTACTAGATAGCAATGACAAAATGTCTGCTGAAAACAAATAATTCACTGAGTGAGATCAATTTATCATGTTTGAGCGTGACTTCGGGACAATGTACAGGCAATGTCTTACATAAATGAAGTGTGAATCGTCTTCAACATAAGTGTCAGTAAATATGTTTTCAAAACAACTTCCCAGTACCTTTGCAAACCAGAAAAACATGACTTTGCTTTTCTGTGATGTATGTGTGATCAGTAAGAAAATAATAAGCAGCTTCTTCTTTCCATTTTTTTTTTGCCTAAAAATCTGAACAGATTTTACAAAAATGTTGATTATTTCCAAACGGAACATGATATCTGCAAAATTTTACTTGTTTTGCGCAGTAGAGACCATACTGGTTTGTTACTCTGAATGATTTGATGATCATTAAGATTTTAAAAAATGCTATAAGTGGTACAATTCTGTGGAATTGACCTTAGATATTTTAGAAGGATGAAGGATTTATGGCTGTATCTTTGATGTTAAGGCAAGGGGAAGGCCGAAAATCTGCGTTTTTATTTGCGGGAAATTTGCGATGTTTTAGAGAATTTGACAGAAAAAGATTACTTCGACAATTAGCTTAGATTCGGTAATAATTGAACTAGAAACGAAATTTAAAAAATACATACATACATGTAGTTAAGATATTGGAGAAAACAATGGTGAAAGGTTTGCAGCAAAATCTTTAACGCTAAGGTCACGGTACCGACGCAAATAGCATGTTTATTTTCTGAATTTATGACGTACCAGAAAAAGGAGACATCGGAAAATGGGGTAGTTTAAATTCAAATCGGCTATTGAGGAGATTTAAAATGCTAGAGATATGGTTTAGATGTAGGCAAATGTAATGGCATAAGAATTTCAGTTTGAAACTCGGGCCAGGGAGAGTCTGAAAATGTTGATGTTTTACTCTGAGTTGATTTATACTAAGGATGCAGTTTTTATAGTGGAATAAATGCACTATATTATGAACGATTTCACTGCAAGCTCATTCAATTAAAAATCCCCATTGAATCCTTACATAATCCAGAACAAACAATACCAGCATTTACTTCAGGAGTGAACATATACACTAAGAAGCAGCACCTGTACTGTCACTACAGATCACAACAGATCAAAAAGTATCAGATCACTCAGTATCAATCCGGATCACTACAGATTTATTCAGATCTACAAATAAGTGTCGATCACAACAGACGAGCCACTTTATGATGGTTGTACTGTATGTGTGCTACACACCTACATTTCTTGTACTTCAATTACATGGCAATTCCATAAAGTCCGATGTACATATTTGACACTTTAGCAGCTTGTGTAGCCCTACAATTACACCTCAGCTACATCAAAATGTCATCGTGTCAGACATACATCGTGCGAGTACGTCCGACACGATGTATTTTGCTTTTTAGCTTAGCTCCTGTTGCACTTGTAGCTTTGGTTGAAAGCTTGTCTGATACCCCTATTACTTGGCCTCATCCCTGTTGAACAACGCAATAGCTGAGGTGTAATGGTAGGGCTACACAAGCTGCTAAAGTGTAAATTGGACTTCACAGAATTGCCCTGCAGTTATTGCTAGAAAGGAGGTAAATGGACCCAAAATTGTATCTAATCATTAGAATTTAGACATCAGCAGCAAGTGTTACAAAATTAACAATGCAATGAGAGCACAGCACTAATGCTGCTAACTGTCTTGCCAAGTGAACCTTCCTAATTTGAGCAATGGATCACGTTTGACTAATTCTTGTTCTTGGTGTAAAATCTATATGAGGTGGACAGAAATAGATGGCTATGCTAATAGACAGAACTCTGTAACAAATACTTTGGTCTGAAGTTGTTTTGCATCATTGTAAAGGGCATCATTACGCAGTTATCCTTATAAGAAGGAATACCTAAGTCTCATGAGTCAGATTTCTCATTCAGTTTGGAAGCGGAAAGACCAGATTTCTTCTGAAAATACCGCATAGACAGAGTGTGGCAAGCCTCGGATTATCTTGCTAAAAATATATGGGTTTCTAAAGGCAGTGCTTCTGTTGCTTTGTTATATAGACAGCCTCTAACAACTTATCACACCTACAAATAATCACAACTCATAAGAGAGCAAGAGTGCTCTTATAAAATATTCTTATCTTTGGCTCTGTCTCACCATTGTACCGAGTTTTTAAGAGCATATTTCAGGTATTTTAAAATCTATATATTTCAAAGATATCAAACATGGTAATCAAATTTATAATTTCAATGCTGCATCAATCTTCGTTCTTACTCAATCACTACATCATGAAGCAAAGGCCACACAGTTACAATTTAAACTAACGTCAGCAATATTTTGATTCATTTCTATAAAATGTGATGAAGTAAAACCAACAATGGCAGATCAAGGGTGGGGCCTAAGGGGCCCTCCCCCCTCTAGACAACAGAGATGGAAAGAATATTTTATAGAATATATGCAGCAACACAAGCTCAAGAAAGCCAAAACAACATTTACCTGAGCCTACATTGTAAAATTTGAAATTTCGAGTTAGCTCAAATGATTGAGTTAGATGGTTGCACAATTTGTTTGAGCCATGATAGCTTGCCAGTTTGAGTTATGATAATCTTTATGTTGTTATAACTTGCAAACAACAAGCCATCTTGGCTCAAAGGAATTGTGCAACCATCTCACTCAATCAATTAAGCCAACTCAAAATTCAAAATTTACAGTGTATGAGTACAAAAACGATACCCGCCAAGACTACCAAGTCTGTAATCTGCAACTGACCAATGACGAAACAATTCGCCCAAAATAGTTTTCATTGCAATTTATAGCATATTGTATACCTGAGACCAGGATATTTTGTCTGAATTAGTTTCTTATGGAACTTACAACTCACACCGCACTGTTTCCATGTTCAATTGTGCATCCTCAGAATCTAAGTAACCTCACTTTCTTTTATGGTGCACTTGAGCAATGCTCTTTGGAAAACCATTTGTTGATTTTGTCCCAGCATCAAATCTATTTGCACTGAGTAATTACTTTCTTCAATTTAGCAAAGTATTAACTGAATCAGATTTCTCCAACATTTCACATTACAAAATGTAGATGAAATTAGAAGCCTGGATTCTTAAAGTGCTAATGGAGTAATTTCCTGCGCATAAATCTACGAGTGACTCTTAACTTGTTTTTAGATATCAGTCTATAATAGATGGTTTTATTCACAGTCATTATTGTCTCCACTTCATTCTTTTCATGCAATTTCCCATTTGTCACCTAAATACTTTCAACATCAATTTGTCAAACATGTGCTCCTGCTGTCACCTCATGCTGAGTCTAAATATTCCAATCTGTCTTTCTCCAGAGCGCTAAAGCCTGCAAACTTGATGTGCAAACTCCCGTACTGTGAAAACGGCACTTTATGAATCGTCATACTGATGATCTGTCATGATCGTATCCAATACTTTCAATGTTAATTTGACTTAAGGAGACTTATCCAACTTGCTGGAAACAGGCAAATTTATGAAAGCATTATGGCCTGGTGCACCTAAGACGTGACATTTGGTCTAAAAAATGTTGTTCGGGGAAGGGGTTGATTTTAATATTGTTTGATAGAGCAGTACTTATATTTTAATGTACAAAAGATTTCATGACGATATCTTCTTTCATTCCTGAGAAACTTAAGGTTGTATTCAAAGGATGAAGACCTGCAAATTTAAGTTGCAGCAATTGAAAAACCTATGGTTAGCCCATTTATCAGTATTAGAACTCCAAACTAACTTAGTTTTGATAAATGGACTATGAACAAATATATAAACTGGTTTAGGGTTATATACAAGCTGTTTGTGTTTCAAAAATCAATTTATTTGAATAAATGATAAAAAATGTAATTTCCTTCATTAATAATTCAGGTAGGAGGAAAATAATTTGGTTTAATGCAACATGAATAATTTAAATCTTTCGTTGAAACACAGCAGAATAACGCCGAAAAGATATTTTTCCCTAACTTGAAGAGAAACCTGAATATTGAAAAAAAAATCACCAACTTGACTGACCAAAAAATATATGAAATTTACTAAAATTAGGAATAACCATAGCTTGATTCCATTCATATTTTTCCCCTGATTTCAGGTATGTAAATATCATTCAAATCGATTAAGATTTGAGAGAAATATAAAAAACCGCGTATTGAGACAAATAATTAGCAGTGAGAAAATTCTAAGTTTCTGACGACCTGGTAGATATAATTTTCACCAGTTTATATTCATCGAAGTTACTTTTCAATAGTACTGTGCCATTTTAATTATGAATACATGTTGAATTTCCAACATTTTAGGAAAATGATGCTCCTCATTCATGTTTGCATCACACAAGAAATCTAAGCAAATTAAATATATTTAACAATATATTTAATTTTAAAAAATTGATATATTCGAGTTAAATGATTGAATTTACCATCTCTACAAAGACTTGGACGACATAACTGAATGGAAATATTGCTTTATGGTACAACAGAGTCCACCATCCCTCCCCTGCAAATTTTCACGATCTCTAGAGATGACTTTTTCGACATCATGTGATTGCATGATATGTAATTGAAATATTCCTAAAATCTATTGTACCAGTTCTTCTTATTTTGTCTCGTTATTAGAAGGTTAACAGACTTGGCAAAACTGCACTAGTCTTTTCAGTATAGCCATCTATGTGAGGCGTTATGGTTGGGACAAAACGTTATGGTTGGGACACTTTCATCTTTACATTACTGTATTAAAAGTTTTCACAGTAACTGAAACACTTAAAGTGCAATAAACTAAGTATGGGTAAAGGAAACTCATCTGGAGAATATTGCTTTCCAAAGCATCCATGAGGGAAGTACTTGCTATAGTCTGTTTGCCCTGAGTTGAGTGCGGTGCTTCAAACAGTTCCTAAACTGCAGATGTCAACAGCATTGATGAACCATGATCTGTTTATCACTCTGGAAACGACAGAGGTCCTGGTGATACTGAGAGTTGTATCAGTGGTGTAGATATTCAATAAAGGGTGCACATATAAGGGGTTTTACCTCTGCTGAAAACCCCTAAAAAGGTGCCAGATATTCCCATGGACACTGATGAAGTAGGACCAGATCTGACGCTTTATGAGAAACATATGCATTAGCTCAAGAAGTGCAGTTTTTGGTGTTAATGGTGAGGAATTGGATAAGCTTGTGTGGCAGTTTTTGCATTTTTCCGCTCTCAACTCAGGGGAAACAGACTATAAGAGTTTACCTTGTGGTTTCAACCGTTATGGTTGGGACACACAAATATGGGGTAATAAAGATGCTTTTATCAGCTATTAAGTTAATGAGTAGTTGCAAAAACATGTTCCACGATCAGAAGTAACGCATGAACAATGTTTATGCAAGGAAATTGGTTCCCATGTGTTATTTCTTTTTCACATAAAAGCTAAAGCAGACAACACTATCAAAAACTTTAATTTTGGCTTCATTTCGGTCATTCATTTCGGACAATTGTTTCTGTGCCTAATTTCCAGTTTTAATGTATCAAAACACTGTTGCCCTCAGTAGAAATATAGTATGAATGCTTTGGCACACAATATTGATGAAAAATATGGGCATTATTTATGTATCGTCAGTGAGTATAACTTGTTTTTGAAGATGTCACGCTAAAATCGTGCATTTTTAAGCACATTTTCGTGAACATTTTGCACGATATCTCAGGTCAGAATCATCCGATTTTGATTAAATTTAAAATCTACATAGACATCAATGTGCCAAATAGATATTCGTAGACGAAAGTTTTTTAAATGAAGAATGGGAGCCACAGCGACCATCGAATGGTTGGCTTCAAAATAAAAAGTCACAAGGTGCACCAGGCCTTATGCATCTGATTTCTACCATAAAATCAGTTGTTACAAATCAAATGGCCTTCTCTTGACCATGACTAATCAAACAGCCTCTATGCTTCCCATGTTGAATGTAGAGAATATGACACTTCATCAGCTATTTTGACTCACAGGGTGCCAAAAAATGTGTGAAGCAACACTCGCCTTTTTTGCACATCAAATTTAGATGCTGTAAATGTAATATACACACTATACTGCTACGAACCGTTATATATGTTAGTTGATGTCAGCGACAAAGAGAATCATTAACATTACTGAGATTTCAAAGGCATGCAGTTTCTAGTTATTAATACGTACAATAACTGTATTGCATTGATGAGAAAATTATTGGAAATAAATTGTATCTGAATCTGAATCTGAATCTAATTCTAAAAAGAAATGTGTTTAATTGCAGTTAACTTTGGGCAAAACATGCATAATCCAGAGCCTTCCATTTTATAGCTCCAGGGTTATTCTGGCTTCTTGTGGAAACAGCTGTTACTAGCTTGTCCCACTCCTACACTTCCTATTTGTAGGTAGTTCCCAATGCATAATGGATGCATTCCTTCTAAATCTGATCACTATACTAAAGTGTGAAGCCATCAAGAAATCTAATAATCTGCCAAAGAAATGGTATTGAAGTAATGACAAGATTTTAATTTCATGATGTTAAGCTATGAAGTTATTCAAATAATCCTTCACCTTTGAGGTTCCTTACAACCTTGGGTCTCTTCCTGCTGAACATTTTTCCGTTGCCAATACATCATTCTCACACTGTATAGCATGACCTAATAATTTTTTTGAAATATGTGAAATGGCATAATAAAGCAAAAACCATTTACTGGACAAACAATGGCTGCTGAAATTGCTTCGCTTCATAACATTAACAACCATGGCAATGGCAAGTACTTTCTTTTGGAGTCCTTGACACTGAAAATAGTAAGGCCATAGTCTTATTTTGGCGAATTTTGTGAATTAGTGAGTGATACTTCGCATTTGGTCTTGTCTACAAAAAGAGGAAGATACTGCAATGAATATATTTATACTTACCTGTTGTTTCAGGAACAACATTAAGTTAATATTTTCATGGAGCATATGTTGTTGAACCTGCAGGTGTTAGAAGAAATGTTCACATCTGCCTCGTGTAAATCAACAAGACACTGTTGTTGTTTGCTTTGTTGTTTTTTTTTGGTGTAAGAAGCAGATTTTGTGAAATTCATAATTTGACAGAGGTGAAAGATAATTTCTCAGTACAATTGAGAATGCAGCTATACCCTCATTTAAGCTAAATAAAAACTATTTTTCTGTCAAACTGAATTGAAGATGGTAATTCACACTTTCTTTATTTTGTTTCAGTCACAGACTCATCCTGCCTAGAAAACGCACAATGTATTTCTGGACCCATTGACCTCATGTGTTGTTAGTCATGTGATTCAGAAGAAACCCAATGACCAGAGCAGTATCTTCATTCTGCACTACTTTCTCAAGGAGGCAGACTCTTTTTTTTGCTGAGAGACCTGGCAATTTTTAGCTTCACAAATTTTGCATGGAAAGAAATCTAAATGAAAAGTTGGACTACTTAGCACATAGCACAATACTTCCTGCAATGAAGTGGAGGGATGTTTATAACGAGAAAGCAGAAGAACAGTTATTTTCAGACCTCTAAATTTACACGGAAATGGAAATCTTGTTCAGTACTGTGCATATTCTGTCCCACTGATGGTCCCTTCTGATTGGCTGAGCTATTTTTAGCCGCAAGGTCACGTGTGTCAGGTTGTATTGTGACGCTTTGTTGATTTTCAAGATGGCTGCTGTTTGATTCGGACCTGAAATCTTGTCTTTGGTTTGCAGACAATCAACAGAACATGGTTCAGCAAACTTCACTGGACAGCTTGACTCAACTACCGAATCATATTTGGGAGGCTCTTGTAAGGACGAGTGTCTGATAAGGGACTGCCAAGACAGAATTCAGACCACAGGTGCAATGACATTTGGACAACTATAGTATGGCCAACTGATAATAAATGCAACCTGTTGCATGTGATATTCTAAAGGTAAGTATCATATAAGAAATTCATAGCTGCATTAACTAAATATCAACAGTGTTCACTGGCATTACAGTCCTCGTCATATTAACATGAGAGAGAGAAAAGAAAAAATCATTATTTTGCCACGCTGGCACATCAAAATAATCATAATTCAAATGACAATATTAATATAAATGGCAGGGATACTTCGGAATCTTGGATATGTAGCTGAGGTGAACGTGGAATCTCAAGTTCTTTTCTATGTGTTAAAACTGTGATGCTCAGTCAAGCTGGATCCACATGGGCTAGATGCCAGAGAATCTGACCCAGTGTAAAATGACATAACAGCTTGCAGTTATTTTACACATATTGCAATGCTAGAGAATGGAGTCATCTCTAACATCACGCTTCAACAGCACAGAAAAGAACTTGAGATTCCAAGTAAATATGGCTGTAAGATGACATTGCACTGCACCTGCACTATATCAGATGTGAATGATTTTATAAATCGATCATCATTTTGAAACAACCATGTTATCTAATCCAATGAGGACAAGAGCTACAGCTCTCGAATATATACCTTGAATGCAATGCATCCAGTGTCAGAAACGGTCGCACAGTTGCTCTCGCATATGCAATGCAGTTAAAATGAACCTCTTCCAAAATAAATTTAGGTAGTTTATTGAGAAGCTGTAAAATGCTGAGTCAATTGGCATTATGTGGAATGTATGCCATATTCTTATTCTATGCAAGTGTGAAGTCTATTTCTGAAGCAGAAAAGTTACTTGTGGCGTTTCTACAGTTTTACCTCCAAAGTGGAAAACACAGCCATGGCCGTTAGTTTTCACTCAACTACTATGCTACACCATGGCGCTATCATTGGGACCAATCATAGCAAACTTGCTCATCTTCAACAAATTGTCAGGAATTATAGTTTGCATGCAGTAGCTCGTGTTCTAATAAAAGCTGTTGAATGAAAGAAAGTTTCAAATGACTGTAAGGCAATACATCTATAGAAAATTAGTTGAAATTTAAGCATATAATCAGTTCTGATGCTAGTACATGTCATTTGCATGATAGTTATAGACACCACAGTGCCTGAATTTGTTAGGTACACTCAAATTAAGAATTAAAGGGTTGGTTAACTTTGCATTATTGGCAGTCATTACGTGCATATGGATGCAAAAAAGATTATCACGCGTATGATGAAAAAGGCACAAATGCCAAGGACCACCTTTGGATGTGGCATGCAATAACCTTGACCTTTGGCTTTTTGTGACCTCCAGGGCTCCTCTCAGTCACATGATGCTGACCTGGCATCCCCACATGAATCTTCTGAGCAAAGTTATGCAACAACTAACTTACCAGCGCACTTGTTTTATTGAGAAATGGCAAAAATATATCTTATTATTGTTAATCTTGTGGTAACAAGGTTATGGCTCCAAAGGAATCTTCTTCTCCATTTAATTGTTTCATTTAGAAAATTCTCATCATGCATGGGACGTCAAAATCTTATGATTTTACATGGGATGACCCAAGACCCATGATTATATAAGTTGGTTTGTAAAACATTGTTTTTGCACACTCAGCACTCCAAGCCTCTCTTTATTCTGTGAGCCACCTAGTTATTAGGAAATTACCAATAGTTAGTGTTTTTGGTGAAAGCAATTAGTACCTTGCCGAATGACAACAATCCAAGCAGGACCTACTCTCTTCTTACCTCAGAACAACGCTGGATTTGTGAGTTGTGTTCCATGGTAATTAGCAACCACTGCCTCCCCCGCACTTTGTTGTAAATGCTTGATGAGTGTGAACCTTGGCGGAGCAGCTGTGGGCATGTAACAACTGTGTTAAATACTCGTAAAACAAGACAATGCTCGAGACAATACCTCACACAGCGAGCTTGAACAAATTTTGGGGTTAAAAAAATTGACCAAGAAAGCGATTAACGCAGTGATGTAGAGGAAGGTCAGACGAGCATTTTGAAATATCATATGAAAAAATCTGTTTGGAATTTTTTTGAGATATTTGACTTTCAGATGTTTTATTTATCACACCCTATTCTCAGCATAGAACCTGCATCAAAAAGTGATCAAAATTGCCCATTTTTCCTTTTAGGTAATATCCAAGATAAAAGTTATTATGCAGAAGAAGAAATATGCAGTAATTGCCACAAGAGCAGGTACATACCACTTCATCCAGACTGACAAAGTGTGATAAACCTATAGAAGTAAACATTTCTGAGAAAACATATAAAATATGTTTATTTGCCAGCTTGTCTGCAGTTTCATCATTCTGATGAATAATTGTAGTAGAATCTACCTCACTTTTGAACTCTATGTTGTATTATTCAGGTCTGTATGTGTTTTTTAAAGAAATTTCACCACTGTGAAACACGTACTTTTGCAACCATTTAAAGTGTAGCAAATGTTGAGTGAATCAACAGAAAACACATAGATAGAATGTTTGGAAACATTTAATTAATTATGGAGTAAAACACTTTAACATTACAGTCTTAATTTGCAATAGTCGTATATGTCTCTATTAATTGAATTTATGCGATTTGTGTTGTTCTCTACAATTAAAGATTGATTGATTCTTGGTGCCAGATAACCTACATCACCATTAAACACCCAACATCAATTTTAAGTACTCAAAAAAACATTAAGTATGAATATAACTGTTTATTTATAGCTTTTAATGCTGTTTTTTGTATATTGGCCAATAGCAAAGACGGTTCATGTAATATCAGGGAATTCAACATCATAGTGAAGCAGATACTTACAAATATTATATGCATGCGTTGTACGATGATTTGCTCAACTTTCTCTATCCTTTTATATTGCTATGAAATGTTTGTTTACAGTGGCAAAATGTGTGATAAAATGCACAAAAAAACTTCAGAAAGCCTGTTAAAATGAAATGATCAGACCGAATTTGCTAAAATTATTTACCAGAATTATGTAACTAACACAACCTGGTATTGCAAACATTTTCCCAGGCCTTTAGGCAGAAATGTTAGCTGCTTTAGGTTTATCACACCCTGTCAGCCTTGATGTAGTGGTACATACTTTCTGCGTTGACAATGACTGCATATTTTTACTTCTGAATAATGACTTTTATCATAGATATTACCAAACAGGAAAAATAGGTCATTCTGATCACTTTTTGATGAAGGTTCCAAGCTAAGAATAGGGTGTGATAAATAAAAAATCTAAAACTCAAATATCTCCAAAAATTCCCAACAGATTTTTTCATATGATACATCAAAATGTTCGCCTGACCTTCCCCTACATCACTGCACTAATCATTTTCTTGGTCAATTTTTTTAACCCCAAAGTTTGTTCAAGCTCGCAGTGCTCAGTTGAAGAAAATACTGAATTCTAGATATACGTATTCAGCTACAAATTGAAGATAAATAATGAAATATGGCATCTGCGTACCACTTTCTGGGTAAGAAACCTGTACATTTTTCCTGTAGCAATTCATCATTCTCAAACTTTAGCATGGTCTTTTCCTTGCAATATTAATTTAGTATCGAATTCAGTGTGGGCGGCTGTCTGACAGTGTCTGTGCTACCTAAACAGCTCGTCTGCACAGGCACACCCCTGTGTTAGTCAATTGATATTCAGTGTAAATATGATCAAGGCGCATGACTCCAAAGCTGAGGCAAATACCAGCTCCATTTTCAGGGTTTAATTTCAAGCATCTAACACTGTGTCACAGCTGTAATTTTGGTCAAATCAATTCACAGATAAGTTAACTCCGAATTCCACACACTAACTCTATGAAATTATAGGTAATTTGCCTGTAATTAAGGGAATTCTTTGCAGATTTGTGGCTTAATGAACAACTGCAAGTTCGCTCACCCAAGCTGGCAGAAGAGGCACCTATGGGGTTTTACCCACAAGTCCTTCCAATGAAAAACTGTGAATATGAGTAGGATTTTGTCACAGATCCTTGGAAATATTATTAGCAAAAAAGAAAAGTAGTTTGTAACTGCACATTTGGTTATTTTACCCTAATTTTCTGACTTGAATGTTCCATGAGGACTCCCACATGGTGCCTCAGATATAAACAGAGCCCTCTCTTGGATATTGCAGAACTAGAAATTTTGTAATACCAATGCTGATTGGCTCTGCCTTATGACATCACTGCCAGCTAGGATGAGCGGGTTTTCTGCAGAGTCAGTCACCTTGTGTAATTTTAAACAGACTGTACAGTCAGTCCGGGTGACTGCCTGTGTCGTCTGTTTGAGCTTGTTACTTAATAAGAAACTGAATATCAGAAAGTTATGTAGATTCCATTCTGCTCAAAGTTGTGTTGTGTTGAATGACTCAGAAAAATGGCACTTACTTTAACTTGAGCTGATGATGTATTAATTGCAGTTCAGTATTTAAAGCAATACAAAGGCATGCATGTGTATTTATATGAAAAGATAGATATCTATATGAGTATATGCATGTTTATCGTACGATAGACTTGAATAATAGCACAGATTGATTGACTGATTGGTATTGCTAAATTAAATTAAAGGAAACAAATGCTGTCTGCCAAAAAGTCATGCCAAAGTAACATTGATTAGGTTGTATCAAATTTGAAAAATATCCTCAATGGAACAGTAAACATAACGTTGATCTATTCTTGTAATTACATGTTAGTATTCTCTTCTGGAGTCCTTGGCACTGAAAATAGCAAGGGGATACTTGTTTTGGTAAATGCTTTCGGAATAATACAAATTAGTGAACCATACCAAGCATTTTGTGTTGTCTACAAAATGAGTAACATGCTCATCCTTCTAGCTAGCAACAGGTAGGATGAAGGATGATGCGTTGAACAGACTTCATAGGTGAAATTAAAGTCATCTTTAGGACAGGACTATAGAGGAATTTCATTACTGTTATTGGAGTTCAGAATAGTATAAAGATTTTTTTTTTTTTCGGACAGAATAGTGAATATTAGTGGGGTGAAAAAAAAACATACAATTTTTCAACAGGAATGCAACTGTACAGAAATAGCACAAATACAGATGTAATGCTGAAACTTTGTTATGAATCGTTATGAATATGCTTTGTGTGTACATCATAGACATATTTGAAGCTATAAAGGCAATGCTGTCACTGCACCCATTGACTCATATATATATGTGTATGTTATGAAATCATGTTATTTGTTTATCCTGAGCTGGTATTAGTTGCCAGTAAAAGCCACTGGAAGCTTCCGAAGGAAGAATATATATATTTGTCAACCATCATATCTGCAGATTGACCTCACCTGCAACAGGAAGTGGGGGAAATCCTCCATCACTGGAGTCGTCCTGATAAGCTATTTATAGCTCCTAGTCATGTGACAGCCAGGGGTGGCGAAGTCAGGATGTCAGGTGTAAAGAAAAGGTGACAACAAGAGAAATGTTCAATGGCAGCAAAATCATTCTTACTATGCTGCGAGTGTTAAACAATGGTTTATTAACTGAGTGTCTATGCAACAATGTTGTAAATGTAGTTGAGAACAGAGTTGCAAGGATTCCTGGTATTTCATGGCTCATCGAGTGTTATTCCCACTGATGATAAGTTATTATGCCTGGTAATTATGGCACTAAAAGTATTCTCTTTGCTAGCTTCTCTAATCAGGTTAATTGCACTTCTCAACCTCTGGAGCTAATACTCCAGAATCATGAACCTCAATTTGTCATTAAGTGGGATGTTGATTGTTCACTCATTTCTGCCACATTATTGCATAATAATTATCATTGAATAATTGCCAATATCAGTAGAGGATGACCTATAGCATAGCGTAATTGCAAGTGAAGTAGAGCAGTTCTACTTCAGAATTAATGTATCAGTTGTGTCAAGTGTCCGATGGACTGCCCATCCATCATGTCATACCTTATCTAAACATTGCGTCTAGGAACCACACTAAAAGGCACTCTCTGTGCATACCTCTGACCCTAAAAGCATAAAGGGAAGCCCAGTTTATCTCATCCCAGTGTCCTAAATATGCTTTTGTGCTTAGTCAGCTAAATGTGATAAATCCACCAAGGCACCAATGCATATTTCATGAATATATTTGCCATTATTTATTGGGTTTTATTCAGGTTCCATTTTCATCATTTTTACCATTGGTCCTGCCTATTTAAAACTGATCATCTTCAGTCTCTGTAAGAAGCAGATTTGGTGAAGTAATAAGCTGTTTTATTCAATAAATGAAATAAAACACTGCTATTCCATCATATGAGCTTAAACTTTTTTCAATCGATATAGTACACAGTAATTTCACCTCTTTCATTATCTTCTTTCACAGTTGCCACACATCTTGACCTCCTGACAGTGGTTAATGCACTGCATCTTTGTACCAAGTGACCTTCAGTGTTCCTTCACAAGAGATCCTAAAGAAATCCAAGTGACAGAGCGGACTACTTTGTTCTCCACTACTTTCCCAAAGAGGTGGAGAGATATTTTTGGGGAGAAGGGTAAAGGCCTGTCTATGTTAAGCTCTACCAAATTTGCATGGAAATTGAGATCTTGTTCAATACTGGGCAGATTCTGTCCCACTGACGGTCCGTTCTGAATGGCTGAGCTATTTTTAGCCACAAGGTCACGTGTGTCAGGTTGTATTGTGACGCTGTGTTGATTTTCCAAGATGGCTGCTGTTTGGTTCGGACCTGAAATCTTGTTTTTGGTTTGCAGACAATCAACAAAACATGGTTCAGCAAACTTGACTGGACAGCTTGACTCAACTACCAAAGCATACGTACGAGGGAAAAACTCTTTCAAGAAAAAGTGTCTGATATTGGACAGCTGAGACAGATTTCAGACCATGACAAAATTAGGACAGCGTTAACCAAATGGCGATAAATTCCACCTGTTGAATACAACATTTAATTGATGCTCCATATATTCAGTGTTAACAACACTAGTATTAAGATAATACTGTACTGCACTTTTTCTATACGCTCTAGGCAAATGATTGGTCATTATTTTGAAGCACCCATGGAAATTAATTCAACAAATACAATAGCAAGAGCTTCCAATGTTTTGGTGGAATGCGACACCACTTTGTCATTTAATTAATGCCGAAGTTTGGCAGGTTATTCAAATTCACGTGACACTTCATGATCATATCAATCAGCATTATCATACATTTATGTGAACAATGTCTGCAGTATGCTTGATCTATATTTTGACAGTGCAGAATAAGCTGAGGTTGTTTGGCATTTATTTCTTCAAATTGGTCATTTACAGCTCTGGACATATGTAGAGTTTCAGAATTCTTTTCCTGTTTTGGTGGTAAAAAAGATCCACACAAATCTATTTAACCCAGACTCCGAGGAAATAGTATATGCTTGCATACCAAATTTATACTCATCTGGATTGTAAATAAGTTATCTCATATGATACAAAACTTGGTACAATACACAGGTACATGTACATTGTAGATCCACATGTCAGTCGTACGGGCCAGGGTAAGTGTTGCTGTGGCCTGAGATGTAAATGACACAGCTTATTCCTGCCCTGTACGTATCAACATTTTCATCACTGGGCATGGGTCAGTCTCTAACAGCCTGAACCAGTACACAAATGTTGACTGATACGAGGGCAACAGTGCAATCTGTTTGACCCAAGGGAGTGACAGTCACCTTGCTGTTTCACGAGGCCGAAGCCCGAGGGAAACAGCAAGGTGGTTGTCATTCCCGAGGGTCAAACAGATTGCACTGTTGCCCGAAGCAACAGCCAATAATTGTTTTGTTATACCTTGAATGCAATTCTGTCATTTCTGACAACAACAAAAAAGATAATTTTGGAGAGATAGGAAATTTCTCCATCGAAGTTTCGACATTGATCAATTTTCATCCAGATTTAAAAGTCATATTTATGATAATATCCAGAAGCAGGCTAATATTTAATGTTGTGAACAGCAATGATCTATTTATAGCCTCACTGCGGTGACATGACAACTCTAGGACATCACAATGGAGTGGCTTCACATAGGTCACAAATGCAAAGATAATCAGTTGAAATAAACAAGTGATTC
This sequence comes from Platynereis dumerilii, assembly GCA_026936325.1. NCBI lineage: Eukaryota > Metazoa > Annelida > Polychaeta > Phyllodocida > Nereididae > Platynereis > Platynereis dumerilii. The sequence goes on from JAPTHN010000041.1 coordinate 3,362,467, forward strand.
TGCAACAAGGTCTTTGATCAAATTGTATTTCGCATTTTCATCAGATGAAAAAGGTTTAGGTATAACATCTGTGGTTCCACCACCCACTTAAGTACAGCCATCTTGATCAGCAGTCAGCCTCAGTGTGAATTCGGTGAACTGATGCGTAGGGTGCCTCAAACCCCCTTACATAGTTGGATCACCTCTGACTCTTTTTTGGGGGTGAGGTTAGGTGTCCTGGATAAAACCCTAAAATTTCATTGAAATCCATTAAGGGCTAGGGGTGGCTGATTGCAATTGAAAATTATGCAATATTTATGTTTCTCAATCATTGAAATAATCAGCGGTTCTCCGTATCTCGGTCACTATTAGAGATACATCAAAGATAATTATTTCTCTAGAAAGCCCTGATCAAGAGCTTCAAAATGAACACCAACAATCTATTTTTTCATGCATTTTAACCAGTGTTAGTCCTCGTTTTCAAACAAGAAATGAGGCTTTTTCTAATGACTCTATGCTACGCCGTACCAAATTTTGACAAAGTTAACCGATCAGAGTCCAACCTTCCCAAAAGTTTTGGATGGAGATCAGACGACTTCCTGTGAAATTTCAGGTCAAGTAAAGATGTCCTTATACCGGTTCACCCCCTACTTTTGATTTTACATAAAAAATTGCCATTTTCTGGAATTTCAGGCTGTATCTCAACAACTTTTCCATATAGAGAGCTGCAAATACACTCAAAATGTGAAGAATGGTCATATTTGGCAAGGTCCATGTACCCTTTTACCTTTTAGGTACCGTCTCTGTTGTTATACTATGAAAACTGGTTCAAGGAACTCTGGGAAGTAATGTGATGTCCTGATCCTAATGCCGCAACATGAAACACTAAGAAATTCCATTGCATCTCTCACTTTGCATGCAGGCTAAATGTGTCCTTTGGTATACATTTGGTATTCAAAAAGACATTGAAGTCATCCAGTTGATAAAAGATGACAGAGCATTATTTGGTGATAGCCTAGATTGTGTATCCTTCCGCTAGAAAAGAATCAACAGGTTTGACCTGCCACGACTGGAACACTTGGAAGGTCAAGTAATAATTTCATAGCTATTGAAAACTTTCAAACTAAGACAATGTTCATGAGACAGCTGGGAATCTTGCAGAATCAGTAGCATTTGTAATTATGGGACCAGCAGCTTTTGTTCCATCTCCCTTTCATTGAATTCCATAGTGTCTTCATAAATGTATCATTAAGAATCAGACATATCGTTATCATTATAATCAATTTCTTGCACATATGCCCAGTGGCATGCCCACTTCTGGTTGAACATGGCTTTACCACAGCAGTTTCTCAGCAATGGTCTATATTTGCAAGCTGTTGTTGAGGAAAGGTGGTCTGGTGCACATTCAGATAGAACCGTCCTGAGAATTAGATGGATCATCATTTTCACAATGGCATTACTATTTTGAAGGATTCCCAATGTGGAATTTAATAATAATAATAATAATAATAATATTAAATACTTATATAGCGCCAATTCCAGTAAACTGCTCATTGGCGCTTGGTTAGATTAGCTGATATCTCCGTAAAATTTTGCAAAAAGATAGGTTTTCAATCGCTTCTTGAAGTTATCCAGTGTCCTTGATTTTCGTACATGTTCAGGTAAGCCATTCCACAGTATCGGTGATGAATAGGTAAAGGCTCTATCCTCAAACTTGTTTTGATTTTGTGTGGCAGGTACCTCTAACAGCATTTTGCCATTGCTGCGGAGGTTCAGGTCATTTTCAGGTTTTTGTAGAATAAGACATCTGAGGTACTGAGGTGCTTGATTATTCACCGCTTTCCATGTAGTTGTCATAAGTTTGAATTGGATCCTTGCAGGAATTGGAAGCCAGTGTAACTCTTTCCTGTAATGACTAACTTTATCTTGTTTTTTTAGCCCTTCAATCAGTCGTACAGCAGAGTTTTGCGCTACCTGGAGTTTATTTATCACTTGTTTTGAGGAGCCATAGAGCAATCCATTTCCATAGTCTAAATGAGGAGTGACTAATGCATTGACAGCTGTTTTGATTGACTCCTTGTTCAGTGACTTACGCAGTTTTGAGACGTTTCGAAGGTTAAAATAAGCGTTTTGACACATTTTGTTTACTTGCTTATGCATTGACATGTGTTTATCAAAGAATACACCTAAATTTCTGGCATGATCTGTCGCTTTTATTTCAACATTGTCCACACTGATTGACGACATGTGAAGTTTCTTGAGTTGAAATGGTGAGCCAATGAGAAGTAACTCTGTCTTTTCACCATTGTTACAGAGTTTGTTTTTGTGAAGAAAATTGCGTATTTCTGTGATGCATTTTTCCATTTTCTTTGTTGCATTTTCCTCTTCAAGAAAAGTTGGCTTGAAGGAAAGGATTAGTTGTTCATCATCGGCATACTTTTGATCATCAACCTCATTTTCTTCAGCCACCTCACTTATAGGAGCAATGTACGAATTGAATAAGATCGGACCGAGTTTCGATCCTTGAGGGACGCCATATTTTAGTGGCAGTTTGCTTGATTCCGTGTCATTTATGAGTACAGATTGAGATCTATTGGTGATGTATGATTTGAACCAATTTAAAGCAGAGCCATCAATACCATACTTGTCTCTCAACCTTTTCAAAAGGATGTCATGATCAATTGTGTCAAATGCTGCCGACAAGTCTAATAGAACCAGCATTGTTACTTCACCACGGCTCATGTTCATCATGACATCATTGTGGATTTTTGTCAATAGAGTTTCTGTACTGAAATGCTGCTTGTATGCTGACTGTTTTTCATCATGCAGGCTTCCAAGTGCAAGGTGATCAGTGTATTGTTTGATGACAGCACCCTCTATGACTTTACTCAGGAAGGACACATTTGAAACTGGTCTGTAATTCTTCTTAATGAGATCAAGGCCATTTTTCTTAAGGAGCGGTTTTACTAGAGCATGTTTCAGTTCGCTTGGCATTTTCCCTTCTCTGAGTGATGTATTGACTATTTTAGCCATGACAGGAAGATATTCGTCAATGCATTCAAGCAGTAACCAAGTAGGTATTGGGTCAAGGTTACAGTGCTTCACAGGCATATCAGTGATAATTTTCTTAATTTCCATCTCCGTGAGTGATTTAAATTGACTAAATTTCAGACCTGAATATGTCTCAGCATCATTATGTGTACTTGCGCTGTGTGTGTCTAATCCCAATCTTATTTTCTTGATTTTATCATCAAAGAAAGTGTTGAAATCATTGGCTAGATCTGCTTCGTTTATGTGATGTGGCAGAGGTAGTTCTTGTTTTCTGTTAAGGCTAGAATTTAGGATCTTAAACATAGCCTTTGAGTTGCCCTTCGTTTTCTCAATCTTTGACTTCAGGTCATCTGTTTTTAGTTGATTGAGTCTCTCATTTAGCACATTTCGTTTCTCCTTAAATATATCCCAGTCAGCCTGTAGCCCAGTGCGTCTCCATTTTCTTTCTGCCTTTCTTTTACAGATCTTTAGATTCTTGATATCAGCATTTGTGAAAGGTGTTGGTTTTCGAAATGTTACTTGCTTGATCTTCATTGGTGCATGTTTGTCAAGCACCTTTTTGGTTGAGTTGTACAGGAACACGAGACTGCTTAGGTCATTAGCCATTTGTTGTTGTGGGCCATTTTGAGCAAAATGTAAGCGGATATCATTCTTGAATTCTGACACATTAATGTCATGTGTTTTTCGGAATGCTACTTTCTTTTTTAGATTTTTGCCTTTGGCCATTTCCATATTGAAAAGGATGCAATTGTGATCTGACAGGAGGTCACCAACCACACAATCTTTAAGACTAGAATTTTTTCGGGTTATAACTAGGTCAAGAGTGTTTCCACTTTTGTGAGTTGGAGATGCAACATGTTGTTCAAGGTTAAACATTTCTAGGATGTTCCCAAATTGGATTGCGCTCTGCTATCATCTTGTTTGTTCATGTGAAAGTTGAAGTCGCCTGTTATGATGAGTTCATTGTGACATGCTTGATAACTTGCGACAAAATTTGTAAATTCTTTGTAGAATTCAGATAAGCTGTACTTATTTTGGGTAGAGGGTTCAGGGCGATACACAAGCAGGATTGTTAGAATCTTTCCACTCAATTTCACTTGGACTTCCATATGCTCAAAAGTCCTTGTCTTCACACTTTCCATTTTAACTGCGCATAGACCTGATTTGACGATGCAGCCGACTCCACCCCCTTGTCTACCTTCTCGGGGTGAGTTTAGAAAGTAGCATTGTCCATTTCTTTCAAGTTCCCCAATTTCAACTTTATCATCCGCTTTCAGCCATGTTTCAGTGAAAAGAAAGATATCCAAGTTAAATTCATTCCTGAAGTCATTTACAGATTGAGTTTTTTGTCTAAGACTTTGGGCATTCCACACACAAGCCCTTAATATATTGTTTGAAGTTTTAAGAGGATAATTGTCTGAGGAACTGGGATGTTTAACGGAATCTGATAGGATGCCAAATCGGTTCGCAATTTTGATTGAGTTATTGCAACTGGAGTTATTGGTATTCTGAAACCTTGCCAGTGAGAATGCCTTAGTTGATTCTTTTAACCCAATATGCAAGACATCAGAGTACAGCCTTGATTTATTTGTCATGTTGATGCCACTACAATGCTTCAGAAGTCTAAGTGAAACACTGGTTGCTATGATACCCCACAGGTGCTTTGTGAAAGTATCTGAGTGACTGGTTGCTATGATACCTCACAGAATCTTTGTGAAAGTATATGAGTGAGTGGTTGCTATGATACCTCACAGGTTCGTTGTGAAAGTATCTGAGTGAATGGTTGCTATGATACCTCACAGGATCGTTGTGAAAGTATCTGAAAGATTGGTTGCTATGATACTTCACAGGTTCGTTGTGAAAGTACCTAAGTGACTGGTTGCTATGATACCTCACAGGTGCTTTGTGAAGGTATCGGAGAGACTGGTTGATACCCCACAGGTGCTTTGTGGAAGTTTCTGAGTGACTGGTTGCTATGATACCCCACAGGTTCGTTGTGAAAGTATCTGAGTGACTGGTTGCTATGATACCTTACAGGTGCTTTGTGAAAGTATCTGAGTGACTGGTTGCTATGATACCTCACAGGTGCTTTGTGAAAGTATCTGAGTGACTGGTTGCTATGATACCCCACAGGTGCTTTGTGAAAGTATCTGAGTGAGTGGTTGCTATGATACCTCACAGGTGCTTTGTGAAAGTATCTGAGTGTTTGGTTGCTATGATACCCCACAGGTGCTTTGTGAAAGTATCTGAGTTATTGGTTGCTATGATACTCCACAGGTGCCTTGTGAAAGTATCTGAGTGACTGGTTGCTATGATACTCCACAGGTGCTTTGTGAAAGTATCTGAGTGACTGGTTGCTATGATACCCCACAGGTGCTTTGTGAAAGTATCTGAGTGACTGGTTGCTATGATACCTCACAGGTGCTTTGTGAAAGTATCTGAGTGACTGGTTGCTAAGGGTTTGCTGCTGAACACTGTTATGTTCTTCACAGGACTGTAATTTTCTGAAAAATAGTAAATAAGTTTAAGGTAATTGATTCAAATTGGTAGCAAAGATTGTGGAAGGGTGACTAGGTTGGCAGTTGAGTTGAGGGTATGTTGTCAAGCAGCTTATGTTTCCTGGAAGGCTGGAAATTGAGTAGAGTTCCTGGCAGTGTTATTGATTAGAAAATGAAAATTCCTGTTATATAATGCTGATTGGTGATGTGGAAAGTGTTTGTTAGATACTGGCAGTACTGGAGATGAATTAAAAAGCAAATTAGACCCTTAAATAGATGCAAAAACGATAGTAAAATGAGCGAAAATTGAGGCAAAATGAATGTGTATTGGAGCCAATAGCGATGTTGAAATGAAGAGTCACATAAACAGCAAGTATTTGGACTAAAATCACTTGGAAAGAGCACAAATATGGCGAAAAACGTATTGGAGGCACTTTACCGACAATCACACAAAAATTCAGCAGTGATATATACCCAAAACTTGTTTAAAAGATGAAAATATCCACAGCTGATTTCACTCTGTGTTTACAGTCTGGAGCGCCACCTATACATATATGACCATTTCAATCACCTCTTTCTCAGCTGATAGCTTTTCTTTAATAAACAATTTCAAACTTGGATACATTTCCTGGAAATTAAGCTCTCAACATTTTCTGTACATCTCAGTGACCACCTGCCCCTTTTTGAATTCATGATTACATTACAAAATTTAACTGCCATTGACTCGCAGCCTTCACGAAAGATTTCAATTTCTACTTCTAACAGCAAAAAAAAAAATGTGGTAGTGACACTGACAGTCTTATCCATATGCAGAACAGCATTATTTTTCTCTCTCTGATCGACGATGTCTTCACCCTTGTATTTGCTCCAACTTGCCAAGTCCGAGTCATCAGCCCTTGCAGTCTTTAAACTAACCAGTTGATGAATGAAGTGAGACTGACAATAGAACATCTTTCCACTTCTTTAAAGTGATGCTTGTGTATTTTCAAGACTGTCCCAGATTATTGTCTGTCATAATATAATTGTTTTTCAAATCTGAGTCTCGAGAGATGAGTTTATTTTGTAATTTTCAATGAATATTCAGTGATTATTCACCCAAAAGGCCATATCTCAATAATCATTGAACCTACAAAATTGGAATTGATCCTAAAATGTTCAGAATATCCATTTTTGTATTCAATGTCAATACATTTACATGACCTAAAGTCAATAGTTTCCATAGTTTGATGGAAAAATATATGAGTTTTGACATCTAAATAGACGCGGTTTGACATTTAAGCCAGTAGCAGCTGGAATAAGCCTTGAAACTCGGTTTGGTAATATTTTCCTTGTTTCTGGAGATAATGAGCATGCTTTAAGAGGGTCACCACAAATTTGCATGATAATAATCCCTCTACTTGTTCACAAGATATAAGGATTTTCGGCGTTTTCTTAGCTTTTTAGAGTTTGCAATCTTCAAATGAAATCAGCCACCCCTAGGCAACCTTCAAAATGGATGAAATTTGGCAGAATTACTCCTTTCTATGAACCTCACCACCAAAAAAAAGTCAGTGGGGATGTGAAAAAATTTTGCATTTTGAGGGGGATCAGATACACCCTAGCACTGCCACTGATGCCCTCTGAGAGGGCAACAGTCTTTTCTGAACCCTGTCATGTGATGTTATTCTGACCAATCACAGTAAGAGGAAATGCATTTGAGGTGTAACAACTACTGCTGTAACGCAGCCTTTCTTTATTGCAGATCTTTCGGTTCCTAAATGCCGCAATTTTCACAGTTGCTGGTGCAAACTCACAAAAAGTTTACTGATGCTTTGCCAGTCACAAAAGCTTTAGTCAGGAAATACAAACTAACAATGTATCAATGCCTAATGATGCCTCATATGTACAATGCAACAGTTCCTTTAGATAGACTAACAGAACCATAAAAAAATAACTTCCAATTTACATCTCTTATAGTAACTGATGCTAAAGATGGCAGTGATATTTCTAGTAAAGGAAACAGCATCAACGATAATTGTTATGATTGACACCACCAACACATATGTCATCCAGATAGATTGATACAATGTTATAATAATAGAAAGCACCCTTTGGTAACAAAGCCAGACGGAGCAGAATATGTGCACATTTCAGAGCAGTTACGGGCCTCTGGGTAGGGTATAGAAGCAAATTAATTGAAGTATTTGTAGTACTAATTGCTGAAAGTTGAGTCACTCGAGGTGGATTTGTAGCTCAAAGAAATTTCCCTGGCAGAATACATATGTTCACTGAAACTGTCAGAGGCATATACAGTGAAATTTGATTGTTGCAACATCGCAATGTTTTGCTGAGCCATTCATAGCTTCTGTCTCTTTCTCCTGTGAGCCAACTGGTTATTTGTGCCAATTACCGTATCTTTGTGTTACAGGTGAAGTCAATTAGTGCGAGGTTGAATGACAATGGTCAAACTGAGACCTACTGTTTTCTTACTCCTGAACAAAACTGGCTGCATGAGGTGTGTCCTATTAGCGACCACTGCCTCCCCCGCACTACATTGTAAATACTTTATGACAGTGTCTTGTGGTGGGGATGATGGACATGCGACAAGATAATGCTGGGGTAGTGGTATGAACAAAGGAACTTAGAATGCCTGGTGTTGAAAACGACCAGATTGGACTTTGGTGTCTGTTCTAAATTTGGTCAATTTGGGCAGAAAAAAACATGGCTCGGCAAACTTGAATGGTGAGCTTGACTCAACTATCAAATCATACTTAGGAAAGGCTATAAATACCTTGAATGCAATGCATCCAGTGTCAGAAAGGGTCACATATTTCCGCTTTGTTACACTTAAAAAAAATAGTGAACCACTTTCCTGGGAAAATTCTGAAGTTTATTTAGAGGATGTCAAATGCCGAGTCAATTGGCATTATGTGGAGTGTATGCCATATTCTTATTCTATATGTAAGTGTGAAGTCTATTTCTGAAGCAGAAAAAGTTACTTGCAGCGTTTCTACATTGTAGCTACAGTCGGATGTATTTTGGTCTAAGGTTGTTTTGTATTTATCTTGCATCTATCTCTTGCAAAGGTCATTGACACAGAGATGTGAGTCTTTGAAAGTTTTATAGTTCTCTTCATGTTTTGGAAGTGGAAAAGAGAACTAAATATCACTTAAAAGTTTTACTGCCTAACTGCAGCCAAAGGGTTAGTTTTCACTCAGCTGCTATGCTTCACCATGGCGCTATCATTGGGACGAATTGCGACAAAGCAAATTAATACTTGCTCATCTTCATCAAATTGTCAGGAATTATAGTCTGCAAGCAGTAGCAGGTGTTCTGGTAAAAATTGTTTAATGAAAGAAAATTTCAAATGACTGTAAAGCAATATATAAAATTATTTTAAATTTAAGCATATTATCAGTTGTGATGCTATATATCATTTGCATGATAGTAATAGACACCACAGTGCCTGAATCAGTTAGGTACACATCAAATTAAAAAATTAAAGCCTTGGTTACCTTTGCATTATTGGCAGTCTTTATATGCGTATGGAATGTGCAAAAGATTATCATGCTTATGACGCAAAAGTCACAAATGCCAAAGACCACCTGTGGCCCGTTAACTGGTTGTGGCACGCAATGACCTTGGCCATTGGCTTTTTGTGACCTCAACGGTTCTCTCTCAGTCACATGAAGCTGACCTTGCATTCCTGGATGAATCTTCTGAGCAAAGTTATGCATTTACTAAATGATTAGCGCATTGAGAAATCTGGTGGTTTTATCTAGAAATGGCGAAAATATATCTTTTTATTATTAATCTTGTGGTAACAATGTTATGGCTCCAAAGAAATTTTCTTCTCCATTTAATTGTTTCATTTAGACAATTCTCATCATGTATGGGACATTGATTGATTGATAGATGGATTTATTTGGTCTATTAAATATGATATATATACATAATGAGACCCTGGATGGCACAATAAAGTTAAAACTTATTTCCATTGTGGTCCAGTGGTAAATGGCATGAATTCGTAATAACATTATATGGATTTTATGGTGATATATATATATGATGGTACAGGTGGAGTATTTGTGCAGGGATAGTACAGTTGCTGATGATATATTGATATATCAGTAAAATAGGAAATCGCTATTTTCTCTTTGGTGTGATTTGGTTTTAAGATAGGTTTTTACAGCTCTTTTGAATGTTAGACATCAAAATCTTGAGATTTTACATGGGATGACCCATGGCGCAAAATTATATAAGTTGGTTTGTAAAACAATGTTTTTGCAGACCTAGCACTCTAAGCCTCTCTATATTCTGTAAGCCACCTTGTTATAAGGAAATTACCATAAGTTTGTGTTTCAGGTGACAGCAATTAGTACCTGGCTGAAAGACAACAATCCAACAAGGACTTTCTTACTTCGGAACAACACTGCATTTGTGAGGTATGTCCCACTAGCTACCACTTCCTCCCCCGCACTATGTTGTAAATACTTGATGAGTGTGAACCTTGGGGGTGCAGCTGTGGGCATGTAACAACTGTGTTAAACACCCATGCAAGGACACAATGCTCAAGTTGAGCCAATACTTGAGAGGAAAAAGAGTGGATTCTTGATGTGCAAAGAAAATGTCCATATTGAGCTAAACTGGTGGATAAATAACAAAGTATGGTCTATGCAAACCACTTTCTGTTTGGTAAATACTTGTCTTTGGGGAGAGGAAATGACAACATGACATTGTCACATTGAATTATAAATTCAACTTTGTTGAGGCTTATCGCCCTTCTGAAACTGTCAGGACCAAGTCCAAGATAGTAAGATTATTTCAATTGGCATGCCCATTTCACATAATGATAATTTGCTTATTTTCTGTGATGGAGCTTGATGCCTTGAAACCCTACATATATGTAAGATGGTTGCACTGTTGCAGAGACTACCAATTTACTGATTCACAGTGAAGTATTCAAAAAGACCTACTGGCCTGACCTCTGACATCATTTAGGACCTGGGGACTCTCCTCACCTGAACATTTTCGCACGGCAATACATCATTCTCACACTTTAGCATGGCCTTCCCTTGCAATATTTATTATCGAATTTAGCGTGGGTGGCTGTCTGTGCCATAAGAATACCTAAACGGCTTGGTGTCTGCTTGTGATTTTTACTTCATAAGCGACCGAATATCTGTTATTTAGTGGTTATTATTCCTTTCTGCTCACATTTTTTAAAACTTGGACTAACTTAGTATGAATTGAAGTTCAGTTTTTGAAGCATTACAAAGTCATGCATGTGTATTTATATGAAAAGGCAGAAATCTGTATGAATAGCATAAGATAGATAAGAATAAAAGAAGGAGAGATTGATTGACTGATATTTTGGCATTGCTCAATGAAACATAGAAAATAAATGATATGTGCTGAAAAGTAATGCTGAAGTAACATTGATGAGGTTACATCAAATCGCAACAATATCGTCCAGGAAACAGTAATACTTGTAATAACATGTTAGTATTCTCTTCAGGAATCCTTGACACTGAAAATCGCAAAGGGATACTTGTTTTGGTAAATGCTTTCAGAATAATACAAATTAGTGAACCATACCTAGCATTTTGTGTTGTCTACAAAATGAGTAACATGCTCTTCGTCCCAGCCGGCAACAGGTAGGATGAAGGAAGATGCGTTGAATACGCATCATAGTCCGAATTCAGGTCATGTTAAGAACAGGACTGGAGGTATGTCATCACCATATTGGAATTTGGAATAAGACTCAAGTGTTTTTTTTTCTCTTTCTCCATGAATAGTGAACATTAGTGGGTGAGAATTTAAATACATATAAGTGAACAATAAACACAATCAAATGAATCCAATTTCAATCATTCTCAATGCACATAAACATAGCCTATGGCACTAAAATTTCACGAAACACTCTTAGCAGATCATGGAAATTGTTTGGAGAACTCTGACAACGCATAGAACTATTAGAACTTGTAGAATTATAAAAACTATAGTAAAGAATGTAGACAGTGGAAGCCTTTTCAAACTATGCTTGAGTCAGTGAGCAAGTGGCCAATGATTGCTCCCTGAAATATTTTTATGAATAATCTTTTTATTTCAAACATTTGAAGAAGAAGAAGAATGAAGAATATCATTTAATGGCACCACAAAATATAGTTGGATTTAAAAATTGTTTAAAACATTATGTTGGGCTTTTAGATATGTTGAGTCCAAATGGTATTTCAGTTAAAGACAACCCTTTGTCGAAAAATAAGTAGATCTGTCTCGAACGACAGAAGCAAGAGTAGATTTACTGTTTTAAATGCTTGAGAAATATGGTCATTCACGATTGCAATACTCTATAGATATATATGAAAAAATAATTATTTTCAAAGGGCATGCAACTGTCTGGAAATAGTACAAATACATATACGTATAATCCTGAAACATTGTGATGAATTGTTATGAAGATGATATTGTTTGTAGACTACCAGAGACATATTAGATGCCATAAAGGAGATTGAGTAACTTCTCCCATTGACTTATATACGTATACGTTATGAAATTATCTTATTTGTTTATCCTGAACAGGTATTAGCTGCCAGCAAAAGCCATAGGAAGCTTCCAAAGGAGGAATATATGTATTTGTCAACCATCATATCTGCAGATTGACCTGACCTGCAACAGGAAGTGGGGGAAATCCTCCATCACTAGAGAGTCATCCTGATATGCTATTTATAGCTCCTAGTCATGTGACAGCCAGGGGTGGCAAGTTTGGATGTCAGGTGTAAAGAGAAGGTGACAAGAAAGATAAATATTTAATGTCAGTAACAGCTTTCTTTCAAAGCTGTGAGTGTGAAACAATGCATCATTTACTGAGTGTCTATGTTTTTACAACAATGTTGTACATGTAGTAGTGAGCAGGAATGTAAGGATGCCTGGTATTTCTTGGCGCAATGAGTGTTATTCCCATTGATAAGTTATTATGCCTGGTTATCATGGCACCAACAATATTCCCTTCACAAACCTTTCTAATCAGCTCAACTGCATTGTCTGCCGCCAGGGCTCATACTCCAGAACCATGAACCTCAATTTTTCATTAAGCGGGATTTTGATTGCTCACTCATTGCCACATCGACATTGTTAACTAGAGCGGGCGCTCGGAGAGCACATGGCTCCGCCAACCCGAAAGCTACTTCTTTTTGACAATTTGTCAGATGTAACTAGAATTCTGTCCCAAAGGGACGAAATGGTGCCGCTTTTGCACTGAAATACAAGCTCAAAAAATGGGTTTGTTAGGGGCCAGGACTCTGAGCCAGGACTCTGAGTCGGGACTGTGAATCGTGACTCTGAGTCCTGACTCACAGTCCTGAATCACAGCCGTGACTCACAGTCCTGACTCAGAGTCAGGTCAAAGCGGAAATCCAGGACTCTGAGCTGCGGCCTTAAGCCTGGTCTCTGAGCCTGGCATCTGAGCCAGGCTTCTGAGCTGGGACCGTTGCTAAATAAGAACATACAATTTGTCATGTAATCTTGTGGAAAAGGGTGGGATAAAAGTTTACTCATTGCAAAGTTACAGGATCTGTCATCAAGAGTCATCTGGATAAGGGGTAAATCCACACTTTTAAGGTCACTTGAGGTTATCTGGAGTATTTTTCAGAAACCATGCAGCATCACTCAACTGGATTGAAAACAGCTGGCATGTTGAAATACAGGCCCTTTTTAAAGAGGTAATCAATCCTGTCATCAATGCTACCATAGTATTGGTCTGTGCTGCTGATGTAGTTGACCATAAAAATAAATTTGGCTTGGCCTTACAACCATTGGCTTGGCCTGGCGATTTGTAATTACTATGTTTTTAGCACTTCTAATTCACAAATTGGAGCCAAAATAGAAAAGAGCAGTCATTTGGTGATTTGAAAACATGGTACCAAAGGACAACTGTATACGATCTTGAATTTTGTCAGGAAGTTGTGCACAGCGTTACAGAGGAAAGTGGACCTGACTCGTCAAATTAGCTCTCGCCCAGGGGCGGAGCCAATAATAATTACTATGAATAATTGCCAATATCAGTGGAGTACAACCAGTAGAATTATGTAATTCTAAGAACAGCACTTCCACTTCAAGAACAACGTATCTATGCTGTCAAGTGTCTGATGAAACAAATTGCCAGTTTCTGTATCAGATGAAGAAGTGTATGTATATGTAAATGTACATTCAATTGAGACCCACAAAGACTTTAAAACAGACATAATGTAACCTGCAGTGATGGCGATTGGAGAGCTTTTTAAAAAAGGAAATCAAAACTTGTCATTGAGATATAATTTACAATAACGCATGGGGGCTATGGACGGTCTGTCCTTCGCATCATCCCCAATTTATACATGGTGTCAAGGAAGCCTTGCATAGTGGCACTCTCTGTGCATGCCTTTGACCCTAAATGCATAAAGGGAAGTTTATCTCATTCCAGTGTCCTAAACATGCTTTTGTGCTGATTCAGCTAAAATTTATAAATCTGTCTGGGCATACTTGATGAAAATATTTGGTTTTATTCAGATTCCATAACATTTGTTTATTTTCGGATCTGCCTCTTTGAAACCAACCCTTTTCAGTCTAAGAAACAGATTTTGTTAAGTAATCAGTCAGTTTAGAATATCAATATTTAAAAAATTCAGAGTATTGCTATTCCTCCTATTTGCCAAACTAGAAAGCAGATGACAATTTCACCTTTTTCATTGTTTTGTTGCAATATTACAGTTGTACACTCATCTTGACCTCCCGGCAGTGCTTAATGCATTGCAACTTTGTACCAAGTGACCTTCATGATCCCAACACAAGAGATCCAGGAGAAATCCAAGTGATGGTGCAAACTACTTTAATCTGCACTACTTTCCCAAAGAGTTGGAGGGATATTTTTGGAGAGAAGGGTAAAGGCCTGTCTATTTTAAGCTATTCCAAATTTGCTTGGAAATTGAGATCTTGTTCAGTACTGGGCAGAATCTGTCCCACTGACAGTCTCTTCTGATTGGCTGAGCTATTTTTAGCCACAAGGTCACATGTGTCAGGTTGTATTGTGACACTGTGTTGATTTTCCAAGATGGCTGCTGTTCTGTTCGGACCTCAAATCTTGTCGTCAGTTTGCTGACAATCAACAAAACATGGTTCAGCAAACTTGACTGGTGAGCTTGACTCAGCCACCAAAGCATACGTACGAGGATAAAACTCTTTCAAGAAAAATAGTCTGATATGGGACAGCTGAGACAGATTTCAGAACATGATAAAATTAGGACAGCATTCACCAAATGGCGATAAAAGCCACCTGTTGAATACAACATTTAATTGATGCTCCATACATTCAGTGTTAACAGCACTAGAATTAAGATAATACTGCACTGCACTATGTCTATGAGAGGCAAATGATTGATAATTATTTTGAAGCACCCATGGTAATTAATTCAACAAATACAATGGCAAGAGCTTCCAATGTTTTGGTGGAATGTGACCTGACACCAAGTGTCAGGATTTCCAACTCGTCGACACAAAACCACTTTGTCATGTAATTTATACTGAATTTAGGTAGCTTATTCAAATTTGACATGAGACTTCAAAAATCATATCATTGAAAAAAATGGTATGCCACTCTTACCTATTATAGGCCTATATATGATGTCACATTCTTGTTCTTTGTAAATGTAGAATTTGCTGAGGTTATTTGGCATTTTTTCTTCATATTGGTCATTGACAGTTCTGGACAAAGGAAAAGAAATATCTGAGTTCTGTAAAGTTTCATAATTCTTTTCCTCTTTTGGTGGTAGAAAAGATCCACAAAAATTTATTTAGCCCAGAATCTGAGAAGATAGTATTTGCTTGCATTCCAAATTTTATACTCATCTGGATTGTAAATCAGTTATCCCGTCAGCCCTGTACATGTCAATATTTTCATCACTTGGCCAGGGTCAGTCTCTAACAGCCTGACCCAGCCCCTGCTGTAACAAATCCTTTCATTATTGCAGCACTTTCTGCTCCAAAATGCTGCAATTTTCACAGTTGGGGGTGAAAACTTGCTAAAAGTGAAAAAGTTACCAGTTTTCTTATGCTTCGCAAGTCACAAGTGCTTTAGTATGGAAATACATTCTAACAATGTATCAATACCTAATGATGCCTCAAATGTACAATGCAACAGTTCCTATAGATGGACTAACAACACTATAAATAAAACAACTTCCAATTTACATCTCTTGCTGATGCCAAAGAAAGCTGTGATATTTCTAGTAACGGAAACTATATCCACGACAATTATTATGATTGACAACAGCAGGTATATCATCCAGATAGATTGATACAATGTTATAATAATAGACAACACTCGTAACAACTTATGGATATTCTTTGATAAAACAGTCAGAAAGAGCAGAACAAGTTATAATTTCAGACCAGTTACGGGCCTCTGGGTAGGTTATAGAAGTAAATCAATTGAAGTATTTGTTGTTATTGCTGAAAGTTGAGTCACTCAAGGTGGATTTGTAGGGCAAAGACATTTCCCCATGCAGAAGGACTTACTATTTGACAATCCTTTTTCTATTTTTATTCGACAAAATGCCATTGAAATTGTTTGCAAATCTTTTTTGTGAATTGATCTACAGATTAACTGTAGATGAAAAGTTAGATTTTAACCAAACAGGTTGAGAGGGAACTGTTGGTCAACCTTCAAACGTCAGTCTTTGTATATCCAGGCAGTACACGTGATTTTTTTCGTTTTCAACTAATGAGGGTTATATGATTTCTCATACCAACTCACTGTCATGACCACAAAATGTGAGCTGAGCTTGCACGTGATAACATAGCTTGTGTGCCCGGCTATTCTGTTCAGGGCATCGCCATTTTAAATTTGTATACATATGTTCAATGAAACTGTCATAGGCATATACAGTGAGATTTGGTTGTTGCAACACCGCAATGTTCTGCTGAGCTTCTGTCTCTTTCCCCTGTGAGCCACCTGGGTATTAGTGCCAATTACAGTATCTTTGTGTTACAGGTGAAGTCAATTAGTGCGAGGCTGAACGAGGTCAAACAAAGACCTACTGTTTTTCTTACTTAGGAACAACGCTGGCTTCATGAGGTGTGTCCCATTAGCTACCACTGCCTCCCCCGCACTTTGTTATAAATTCTTTATGACAGTGTCTTGTGGCGGGGATGATGGACTAAATACCCATGCAACAAGATAATGCTGGTGTAGTGGTGTGAACAAAGGAACTTAATGCTTGATGTTGAAAACAACCATATTGGACTTATATGACTGGTAAATGAAACACAGTTCATATAATGTCTGTCAATAGAGTTTTATTTTATGTTGCCTTTTTTAATCATCACCTTGGTCTCCTAATCTTCTTATTGTGATGGAGTACCTTAAGTCATTTAATTAGTTTTTTTATTGTAACCTATGCGGTTAGATATGATATGCACTGAATCAACTGATTAACCATAACTGACACAAACAAATTTTATATTTCTTCACTTTACTTTGGTTTTCCATAATGCAGCACTGAACATCCCCCCTCCAAAATGCATCACACATGAGCAAGTATCAGAACAAAAGTTGTTATAGAGATATATGTAGTAGTGTCATTGTTGGCAGTGTTGACTCATTGACTTATTTACGTTATGTCATTAGCTTATCTTGAGCAGGTATGAGCTAACAGAAGCCACAGGAAGCTGGCCTAGGAGGAAAATATATATATTTGTCAACCATCATATCTGCAGATTTACCTGACCTGGTGGGGAGGGGGGATTCTCGATCACAGGAGAGTCATCCTGAAGAGCTATTGATAGCTCCAAGTCATGTGACAACTATGGGTAGCAAATTCCAGATGTAAAGAAAAATGTAGGCAAGAAAGATGAATGTTTAATAGCAGGAAAATCCCTTTTACAAATGTAAATGGGACACTGCTTTATCGCCAGAGTGTTTAAATTTGCACAATCACTATTTGGTTCAGATCACATAAAACCATAAAAATTATAGTGTGATCAACAAAATTTTAAAAATTGTTACATCTCAAAGAATTCCAAACAGGGTTCATTATGCATTTATATTTTGTGTCTTAAAATGTTTCTTTGGTCACCTTCTTAAACACTGTCCCAGTGACCTATTTGCTTTAAACCAAAACTTTATTCAGGGATGCCATATAATGTTAAATTTTTTCATATGTCTTGACAGTGGCAAACACCTGGCATGTTAGAACTAGATGGCCTCTGGACAATGTTATTTGGAGATCCAGAAGAAATCTAAATGAAAAGTTGGACTAATTAGCACATAGTGCAATACTTCCCCAATGAAGTGGAGGGATGTTTATAATGAGAAAGCAGAAGCACGGTTAGTTTTAGACCTCTAAATTTACACGGAAATGGAAATCTTGTTCAGGACTGGGCAGATTTGTCCCGCTGAAGGTCCCCTCTTATTGGCTGAGCTATTTTTAGCGACAATGTCACATGTGTGAGGTTGTATTGTGAAGTAGTGTTGATTTTCCAAGATTGGGCCTGTTTTGTATGGACTAGAAATCTTGACTTTGGTTTGCCGACAATCAACCAAACATGGTTCAGCAAACTTGACTGGACAGCTTTACTGGACTCACAGGGCAGGCACAGACAAGTTCTTTTGGGGAAGGTGGCCAACATTGGACAGCAAGGAAAATGTATAGCCAAAATATAACCATACATGTATGTGAAGATTAGAATGACATCTTGAAGGTGTAGCTTGAAGAAGTCGTTGATTTATTTACAACTAAAAATATTAGACACAATCTCTTTTAATTGAGCACAGTCAAAAAGAGTTATTTTGGTCTACGGCTGTTTAGGTTCATCTCTTATTACGAGTATGAAAAAATCAGTGTGCGTTTGTTCGAATTCATGCCGCTTGAGACTGCAGGGTGAAGATTCGGACTACATGCATAAAGCTAAACATATGTGTTACTTGCACATGCTGATAAGGACCCTACAAATCACACAGACAAGCCAAAGATGTTTTCTTTCTGTAAATCTCTACTACCACTCATCTGTTCTTCTTTGTCAAATCATTAGTCCTGTGTTGGGCTGGTAGTTCCAGGGACCCCTATATCAGTCCCAGGGGCCGGGGTTAGTGCTGTAATGGCCTGGGAGGCCAGCCAGGGGGCTAATATTAATCTTGCACACATATCAATCTTTTCATCTCCAGGCAAAGGTCACTTTTTGTCAGTCACAACCAACTGCTCTAGTAACACAGCCTTACTTTCTCGCAGCACTTCGTGCCCAAATTCCAAAACGGCAGCAATCTTATTAGCTGCGTGGGGGCAAGTGGGCATCAAGCGAAAAGTTAACAGTTTTGTAACGCCTGGCGAGTCACAGGTGCTGTCGTCTGGAAATGGCTAACAAAGTATCAATGGCTCATGATGCCTCATACTGTGTCACTGTGCCTATAGATAGACACACAGCTCTATAAATAAAACGACTAGATTGATGTCTCTCACTTATTCAAGACAAGAAATGTTATGTTTTTAAGAAGGAAATTGACAAAATTTACACAGATACCAACTGCCACCACAGAAATGACATTTATGTATGATGAAAATCTACATTGTGCAAACATCAAAAAAGCTGAAATTAAATTCATATAGTTCCAAAAAACACATGATACTTAAATGCGGAAGGAAGCAGGTTCAAATCTTGCTCTCATAAGCCAGTCAAAACTCACGAAAGGAACTATTTGATAGTGCCGCCTGTTAGTAATTAAAATGACTGAAATTTTTCCTTTGGGTCAATGGCAAACGATGTTTGAGGCATTTTACATACAAATAGCTGCCAATTTTCTTTGCTGTACAAACAGTTATGTATGGGTGAAAATTGTTGCAAAGTAAGTGAACCGCCCTTCCAACTGAAGCTGCATTGGCCCTGAGTTTTACTTACCCATCAATGACTTTGACCCATACGTAACTCTTGAGTGCAGCAAAGGAAAATTGGCAGCCATGGTTATCCAACATTCCTCAAACATCGTCCTTTATTGCCCAATATGTTTCTATCTCACCGGATGAGAATTCATGCTCCCACAAGCAGTTTGGTTGAAGATCTTTAGCATTGACCCATTGGAATACATCACCCACTTCACTTACTTACAGGTGGCACTATAGTTACTCAAAGTGCACAGCACACATTTCTGATCTATTTCCTTTAAATCCTTTCAGTGTTTGCTGAACTTTGTTTAAATGTTACTTTAGGACCTCATCACTCCCTGGATATTTGAACAATTATCATACCCTGGATATTTGGATTGGACATTCTACTGCAATGTTCTTTCTACACATCATGATCACATGGCCCTCCTATCACAGACAGAATCCTTGCTCACCTTCATCTTGCTGTTGTGCACATATTGCTAATTGACTTCCCATAAGTCCTACACATGTTGACTGCTTCTCGCTCTTCCATCAAGACTTAACTTCAGCATAAGGCTTCTAAGCCTCCAGTAAACCGTCTCGCTAAACGGACTCCACAATTCACTCCTATTTTTGACGGGCAAATTTTACAGGGGGCGTCTTCAGAGGCTGCACACGATACCTTGGTCCTTGGACTGTCATTTTGTGAGTTTGACATTGACCATCCATTTTCCAAGGGCAGTGTATCTCACATGAATTAGCAAAATGATCTGTCCATGATTTATTTAATGCAGCTTTATAACCTAAGTGTCTATTGGTTTTTCAGGAACTGATACCTAAAATTCTACCTCAAGTTGGCATTCTATCACTCAGAAAAAAACAACTTGTTAGCTTCCTCTTTAAAATGAAGAATGTCAAACAAGCAGAAACCTCCTAAAGCTGTCAGTTAATGTAGGGGAGAGCGGGGCACAGTGAGACGGCAGGCACAGTGAGACAAAGCCCGTAGCATCGAAGTGGTACTGTTTACAGATCAACCCTCTTTTGTATAAAACAAAAAGTAAGTAAGTGAGAGTCTGACCTATATCCGGAATGCCTACACAGCATATCGAGAGTGGAATTTCAATATTTTGGTTTTTAGCCAGTAAAAGTAAATAATTTTGCTAAACAACTTTTTGTTATAATTCCCAAGAAAAATGGGATAATGCTAATCAATTGCCAGGGATTCAAACCTTGGTCATTTGTCTTAGTTTAGTGAGATGATGAACCACAATGCAGGCATCCGGTCCACAGGATTAAAAAAATTTATAAAGAAAGCAGTGTGGGGCACAGTGAGACAGTTTGAGGCGGGGCACAGTGAGACATCACAAAATACACTTGAAACGACCTGTATGTGATGCACAGCTCGCAATTCACCATTAAAAACAAAATTCAGTGTAAGAACTACTGATTTTAGTGAGTCATATCCAAACAGAAGCGTCAGTAAGAATTTTGATTAGTATGTAACAGGTGCGGCAAGTTAAATAAGTCATGCATGTGTCCTGTGGGATGAAGTTTTGAAGCATGCTGAAAAACAGACCTAAAAAATCCTCTAGCCGGCTGCATTCATAAAAGTACAGTAGTTTCTGTAGCAACAATTGATAGAACAATTCCGCAGGTCCCGATTATCGGCGGTTATTGCAGCAGATACCCTGTCTCACTGTGCCCCGCCTGCTGTCTCGCTGTGCCCCGCCCACGGCGCACAGTGAGACACTTAACGAGCATGGATGTAACTGAAAATTTCTCCAAACCTGTAAAAGGTAGGAACCTTTACTTTACAATATACCCAACGTCATTACCTATAATGTGGACCTGATCTCATTATAGGTGGTTACTGCCAACATTTTGGAACACTTGAAAATAAAAAGTGTCTCACTGTACCCCGCTCTGCCCTATGCTATTAAACGAACATAAATTAAAATAAACTTAAACACCACAAGAAGGGAAGGTCAATTTCCTGGGAATAATGCCTGTCAAGGTCGGTGACCTTAGCAAAAGTCATAACCGAAGAAGGCAAAACACTCTTTGAAGTTTTCAGGTGTGTTTGTCTGGGCATCCAGTTACGTGTGTTATCGTACAAAAAGGATCACAATATATTTGTTTTCCATTCTCTGGCAGATAGATGTTATCCTCAAAGGAGAATTACAATGACTGATAACAAATTTTAAAAAGTGGTCTGAATTTGTGATGACTAGTGTCTTGTGAGAAACAATTACAGTCCTCGTTATATTTTCGTGGAACCCCAAGTGCTTTTCTATGCTGTTGAACTGTGATATCAGAGATTCTAGCATTGCAATATATGTAAATCAGGGCCGTATTAACCTATGGGTAAACGGGGCACTTGCCCCGGGCCCATGACCTCAGGGGGCCCATGATGAAACTGAAAAGAGTTGCGACAGTAAAGAAAGTGCGTCGGGTGACTCCCGGGAGAATGTACTTTTCAGAATTTAGAGCGTTTTTGGGGTGCTAGGGGGCCCATAAGAAACAGTTTGCCCCGGGCCCAGAAATGCGCTAATACGGCCCTGATGTAAATTAACTACAAGCTGCAATGTCATTTTAAACTGGCTCAGATTCCCAGGTTCTAGCCAATGTGAATCCACCAAACAGAGCACAGTTTCAACTCAGTGTCAAGAGTTAGCATTTTATCAGAAATAGCCCCTGCAATAACATCATCACAGCTTGACAGCCAGTGGGCTGACAGTAAATTATGTGTCACAGTTCAAACATTGATATATTGAAGGAAGCATTACATTCGTGATCCCAATGATCTATCCTACCAAATGGCAGCTTTGTGAGCATTCACAGTAGACAACAATTATATTCCCCACAGAGTTGTTTGATTAATCTACAAACTTGCTAATTTACAACTTCAAACTTTGATGGTACTTGCTATAAACAAAAGGCTTTCACAATTTCTTTTAAACACATGGATTATGTGACATATATTTGTATGTTTAATCCATTTACAGTCAATGACTTAAATGACACTGAGTAGCAACTGTTATGCTAAGTTTGGTCGATTTGCATTGGCTAGAAGCCGGGGAATCTGACCCAGTTTAAAATGACATCACAGCTTGTAGTTAATGGACATACATTGCAATGCTAGAATAAAGTCATCTCTGACAATCTGACATCACAGTTCAACAGCATAGAAAAGAACTTGAGATTCCACGTAATTATGACGAGGACTGTAAACTAACTTTGCTTGGGAAACATTGAAACAGAGACTCTCCTGGTTTGGTGTAACAACCAGCTAAGACAAAGTTGTTTTATTGCGTTTCTAAATGAAAAAAAAAACATTGCCCGGCAGTTTAAAATTCCTTTTCCGTGATGTCAAATTCTAAACTGAGTGTCACAGGTTGAAGATCAGACCAATCATATTCACAGATAGCCTGATGATGTCAAGGTTCAACAGCAAAAAACACGTATACATACGATAATGAAAAATTCTTGCTTATGCATCGAACAGGCCTCTTGCTGAAACCTAAGTAATCATATCTACATCATTAAAGCAGAGCTCTCATTGGCTGGGATCACATGTCAGTCAATTGTTTATGATAATGCCCTGCAATATAGTTCTCACAAAAAAAACTGAAACGGAGGCCATTATTAAAAGATAATGGAGATTCCTCTTAACTTGATAGGTAATTTCTAAATATCTCTCGGATGTGTCCGAAAAATTGTACGTTTAATCCATTTACAGTCAACGACTCAAATGCTGGGCCGAAAGTTTTTGTCTAGTTTTCAAAATGGCCGCTGTAGTGTTAATTACACTGAAAACAATACAATCTTCTCTCATGACTGTGTGCTTTATTTTGAATGCGAAGTTTGGTATTGTTTGCGGCTTTTCAACGTAGTCATACTTCAGATTAAAAAACAATTTCAACCAGAGAAGCTGCGGAATATCAAGCTAAGAGAATAAATATCTAGGAACTAGTTAATTGTACAAAGCAATGCATTTTATTTACAAATTAATCTGTTGCCATGACAATAATAACACACAAAAGCTATTATTTCAATAGTGGTTTGCAATTTATGATATTTGTTTGTAATATTTACATTGACTACAAGAATTCCCTAATGTTGCAGTCAGTCAAATATTGTTTTTACATTTCAACCTCTTACACATTGGTTTAATATAAATTTGTTTATATTTTTGGAACTGTATCACAACATAATATCATAAATATTACACAATTAATGATATCAATAGACATTTTTTGAAACTTCATTTTCAGTTATTTCTCATAAAATCTAATAGCCATGAACCCTTCACTGTACAATTGCACATTATTCCCAAGATATTCATATAAATGCAGCTATATACACAATAGCAATACTATGCAAGTTAGTTGATAAAATATATCTACATATTTATATACACAAGTAATATGTGAATAGCAAATCATACTCGATAGTTTACTTTGACTTATAGGTTTGGTTCAAATCATTTTATTCGAGGTATTAATTTTTTGGTTCAAATACTTTTTTTTTCAAGCTGCAACAATATCATAATGCAACACATAGGTCATACAAGCTTGAAAAATTGAATCTTTTAACATTTTTCTTTGTTCAGATATTTTAGGCAAACGTGTCTAAAACTTTAGAAGCTGGTGATTTTCAGAATTTTACTAATCCTCGGGCTTCCCAGGAAATTTTGCGGCATGGAGTTTAAGTTGAATCTATCATATACCATGCTTTACTACACCAATAAAGTGGCAACTACTTTCATTTACCCAAATGACGTTCAACATAATGCGTTTGAAATACAGTACAATTTCCTTTCAAGAGAAAATCAGAGCCATAATTTTTGGCGACATGTCGTCTTCCTCAGTGGCGTTTATGTTGGGCTAGGCGGTAAGAAGAAAAAATAGACAGTACCACCCAGAGAGAGAAGATGTCATAAAAAATTATGGCTTTTGTTTCACACAGGTCTCATGAATGTATATTTCTCATCTGGGTACACTGTGGGCCCTCTACAAACCCAAATCTATCCTTGCAGGACGAAAAATAGTCCGTGATGCTGGTGGGCCAACATTGTTCGAGATATTTAACACACACATAAAATTACTCTTTGCAGATTGGCCATCCACTAGAAAAATGTATATTCTTATTTTCAATTCGCAAACTGGCTTTGCCACATTATTGACAGTTTTCTGTTGGTCTCCTAATCTTATTATTTGATGAAGTACCTTCAGTCATTTAATTAGTTTGTTTATTGTGACCTATGTGGCTAGATACACCGTATGATAAGCATTGAATCAACTGATTAACCATAACTGACAAACAAAACATTTTTAAGCCAATGACATCACAAGACCAAGTTGAAAGTCAATTTTGACACTGTTTGGACCGCCAATCTGCAATAGTCATAATGTATTGAGTGAGCAACTGTAAAGAATTATGCAGCTTAATTATTTAAAGTGCTGAATAATGATCTGTATTGAATACAAAAGCCATTCCAGTTAGTATGTCTGGATACAAACTGAAAATAATGTGTGATTCAGACAATAATTGTACAATTTATAGTTTATTGTCTGAGCCATACAATTGAATTGTTTAAAATGTCTACCAACTCGACTGACACATTCTATTAAATGTCTGGTTTAGACAATTAATAATAGAATGTAACACTTGATTTGACGTTTTGAACTATTGAATTGTATGGCTTATAGACAATTAAAAGACTGGATATACACGTATATTGTACAATTATAGTCTGATATCACACACTCCTTTTTTTCATTTCATATATCTTTTGTATGTTCAAACTAATAAAATTCCGAAATATTCTAAGCTCACTGTGAAAATTCTGCTAACTGGCTATAAAGGCAGACAAAAGTAATGTCATCAGAATACTAATAGATCATCAGTATGTATATTGTTCAAGGAAATAAAGTAATATAGTCAAGTTACTTGAGAAGATATGCAACAAAATTTGATAAATGAAAGCACAGAGTCATGAGAAATTATCACTTGCGTTAGGCCAGGAATAATTGGCTTTTAGCTTCTCAGATCAGAGAAGCTGGAAATTAATTATTTCTGGCCTAAAGAGATCATTGCGCATGGTAGACGCAGTGCAGTCGGATGAGTCAGAGATCTATTTGTGTCGGAGAAGCATGAATTCCATCGGCGGGTTGTCCGACATGGCCTCCAACGGGTTCACCACATCGGGAACATTGTCTATAGAGACAGAACACGGCCGGCACATGCAGCTGTTGGGAATATAAACCTGCACAAAGTGTATTTCAGGCATGAAGGTTTTTGGGTTTCTACACCTCATTCTGATTCGTCTTAATTTGCGTCCGTGAGGCTGGCAACAACTACACACTCTCTCGATATCATTGGTGTCCGTGGAGTATTGGGTGTACGACTCGCACTGTCCTTTGCAGGCTAACGATAACAATCTCTTTTGAGTGCAGTGGGGCAGTTCGATCCTGTGCACTATCCAACGTATTCTGCAGGCTGGCACGACTATTCCGGTTGGTAGGTCCACCTCAGTGTTTCCCTCGGACGCGACGGAGCATATCAAGCAACAGATGAAGCCACAAACAAACGACCTCTTGGCGGCAGCACCCGTCATTCCGTCAAAGGGCCAGGGTAGCGGTCTCTCCTGCTCCTGCAAGTATAATGTTCAATGCTTTTGTTTAGAGATTATATTTCAAATGACAAATGGATACGGTAAATGTTTGTTCAAGCAATTACCAGCTTTATCGGAAACATTCTGGACAGTGGCCTGAGCATTTGTATGAGAAACCAGACTTATTGAACTGCCGTAAGCCCAGAAAATACATTAGTATGGACTTTAACCAAGAACTATATTAGGGCCTACTTTGATTCCTCTGGCAAAGCCTGTGGAAAAATAAAGTGCCTGTCTTATTATAATTCATCCAATA
Organism: Platynereis dumerilii; assembly: GCA_026936325.1. Classification (NCBI taxonomy): domain Eukaryota; kingdom Metazoa; phylum Annelida; class Polychaeta; order Phyllodocida; family Nereididae; genus Platynereis; species Platynereis dumerilii. The sequence continues at coordinate 3,388,798 of JAPTHN010000041.1, forward strand.
ACTATGTATCCTTCAAATTTGCTTCATTAACTAAGAGCATGATGCCATGCTGAGGCTGGTTATGGATCATCCTTGTGTTTGGCAGTTAAAGATAACTACTCAATAGGCCTAACACACACATCAATTAACAAACAACTGTTTTGAATCTGTAGATGTCACTTATCACTGCAGTTTAGTTTTGTGATCTTTGACTGTGAATTGCCAAACATAAGGATGAATCAAGATTTTATCAAGGTTATGGAAATGTGATGTCAATGATGGACTTGATGTCACAGCTGACATCCCTATTCCCTAGCATTGCAACATATGTAAATTAGGTACAAGCTGTCGAGTCATTTCTTGCTGTCTCGGATTACCCAACTTTTAGCAAATGCATGGGAGTTCCACTTCAACCCTGTATCAGTGTCTCAACATGGACAGCCCCTGCAAGTGGAGCATCACAGTCTGTAAGCCAACATGATACAGTTCAACATCATATAATCATATATGTAGACAGGTCAACATCACATTGAGATTGAAGCAGAGTTCAACTGGCAGCCCATTGGCTCCACTTGCAGGGCTATATTTAGAGTTATCCCATGTCTAGCCAACTTTTGTCCCTCATACTGAGCTTTTCCCTGGTCAATACAAATTGAGAGAGGGAAATACAACAGAAAGAAACAGGGATATATTTAGTTCAACCAATCAAATTCCTTTGGCTAATTAGCCAGCAGGGATATACTGAAAGATAATGAGATTAACAGGGATATACTGGAACTGACCAATCAAAAGACAACAGTGCCCCTATATATCATGCTTATTAGCATGTAGATACCAGCATATTTGCTGATTGTTGTGATTTAAGGCAATTAAGTGCTGCTAATTAAGAGTATTGATTTTTTTGTAGCACAGCTGCATTCACATTGAATGCTTCAAACTGTTTAAAATTGATATAAAATAAAAGTATTTAAAAAAAAAGACATGGGATAAAAAGGTTATACCATGGGTTGCGGCAGTATATCCCAGGTATAGTCACCCTCGACCCCGTATATCCCTCGACCCTTCGGGTCTCGGGATATACTGGATCTTGGGTGACTATACCAGGGATATACTGCCTCCACCCATGGTATAACCTCATATTATACTCCACCAAGACAGTTTTCTATTGTCTTTTGCCGTGGTATAACCAACGGATTTGTTAGTTATACCACTGTTGGGGATTAAGTTAGCCTGTTGTATTGTTTTTTTCTGCAAACAACGCACCTAAAAATGACAACAAGGCCACAAAATCAGTTAAAAATATTTCAGGAGTCATATATGGAGTATATAGCACTCGGTAAATAACCACCTGAAATGTTAGTTATACACCTCAAATTCGTTGTATAACCTATACGTGTCGTAGCCTGGTGGGTAGGGTGCTCGCCAGACATTGCAGTTTCAACTCCCACCCATGGTATGGAGGAACTGAGCAGCTTCTCCATAACTCTTTGCTTAACTTCACCCAGGTGTACACTCACAGTAAATGGGTACTTGGCTATGGGTAGTGATAACTAAATTGTAGAGTTACTTAGCATTGTGTGCGCTGGAAACATCTGGCCGGTGATATACTCCTCAGGGAGTTGAGAAAGGCCCTGAACAGGCCTGCCGAGGGTATAATTGTAAAGTCTGTTGAGACTGACTTTGTTGGTGTAATTGACATATATGGATCATAAAAAATCCTGCACACGTTTTGAAGAACTGTGACACCATGTTGAGACTAAGTAATTAGGTAAGTATTTATTGACCATATTTACATATACGCAATGCTCTTTACATTTTCTATCACAAAATACAATATATATGGCACTGCAATTATTATGGCAGGCTAACGCAGAGTTGAAGCGGACTCCCATTGGACTAAAAGTTGGGGAATTCAATCAGCCTGAAATGACATCACAGCTTGTACCTAACTTACAAACGCTGCTGTGACATCAAGTCCATCCGTGACATCACAGTTTCATAACCTTGAAAAAAACTTTAATTCAACGTTAGTATGACAAGGACTGTTAGTAATGGTAAGAGCTATTGAGTCCGCAATATTTCTTGGTTGTTTTATCACTATGCTAAGCTTATAGAAAAATCATGACCTTTGTGTTTAAAATAAAACCATCCCAAAAACTTGCATATGTACATGTAGATAAAATCTGAACCTTGATGTATGCCTTCGCCATACTTAGGTCTGAAGAACCACAAATCAATTTTGGCATCTTGAGTGTCCTCTGTCCACCTACACCTTCCCACACTAGATCGTATCAGGAAGGAGCTTCTGAACTACCATGATAATAATCTGCCATTGGCCGCAATATGGGTTGGAATGCAGCAAGCTTGTTGATCGAGTAAAATTATCAGCCAATATATTTTATAAATTTCAAATCGTTATTTGCATCGGCATAGTCTTCCATATAAACTGTCTCTAACTTTGATTGACTTAATAATACCCTGAGTAATCCATTTCTATTTTTTATGCTTATGTTAATAGTACCTGACTAATTTCATTGGTAGATTTTTTCTAAAGAAGATTTTAATAAGCTTTGTAGTAAGGTATAATCCATGTTTGGAATCTCAGAATCAAATTTATCTGAAGTATACATAACAGTATTAAACGTAATTGGCAAGTGTTAAAACAAGGAGTCCCTCAGGTGTCAGTAATGGGACCCCTGCTATTCAACATTTTCAAAAATGACATTTTCGATTTCCTCGAAAGTCACTGCAAACTTTACAACAATGCAGATCTATGATGATACCATCAGCCAGTGTGACCATGATATCTCTGAGTTGGAGAGCCAATTAAGTATTACCTCTCTAAAAGCAGTGGACTGGTTTAAACAAAACAGCATGCAGGCGAACGCTCCAAAATTTCAAGTAGCTCTGTTTAAAAAATCAAAGATAGTAGATCGTCTGAAGGTCAAGATTGACCAAGTGGTCTTAGAAAGTCAGCCATCAGTAAAGTTATTGGGAATTACTGTTGATAAAAAACGAACTTTTACTGATCACATCTCATGTGTTTGTAAAAAAGCTGAACACAAGTTTATGGTTAAAGATATTATCAGTATATTTGTCAACAGAAAGCATGTATAACATTTATGTTTCATTTGTGGTATTTAATTTCTGTTTTGCCCTCTGACATGGCATTTCTGCTCAAAAAGGATTCAAGGAAGGTAGAAAGATGCAAGAGCAAGCTTAAATAAACGTGAGGAGTAGCGGAACTACGATGGAGATGCATGCGCCCCTGGTGGGGAAAAACAGTAGAGGCAGAAAACGTAAATAAGGGAGCTGTTTCACTGTTATTTGCTGTTATCAGAAGGACAGGATAGATCAATAAGGATAGGTGGACAGTTTAGGTGAGTGGCATTGCTCGGGGAGGAGTTTTTAGCTGTTGCAGGTGTCAGCATGTCACCCATGATTTTTGCATCTTATACCCGACCGGGATGGTGAATGGAAATGCTGCAACGTTTGTTCAAGAACTCGTTGACAAAAAAGACCACATTTGTACTCTCAGAGACAATGATGTATTAGTGGTCCCTTCCTACAATACAGTAGCATATGGTAAAAACAATCTATCTTATTATGGTCCGTTTTTCTGGAATTAACTTGAAGCTAAGCACAAGAATGCAAATAGTTTGAATGAAATTAAGGAAATGCTCAGAGGCTGGAATGAACTCCTGGTAGGATCAAAAGCACTTGACAAATCCAGGTACATCCTACCAGGAGTTTATGTCAAGGCCTTTAAAGTTTATTATCCATCCAATAACTAAATATCCTTCTTTTTTTCATAGACTGAAAGCTTCATGTCATGCTGAGACATGGTGACTATAATACAGTTGAGGTGCGAATAGAAAAACAATATGTCATGCAAGGCGTTTTCAGTGATGTCAAGCTATATGAGCAGTCTCATTGGTTGGCAGAGCCAGCTAAATGACATCAAGCAGTTGCTCTCAAATTGTACTATATTTATTATCATTTAGTCGATGTCATACATGGATACTCAAAGCATGCCATATGATGCCTGTGGCTTGATTTGGAATAATTTTGGAAGTAGATGGAGAAGAAGAGGAAGGTTTATTAATATGTAACAGAGAACATCTGATCACAATAACTGTCCTCAATATGCATCAACTGAATGCATGTCACTCAGTTAGGGCAAGAGTTTAGTGAACGGCTGTTAAACACAATCAAGACTTTCACCAAATATCATGGTCGGTCGAATCCCAGCTTGAAGGTCAATGCAGCGTATCGTCATGCTCAATCACCAGGAACCCAAAACTATAACTGAAACTTGACAACTGTTTGGATACTCAGGTGCAATAAATAACAAAACCAAAAAATTCCAGTGACATAAAACTGTTAAGGATTGCTTTTTAACTGTTTGTTGTAGCTAATTTTACCAGCCAATTTAATTTGCTTGTCAGCATTTGTCACAATCTTCAGCTGTACATCACACGGAGCTGCTAGACAAAAAGCCATCCTGAACCAGCATGACATCGTGCTGTCAGTCTGAGGAGAAAAATTGAAGAATACATAGTTACTGGACGGATAATAAATATTTATACATCAGTCAGTAATCCTAAGCTTTGTAGGTGTGCAGTAGTTCCATGAAAATGTCAGTTGCTGTGCAAATTTTATGGCAGTGCCATTTACATATTAAGATTTAAGTCTAGTGTTTTAAGACTTGCGGTGGTTAGCAAATTTATAATGCCGCCCTATCCAAGACTAGTAAGTTAAAATATGGCAAAACCCTGATAATAACTATAGTATGACAATTGCAGACATAAAAAGGTGGTTGTTATGATTACGCCAGAGTTATCAGAAAGATAAACACGATACTCAGGTTTCAAAAACAGAGAGAAAAGTACACCACCACTTCCACAAAAATCTATTTTAAGTGTCGCCCACAAAGTCACAAAAACCCATTTTTGAAATAAAGTCAATTTTGCCAACATTTGTGTAAAAACTTAGTTGTAACATCAATGCACAAGTTGAGCGGGGGCAGCCTGTACAAACTGAAAATACGTAAATGATGAAAAAAAAATTAACAAAATTTTAAAAATATGTTTTATCATATGATATGTCACTATTTGACACAAGCGTACATTTTTATATTGCCAAGGTCATGTCACAACTTTGCTTAATTATTTTTGCACTGGGCCCTATAAAATTCATAAATTCCATCATGGTCCCACAACCACACACATGGAATTCACAGAGACATTGTTGCACTCCACTGAACTGAGGTTCGAAACAGGTGATTACAACAAACAGTCAATGCCAAACAATGCTAAACAAGATAATCCAGCTTGCTATTTTGTAACAGGGCCCCTTTAAACATTGTCAGAGCATAAGAAAATGTGTTAGAGGCTCACAGAGCCAGGGCATTATTGCCAAAGAAGTTCTAATTTTAGCATTTGTGGGATATCTATATTTGGAATTTCTAACAAGACAAATCGTAGGATACAGATTCATAGAAAAGGTAAGATATAAATTCTCCTATGGCCATGTCAACACAGAATTTTTTGCCAACTCACATTGAAACTTTGAAGGCTGTTTCACAGATGTTTCAAGGTTACACTTTGCATAGGCTTTGTCCACAGTGACTAAATACGCCAGTTCTATGTGTTTTCTACAGCTGACAGCAATTTGATTTTATATAAATTGACTTTTTCGGAAACATGTGCATTCTCCAAGCCAATGTTTTGATCAAACAGGAAGTCATGTACAACATGTACAGTGCTGCCACGTTGTTGCACTATGGCAATGCAAATGTTGCAAGTCTTGGAAACACGATCTTTTCTCAAATAAAGTGACATGGCATGGACAATTTTCAATATATTGACCTGAAATAAAATTATTTGTGATCCAGATATATCAGGTCACTTATCACTCACATACGTTTTGAAATCTTGATGCTAGTTTAATTTTTTCCCTTCAATATTCATTGGAAATTGCAATATTTTTTATCATTACTGTTTATTTCACTAAAAAAATCAAGAAAAATGCCCATTTTTGAGGCGGCCTCAGTACAAATGTATAACTTCGTTCTTGATGTTCTAAAGGTTGCTCTCAAAAATGGAGATGTGTCAACATGAGTGGCCATTGCCATTTCATTGATATGCCCGGCCACTTGTTTGGGGTAATCAGTATTTTGAAAGCAACAAAGGAAACTGAATGCCATTCATGTACACTGTGGAAACTACTCATACAATCCCTGTTCAAATTCTGAGATATTTTTATGATCAGATAAGAACCCATGCACCCACAGGCAAATTTCTGGAACACTGATCCGATGGCTAGCAAAATAACTTTTAGCCTGCCGTGTACAATGACTGGCAACAAATGTCACAAATTGATTTGAAATTGTGAAGACGAGTGTCTTGCGAAAAACAAGAGTCTTGTGAAAACAATAAAACAGGCTTTGCTTGGGAAACATTGAAACAGAGACTCCTGGCAAGGTCTAACAATTGGCTTAGGCAGAAGTTGTTTGTTGTGGTTGTACATACAAAACATAACATTGCCTGGCAGTTTTAATTTCCTTTGCAATAAACTGTGATGTCAGGCTCTAAACTGATATGTCACAGATTTAAGATTAGTCCAATCACATTCACAGATACCCTGATGATGTCACGGTTTAACTGCAAAGCGAAGTTTTCAAAAAATACGTAGCTATGAAAACGATAATAATTCAATTAAAGGTAATGGAATCACATTTGACTCGGTAACGGAATCACACAATTCCCTTAAAATCTCATCCTAAAGAGAGCTATATACATAATTTCCATCTGTGAGAACCCGAGTTCATCCAAACGGAACTACGTACATTTTGGAATATATTCCTGGGATGAGCATTGTCAATTTCTCTCTGTCATAGCTGGAATATTTTTCTTAAACAAGATGATCAGAAGAAAAAGTTGTGATTCTGTTACCCTAAGTTCGGTTAGCCATAAAAAAATTATCAGACCAATGACAGACATTCTGCGTTTAAAAAAGTTAAGTTTATATATACATAAGTCAGAATAAATCACACAAAGTCATGATTTTTTCCATTATACATATATATATGTACCTGTAATAATGCGATGTTAAAGTGATTCCGTTATACCATGGAATTCATGAATTAAGATATACTAAATGTTTTCGGAAAACATATGGTAGAAATACCAAAAGAACAGTATGCTGTACATGTTTTGTTCTGGTCTCAATGTCATAATCAAATCTATGTCTAGCACCTATATTATAAGTAGTATTAACAGAGTTAGCTCCAATAAAACATCCTGGTGACAATTAGAGGCAAGCAGCACACTGATATATATATATATGCTTTCTTGCAAATGATTATATAAATAAGGATTATACACTTATCATTATTAAAATCATATTTTTAAGGGTTCCCACCAGGGAAATTAATGCTAAGTTAAATTTGGGGTTTATAAAAACTTGATGTCAAACTCAATTAAATTTTTAAAAAGGTTTACCGGAGTCTTTGCTGGCTATTTACTTTTTTAAAGTGATTACAAGTGCTATTATATGTCTTGAGTGTCAAGGAAAATACTTGGCATGGGAAATTTTAATTCTGTTCTAAGTTAGTTATTTTGGTGATAACAACTGGTCAACACTTGAAATAGACAACAAGGAAATCTAAGATTAGGAACGGACCTGATGCCCTGGTAACCTTTCATAAAAGAAAAGTAGAAAAACAAGGAAAATCCAGGTATTTTAGTTTCAGAGGACTGGAAACTCTTGATTTGTCAGCTGTGGTCCAAATTAGATGCCAAATCGCCATGCAACAATGACAGATTTGGAATCAGTATAATTCATGTAAATACCACATTTTTAGTCTTCTAAAGATAGCTCTTTGAAGGAGGATGGATACAGAATGTAGCAGGTGTAGATCATTGGCATTATCCAAAGAACGATCACACAAATAACTTTCAATTGCACAAACTGATAATAATCATGGAAGCACCACATGTATCCACACGAAGAACGTTGGATACAATTTTTCACGTTTGGAGCACTTTAAAGAATATTGAGCCAATTTTTGACTAAATTAAGAACAATAATGTTGAATTATTTTTCAAAAGAAGAAGAAGGAAACTTGCTGTTTTAATGTTCAGTTAATAATTGCAGTGATTTCGATAGAAAATTGGTATTAATTGATATCTTGTACTACTTAAACTATGGATTTTGTCTTGAATGGACTATTCTATAATGAAAATACACCTGTCCAAGATATTTGCAGATATTGCATAGACATTCTGCATAATGATAGACTCACATAATAATCAATCACCACAAAACGCTAACACTACAAAGAAATTTGTTCATGTTTTTAATTTTGTCAATAAATTGGTACCAATTAATGCTGCTACCAATAAAATCAGTATCATATTTACTGTATGGATCTAATCACATACCCTGTATGTTTAAGTCATTCTTTCTTCATGTGCTGAGCACTGTCATTGACAAAGATGGTTGGCAAAAATGAAACGAGACAAATTTGATAACATTTTGATGAAATTGAACTTGACAAAAGACTGATCAGGTTATAATTTTGATTCAGAAATAGCTCTAGTCTGGAAAATGCTAATTCTAAAAGTTAATATAATTTAGAAGAAATGTCTTGAATAATGTCATCACGGTTGTCTATTATAGAATTGGCAAATAAAAGGAAATCAACAAATTGACTCATGTGTTCTACAGTGTGGAAATACAGAAACCTATAGTTGAAGAAACTAAAGAGACCTGATGTCAAGATTGAGGATTGTAACAAAGTAGTAAAAACCAATTTATAATCAAAACAGCAAGTTCCATTGCCTGTGAATCCCATAGGGTCAGTGACTACTATTAGGAGTTTACAATATAAGTCCAACATGCCAAAGAAATCCGGAATGCATTAGTATAGTAAATTTAGCTTTATAAATGACGCCCAAATGTAGAAACAACTTTCCAAGTGCACATTTCGTCGTGATGCTTACAAATATCTGGTTCTCAAAAGGACAAGAATCTGTTACTTCTCTTTCAATTTCATTTGGGAGTTCCATCTACCTGTTTCACTGCATTACTACAGTCACTGGAATAGGTCACTCGAAACTGGATATTTGACTTTGCCCTTTATGCAATGTTCACAGTCACTCCGTCAGTTTTTGAAACAATGAAATAATCAGAAATGACACACTTTCATTTTATTAATGAATAGGCCTACATATTCCACTAGAAAACGGCCATAAGTATTTATAACACTTAAATGCATAGCTTTTATCAGAAATAATCCATATTACTGAGTTTCAGTGTTGTAATATAATTTGAGAGTAGATTGTGACAAATCATGGCATTTTTGATTTGAGAAGACATGCAATTGGCTGTACGTTGATCAGGGCATTTTTGATTTGAGAATACATGCAATTTGGCTGTAATTTGCACTGTAATAAGTTTATAATATAAGGTAACCTACACAAAAAAAAAACGAAATAGGATGTCGTTTTACTTTGTTCTTTTGGTACCTTTATTGGAATGTTGGAAACTTTATATATGTAATTTTAAAAACTATAACTTGCATCGAAGTGTGAGATCAAATTCTAGTTTGATTTTGTTTGCCAGTCACAAGAAAAGATGATTTATGATAGCCCTATGGAGGCCCATTTTAGAAGACGACTTTTTGATAAATTATATTGTCTTTGTCTGGGCATGTTAAACAGTGTCTTTAATTTGCTGCCAGTTGCCAAGATTAACGAAGAGTCCCAGAATGCAAATGTCATCTTCAAAAATGTTAACGCAAATGTAGTTAATACAAATGTAAATGGTAATGTGCAAAATGCGAATCTGAATTATGGTACCAATTCTAAAGATATTAACTCACGTAGTGAGGATAATGATAAATCTCCTGAGAACTTAGAGTTTAATACATTGCTGAATGATCCAATATTGTCATTGGAATGTGATAGTCACTTGCCCGATATGTCAAATGTAAGGGCAATGCCTCCAGAATCAGATTGCCTTGTAGCTCCAGAGAGTAACAATGAATTGAAACTGTTAGTTTGGAATGTACAGGGACTAGGTAGTAAATTTGAAACGCATGATTTGCTCAACCAGGTGTCAGAATTCGATGTAGTGATATTTCTGGAAACTATGAAGTTAGATGATTTCTGTCCAAACACTGGAAGCTATATTTTCAAGCACTTTCAGAGGAAATATCAAAACCCACGTGCTCGTAAACCCTCAGGTGGAATCGGAGTATTAATCAAATCTAACTTGTATGATGACAAAATTGTAACTATAGCTAAAAATTGTGACTTTGTTGTATGGTTAAAGATCTGTAGACCAAATCAGGATGATTTATTTATTAGCGGAGTATATATTCCACCTCTTGACTCAAGTTCCATGGTTGCAAACTATAAGGATAACAATGCTTTTCAGCTCCTTCAACAAGATGTTGTACACTACATGCAAAAAGGCAATGTTGCGCTATGTGGTGATTTCAATGCCAGAACTGGTAAACTCTGTGATTACGACCACACCCATGGAAAAGATATCAATTGTGGTATCTCATCTCTTCAGGTTGATTTTCCTCGAATAGAGAGGCATTCGGAAGATATTAAAACTAATACATATGGTAAAGAACTAATTGCACTTTGCAAGTCTAGCCAAATGCGAATTATGAATGGTTTCTTCGATAACGATCATTCAACTGGTCAGTTTACCTGCTGCACAGCCAGAGGTACCAGCCTCATTGATTACCTAATCTGTGACAGAGGATTTATGAATGAACTGACAGAATTTTATCTGTCTCCTATTACTGTAGAGTCAGATCACAAGCGTCTCTCATTTAGTGTCAGAAGTGTGAATGCTTCATATGAACTTCAGCAAACACAGCTTGAAAAGTCTAAGCATCACAAACCATTTTACAAATTTATTTACAGAACAGATAAGATAGGTGGTTATATGTCATCTCTAGAGGATGAACTATGTCTTAACTTAATAGATGAGCTGACAGATTGCATTATTCATGATAAAAGTGTTAATATGGCCGTCTCCAGCTTGTATTCTTATCTAGATAAAGCTATTTCCGAAAATTTTGACAAAAGGTATATTAAATCCCCTTCAAACAAATTTCCAAAAAATCAATGGTTCGACCAGGAGTGTAAAGATAGTAAGCGAGCATGTAATGATTTCTCTAAACAAAATGACCTATCTACGGAAGACAATCGCAACTACTATAACTTAATGAAAAAACAATACAAAGCGATGATACAAAGAAAGAAAAGAGACTACCAAAAATTGGTTCGGTCAGATTTGGAAAGTTTTCACTCCAAAAATCAAAATGATTATTGGAAACTATGGGAAAAATTGAAATCAAGTAACTGTTCCAGTTCTAAATCAAATGAACTGATAACTTTGCAGTCATTCGAATCTTATTTTGTCAATGTCAGTTGCCCTCCCGAAAGTGCAATCTCCTCGTTCGACATGCAATTTCTGAAAACTGTTGAAACTTATGTTACAGATAGGCTTATTACTAACAATGTTGAATCTATCTTAACAGACCATCCTATTACATGTGAAGAAGTAGACAAGCAGATCAAATGCCTCAAATCAAACAAAGCACCAGGTGTTGATGGTATTAGTAATGAATTTTATAAATGTGCTTCTGAACAGCTAGTTCCCTCTCTAACCACTTTGTTTAACTACATATGGGAAAAAGGTGAATTCCCTGACAGATGGGCTGAGGGAATTATACAACCTTTGCACAAAAAAGGGTCTCAGAGTATAGCAGATAACTACAGGAAACTAACGCTTATGGCCTGTATGGGAAAAATATTCGAAGGTATATTGAACAAACGACTCATATTTCAAAGTGAGGTAATGTCAGTTGATGATCCAAATCAGTTTGGTTTCTGTAAAAACCGCAGAACCACAGACAATGTCTTCATCTTAGACACTCTAATCTCCCATCAGTGCTCTGTTAAGAAGCCGCTTTATCTTTGCTTTATTGATTTTACCAAAGCGTTTGATTTCATCAACAGAGATTTGCTGTATTACAAACTACTGAAAAGTGGCTTTGGTGGCAAACTGGTTAAGATAGTAGTCAGTATGTTTTCTAAAGCAAATGCTAGAGTCCGTTGGAATGGTGAAATTGGTGAGAAAATAGACAGTACTCATGGGGTGTTGCAGGGTGGTATTATTAGTCCAAAATTATTCAATCTATTTCTAGCAGATTTGCATGAGTATCTAGATACCAGTCAAGGGATTACAGTGAATGACACCACTTTCACTCACTTGGTGTATGCTGATGATTTAGCACTAATATCGGAGAGTGAAAAAGGACTCCAAACTTTGTTAAATAATATAGCCGCATATTGTAGAAAATGGCACTTGATTGTCAACTGCAGTAAAAGTAAAGTTATGATTTACAATACTTCTAAAAAAGGTATTACTAATCATAAATTTGTATTAGATAACATTGAATTGGAAATTGTTAATTCTTTCAAGTACTTGGGACATGTCCTAACTTCGTGTAAGAACATCCATGCATCAATGCATGGCCATGTTGCTACTCAAGCTCAAAGAGCTGTTCACTTACTCTATGATAACATTAAAAAGACTGTCGGGCACCTGTCTCCTACGCTTAGCCTTAAAATGTTCGACACTCATGTCCTGCCTATAGTAGAATATAACAGCGAAGTGTGGTTCAGTGACAAGAAAATTGATGCAATAGAAAAAATTCAGATGCAGTATTTGAAAAAGATACTTGGTGTTAGAAGGCAAACACCAACTATAGGTATTCTGGCGGACTGTGGTAGATTTCCTCTTGTCGTCCGACAACAAGTTTCAGCTGTCAAATATCTGCAACGGTTGATTGCACCCGATTGCCCCAGCATACTTAAAACTTGTTATGATATTCAAACTCAAATGCATAATTCCAAAAAGGAATGTTGGTACACTAAACTATGCAATGCACTAGGAAAATATGATATCACTATAGATGGTAATCTTCCTGTCATACCAAATGAAATGTACAAGCATACTCACAATAGGTTACTTTGTGAAATTTCTGACTCAAATATCAATCCGAAGCTAAGAACTTACAAAAGCTTCAAAACCGAAATACGTATTGAACCGTATTTAAATTGTGACCTTCCTAAACATCTCTATAGCAGTATAGCTCGTTTCAGACTTAGTTCCCATAATTTACAAATAGAACTGGGAAGACACAAGCGACCGTATGTGCAACCAGAAGACCGAAAGTGCAAAAGATGTGATATGAATGTAGTTGAAGACGAAGAGCATTTCTTAATGGTATGTCCAAAATGGACATGCCAACGTCTCAAATTAGTGAAAATTGTGGTGAAACATATTTCAGGCTTTTTAGTTTCTAGTAGGTATCAGCAGCTCTTAGCGATTGCAAAAAGTAAAATTTCTGAAATAAATATAGCTCTGGGACAATTCCTGTATTATTCACTTAATGATGATAGTGCATAGACCTACTCATTTGACATGACCTTCGCTCTTCTTGGTGACAATTGGCAAATTATAGGTACTGTTCTCATCAATGCATGTATCATATTGATTTTGTATTCGTTATTCGCCTCAGGATGTGGTGCTACTGAAAATTTTCTGTTTTAATCCTCCGTATGTGCATGTTGCTAAATTCGACTGTTATTGTATACTCTGCTATTAACTCACTTTCCAGTTTGTATATAATTTATTGGTGCATAATTGGGTGCTAATTTAAAGGTGCGCTACTTCTCTATGGTGCTCAAATTGACATTCTGTGTATATATTTTTATGTGCTTATGTATGGAAATTTATGGACAATGAAAGTAGAATGTGAGAGTTCCCTGGTGCGGCCTTATAGCGGTTACCGCTGGCTCGGTGCCTCGGAGCTCTCACACCAACTTAAATGAAGCTGTTCTAACTTATAATTGCTCACAACAATAATCCTTACACTCTATATTTTATAGCAAATGTTCAGTATTAATGTAATTGAATTGTGTATATATATGCTTATGAATGTATAGCCTAATCCCATTAGATTGTAGTTGCTTATTTTTATGCTGTATATCCATATTTTATTTTTATTATTTTATGACATATGTATCTGTTTGATGCTTTTACATGTCAATAAAATTCTATATATATATATGTCTTTTCTCTTAAAGAGTAAGTAACATGTTTTTGTGGTTGCAACATTGGCCTATCACCTTGTTTAAAAGTAATATTTTGATTATATAAAAGAGGGAAAAATTCCTAAGGTAATATACATTTAAAGGCAAAAAGAGGATATTTAATATTATGATTGAATAGAAGGGGAAATTTCCTAAAGAAATATACCTTGAAGGGCAAAATTAGGATATTTGTAAGGCACAAACATGAGACGGAAAGAGATATAAATGATAAAGAAAAGGAGACTCACCTGCCAGGTAATGAGAGGGGCTCCAGCTGAGTTGACAAGAATGTTGAGCCTAATTATAAAACATCTCCCTTTTGTGACTCATTATTCTCCACTGCTGGTTATTCCATTGGTGCAGGTTAATTGTGTGTCTGTTGGAAGTTGAGACAAGTGTGGTTGCAGTTGACAAGTAACATGAAAATTCTTCATAAATACAGGAGTATCTATCTCCCATTCACAGCAGCTGGGAGTACTTTTCCTAAACACTACTTGGTCAGGACAGTCCGGCCATTGTGCAGTATCAGAATGGGAAATTAAATGATGGAGAGTCCAACTGCTGTCACTCAGCTTCCCAGCCACCACTCTCACCTACGTCACTTGGAAGGCCATTGGTGGGAGCCATGACGTCATCTTGGAAGCTCTCTTCATTTGCATACTGTGCGCACACCAGGGCTTAACTGTCACAGTGAGTGTCAGAACTATTTGCTGGGTTTTAGTGCTAATTCTCTGTCATGATACAGCCAGTATTTAAGAGGTTGGAGGAGGAGGAGGAGGGGGGAGGGGGAGAGAAAAGAGAAAGAAAGGAGAGAGAAAGGAGAGAGAAAGAAGAAAGAAAGGAGAAAGAAAGGAGAAAGAAAGGAGAAAGAAAGGAGAAAGAAAGGAGAAAGAAAGGAGAAAGAGAGGAGAAAGAAAGGATAAAGAAAGGAGAAAGAAAGGAGAAAGAAAGGAGAAAAAAGGAGAAAGAAAGGGGAAAGAAAGAAGAAAGAAAGGAGAAAGAAATGAGAAAGAGAAGGAAAGGAGAAGGAATTTAGAAACAAAAGGAAGGAGAATGAGAACGAAAGATAGTCTGGGAAGAAGTCCTGCAAGGGAGGGTGTGAGTAAAACCGTGGTCGAAATAGACCATGTTATTTGGGGGGTCTCTCAGTTGCAAAACCCAGAGGGTAGCCGAGAGTCTTCGGGCCGCGGGCAGGCCGCCACACTCGCCCTGAAGCCGAAGATTTTCCGCCACTTTAAAAATGAATTCTGGGCATTTTAAAGACATGTTTGATCTCTGAAACTTACTTTACAAAATCCTATTGCTGATGTACAAAAATCACAAGAGGTTGTTGAATGCTTATCAAGCTATTTTGCGGCTTCATACTTATTTCTTCTTACACATTCAGCATTTGGGGGGGTTTTTTCAGGACCCCCTCTGGGTCCTACTGAAAAATGTATTTGAGGGGGTCACAAGAGCATTTGGGGGGGTCAAGACCCCCTTGACCCCCCCTTATTTCGACCACTGGCACTCAGTAAAAGCTCGGCCGATAGGTTCTTGTCCTGTCTCTGACACACTTGACCAGCCGCAACAAGCCAATTTGACGACTCTATGAACTCATTCATGCGCACGTCATGTGATCAGGTAGGCCTACACCAACAAGCAACAATGCACTCCGCACTTTATATGTATGGATGGTGAGAAAGCCAACCCTGCCAAAAACAGCCCTGCATGGGTGCAACTTTCTCCAGATCTATGAAAATTAATAACATTTAATTCTTACCTCTTTTATATCAACAGTTCAACTTAGGGTCTCCCACATATTTAAATAGCCTCTTGGCATAGAGTTTAAGACATGGAGACAAAAAATAAAGAAACGGCTTAATATGAGAAAAAGTCAAGACAAATCGAATCAGTTGGATGAAGCAGAAGGAAGTGGGAAACAATTTACACAATCGACATAATGTGTTATTGTCACAAGTGAAGTTAATCTTTTATGGTCTCATGGCAATGGATATCTTAATTCCTTAATGATAAAATTTTCTCTCATAACAAATTTTATTTTCAGTGCAATCTTTGCTTTTTTCTGCACTGGATTCTAAAAACATCAAGGTCAGGTGGAAAGAGTTACCAAACGGGGAATCAAAAGTGAAAGAATCGATGATCATGTGTGATCTCCACATTCCATGGTCATGTGATCAAAAATCAGCCAATCACAGACCAAGAACTACATTGCAGGCATAACTGATCACCATCTACATCACTAGTTTGTATTATCCCACAGCAGTGGTGCAGCTGATCTCAGTCATCTAACTGTGCATGATTAAGCACCTAAAGACATTAGAGCTGTTTGCGGATTAGCGGCCCAAACAGTTTCAAATTTAACTTCCAGCTTGGTTGTGTGATGTCACTGGCCTAAAAATGTTTCAGTTATATGGTTATTCAGTTGATTCAGTGCTTATCATATCTAGCAGCATAGGTGAAAATAAACAAACTAACTAAATAACTTGAGGTTCTTGATCAAAAAAGAAGATTAGCAGACAAACAGAAAACTGACAATGATGTGGCAAAGCCACTTTGCAAATTGAAAGTAAGAAAATTAATTTTCCCAGTGGATCGCCAATCCGCAAAAGATCTATAATGTGGTACATGTATTAGTATCTCCTTGTTTAAATTTTCCTGGACGAATGCTTGGGTACATGCACCGAGGAAAGTTGGCACCAGGATGTGGCTTATGAGTGCAGGGAGTTGCTACTTTAGTATTTATCACTTCATATCTTCAAATGCAGGCAGAGATTTAGAGCAACCAACAATTAATTCAATCAGTTAAGCATGTGAACTACACACTGAATTATGAAGGTGGAATTGCCAGTTCTCTGAGGGCAAGATTATCATTTTTGAGACATTTTCGAGAAAGCAAACCACATTGTGATAAAGGCAGCTGGTGAGTCTAGCTGGAGAAATGGTTGACCAAAAGTGTCTTTGTCTGCTCCCGCTGAAATTCTCAGGATCGATCCTCAGCCACACCAAAAAGGTTTGAGTGAAATGACAAAACAAATGTTAGCCAATATACCGACTTGTATTAGTAGTAAACTCTCTGCTTTAAACCAGTATTTGGTCTCTCTTGTTCACACAAACCTTTTAGAATCCAGTGAAAAAAATTACTGGACAGTCTTCCATGAGCGAGGGAAATTGGACAATTTATATTTCAAGAACTAATTTCTAGCCCATAATAACCACTAATGGACAATTTTTTTCCTTTTCAAATTGTCCAAACGTCAGTTAGCAGCTTCAAGTGCTTCTCAAGCAGTTCAGAAGCCATCTGGTGATCGCATATATTGTTCTTCAAAGAAAATAAAAATCCAATTCTTTCAGGCTGCATGAGTGGAGCATTTGTTGAATGATACTCTTTCTTGGATATGATACAAAGCACACTACAAAGCGTTTTCAAGCAATGTCAGGAATTGATTACAACATTTTCTACTTTGTGATTTACTATAAAAACCTTGCAGTTTCTGCTTCCATTTTTTTGCAACACCCACGCATTATCTTACAGCTTGCAAGAATTTAGATCTACATGTATATGAAAAACCCGTATCGTAGTGCGTGCAAAAATAACTTCCTGCATGTCCCGAAACTGGCACTCTCCTGAACGGAAGTGAAAATGGAACAGGCAGTTGCAAAAATAACACAGACGTGGGATGAAATTTCACCCGTATAAATGCGAACATATCATCATCTCCAGAAAACGTCGCTCCCATGAGTCACCTTATCATCTGAGAGGCCAACAGCTTAAGACTGACGACCACACGAAATATCTGGGAGTCAACATCACTTTGAAACTAGAGTGGAAGGACCACATAGACAAGATCACAAAGAAGGCAAACAAGATTCTAGGCTTCTTGCGGCGTAAACTGCGGAATGCCCCTGAAGAAACAAAAGAGAAATGGCCTACAAAACACTGGTGAGACCATAACTGGAATACTGTGCTGAATTCTGGGATCCACACACACAGGAGCAAGTGAAGAAAATCGAGAAGGTGCAGAGGAGATCAGCCAGATTCGAACTCAAACGATACCATTAAACATCCAGCATCGGCAATATGCTCCAACAACTAGAGTGGGAAACCCTCCAGGAGTAAAGAGCAAAGATGCAAATCATCATCATGTACAAGGCAACCCACAACATCATCGCAGTCGACAGCAATCGTTATCTCACACCCATCGTCATGCCCAATCGCCAAAATCTTAACTTCATGTTCCAACAAGTATCGACTACCACAAACTATCACAAGTATTCCATCGTACAATGGAACGCCCTGCAAGCCTGCTTCACTGTAAATTTGGAATTTTGAGTTAGCTTAATTGATTGGGTGAGATGGTTGCGCAATTCCTTTGAGCCAAGATAGCTTGTTGTTTGCAAGTTATAACAACATAAAGATTATCATAACTCAAAACAGCAAGCTATCATGGCTCAAACAAATTGTGCAACCGTCTCACTCAATCTTTTGAGCTAACTCAGAATTACAGAATTTACAGTGTTATGGATACTGCATCAGTGGACCAATTCAAGGCAGCGCTGGTCATGCATACCATAATAACCTAAACTCATGTCAAAGTTTTCTTCTCTGTAAATTCTGTACGTAACACCTACTTTCTATTGTTCACCTTTTTCTTTTCTATTAACAAACGCATTTGTCATCAGTTTTTAGCAGTACTTTGATGATGATGAAGATATTTGAGGCATGAGTGAAGTAAAGAAAATTTGCAGCAATGATTCTCCCACATGCCTCAAAAAGTGCCCTTTAGGATTCCATACATTTTCATCTCATATAGACGAGAATTCATAATTATGTCAAAAAGCAGATTGGTTGAGGATGTTAAGCATTGACCTAATGGCAAACATTATCGGTTTTACACAGGCTCGGGCTGAGTGTCAGTTTAGCTATTGAAATGTTAACAAAAAATATGTATCAAAGAAAGAAATTAACTTGTGTATAAAGTGAAGAGTATTTTACAAGAATTGTTTTTTTTTTTGCAAGCATGGCATAAAATTGTACACATATAATTATGTAAATATCATTTTATAGATTTTTAAAACTTTTTTTTTTGTTGATTTTAGTCGTACAGAAGCTTTATGCTTGGTTGTCTGTAAATTGTATTGTTATATCAATTTTACCGACTGTCCTGATTGATTACGACTTTAATTAAAATTTTGCTACTACTACTACTACTTACTTGCAGACAGCACTGTGTACGAGGGGCATTGAGAAAAATCAGAAAAATATTTGAAATTTTCACAGAACTATTTTCAAGTAGACCACTAACTATTTTGAAAATATCATACTTCTAGGAAATGTTTAAATTACTTTTCACTTGCCATGGAAACGAAAACTCCGTGCACCCAGCCCAGTTCATGTTTTTAGACCAACTCCAGCAATTGTAGCATACAATTTCATGTGAAAATAGAATTGATTAAGACCAAAAATATTTCCTGACAGCCCAATAGTATTTCAAAATGTTTTTCATTGCATTCCAATTTAAGTCTTTGATGAATGTCATCATTGCTTGAGTGACGAATGAGGACCGATGAAACTTTGTTTCTCCCAACCAATAAGTTTTTTTTTCTTGCTTTTTAAATTGTTCTGACAAAACAATCAGCATCATATATACATGTCAATTTTCCACCAAGAAACTGGTTGCTGGCTTAAGAATCCTCCATCAGAAAGTTTCTAGCGACGCCTTATCATCACTTATGAATTCAAACATTAAGTTTGTTTCAGTGCATGCAACCTGACAATGAAGCAGTGTTCCACACATTTGTAAGAGAGAATTTTCAGCCGTAAAACATTTATCTTTCTTGTCACTGTTTCTTTACACCTGACATCCTAACTTGGCTACCCCTGGCTTTCTCATGGCCTGGAGCTATAAATAGCTCATCAGGATGACTCTCCAGTGATGGAGGATTTCCCCCACTTCCTGTTGCAGGTCAGGTCAATCTGCAGATACAATGGTTGACAAATATATATATTCCTCCTACGGAAGCTTCAGTCGGCTTTGCTGGTGGCTAATACCTACTCAGGATAAACAAATAACATAACATAATATAAGTCAATAATGAACACCGCCAGGAACATCATCACCCTGCCAAAATCATACACATCTGAAAAAAAAAAAAACTACTAATCATGTTACAATATATGCTCATTATGAGTTGCATTTTGGGGGGAAATGTTCAATGTGTAATGCCAAGTAAAGTGAAGTGAAAAAATGTTTGTTTAAAGGGGCTATAAGCCCTCAAATCACTTTTTTTTACAAAAATGGTATTTTTATTGATTTCTTTTGTCAGTACATACCTACCTGAGTAAAAAACTAAAAGGCATCATTTAACTGTATCGATAGACATGAGAATAACACAAAAGTAGAAGACAGAAAAGTAGTTGAAGGCGAACAATTTGATATCACAAAAGTCTGAAAAAAAAAAGTTTTCACACAATATTTTTGGAACTGACATTTATCCACCTTTTTGACATCAAGCATTCAAAGTTAATTGTACATGCATATCACCAATCAAGCATTAACTTTGCCCATCAACCCTTGTCTTACATCCTGTCATACAGTATTTGTAACAAAGTGCGGGGGAAGCTGTAGTCACTAATGGGACACACCATGTGAAGACCAAGGTATTTGAGAGTAAGAAAAGTGTTGGTCTTTGTTTGACCATTGTCTTTCTGCCTCGCACTAATTGACTTCACCTGTAACACAAACATATGGTAATTGGCACTAATACCCAGGTGGTTTGCAAAGGAAAGAGACAGAGCTTTGAATGGCTCGGGCAAACATTGCGATGTTACAACAACCGAATCTTACTGTATAGGCCCATGATCACACACCTTTTGGTCAAATTGTATTCTGCCAAACCGTAGTTTAACTGTTGCTGAGAAATTCATTAAATAATTAACTACGAAAGACTGATAAACTTTAAGCTATGGAGAGGATTTAAAGTCAACTGGATTGTCAAACAAGCAAGTTGTTCTAAACGAAGTTCTTTGCCCTACAAATTCACATTGAGTGTCTTAACTTTCAACAATTAGAACAAATACTTCAATTTATTTCATTGCATAATCCACCCAGAGGCCTGCAACTGGTCTGAAATTTAAACTTGTTTGCCCTGTCTGGATGTTCCACTCTGTCTGGTTGTGTACGTTGACAATATCATTTTTTTTCCAGTGCTGTGAATTATTATTAAATGATTCACTATACCATCAAAATGATTCACTATACCATTAATCTATCTGGAATACATATGTGTTGTTGGTGTCAATCATAACAATTAGCATGGATGCAGTTTCCATTGCCAGAAATATCACTACCATCTTTAGCATCAGTAAGAGATGTAAATTGGAAGTAGTTTTATTTATGGTGCTGTTAGTCTATCTAAAGGAACTGTTGCATTGTACATATGAGGCATCATTAGACACTGATATATTGTTAGTTTGTATTTCTGGGCTAAAGCACTTGTTACATGCAAGGCCTTAGAAAAGTGGTAAATTTTCACTTTGTGCCAGATTGCTTCCACAGCTGTGCCGATTCCAGCATTTTGTAACTCATGCAGAAAGTGCGCGAGATAGAAAGGCTGTGTTACAGCACTGACTCTGGCCCCTGAGACTGACATATGGGACTGTTGCTGTCTTGGCCAAAGTTCTGTGTCATACGGGACAACTGGTTACAATCTAGATGAGTATGACATGCATCTCTTTTGGGCCAGAGAGAGTTTTGAGGATTTTTTCTATCACCGAAACAGGAAAAGGATTCTTAAAATCATTTGCCTCTCATATTGCAGTGCAGTGTAATTTAAGTACTAGTATTGAGTATATGGAGTCTCAATCAATTGTTCAACAGGTTGCATTTATCATCATTTGGTCAAGGCTGACCTAATTTTATCGGGGTCCAAATTCTGTCTTGGCTGTCCTACATCGAACACTTTTCCTTAAAAGAGCCTTTTCCTTGTATGTAGGACTGTAGATACTTACGTTTTGGCAGTTGATAAAAGCTTGCCAGTCAAGTTTGCTGAACCATGTTTTGTTGATTGTCTGCAAACCAACAACAAGATTTGAGGTCCGAACAGAACAGCAGCCATCTTGGAAAACCAACATAGCGTCACAATACAACCTGACACACATGACGTTGCAGCTAAAAATAACTCAGCCAATCAGAATGGACCGTCAGTGGGACGGAATCGGCCCAGTACTGAACAAGATGTCAATTTCCATGCAAATTTGGAAGAGCTTAAAATAGACAGGCCTTTACCTTTCTCAACAAAAATATCTTTCCACCTCTTTGGGAAAGTAGTGCAGAATAAAGTAGTTCGCACTGTCACTTGGATGTCTCCTGGATTTTCTAGTGTTGGGACACTGAAGGTCACTTGGTACAAGTTGCAATGCATTAAGCACTACCAGGAGGTCAAGATGAGTGTGCAATGTAACACTGGATAAAACAATAAAAGAGGTGAAATTACTGTCTACCATCTGAAGAGAAAACAAATTAAACTCAAAGGAGAGGAATGCATATATTGTTGCAGCATTTCTATTTTTTTTTATACTGGTGAGATGAAACAGTTGATTATTTAAGGAAATCTACTTCTTGCACAGACTGGAAGACTGGAAGATATTTGTTTTAAAGGGGCAGGGTACAAATTCATCGAATCTGAATAAAACCCGACATTCATGAAATATGAACTGAAGTCCAGGCAGATTCATCACATTGAGCTGACTCAGCACAAAAGTGTATTTAGGACACTGGGATGAGATAAACTGGGCTTCCCTTTATGCATTTTGGGTCAGAGGTGTACAAAGAGAGTGCCACTAAGTAAGGCTTCCTTGACACCATGTATAAATTGGGTATGATGCGAAGGACGGGCAGTTCA
Organism: Platynereis dumerilii; assembly: GCA_026936325.1. Taxonomy (NCBI): domain Eukaryota; kingdom Metazoa; phylum Annelida; class Polychaeta; order Phyllodocida; family Nereididae; genus Platynereis; species Platynereis dumerilii. The sequence continues at coordinate 3,411,873 of JAPTHN010000041.1, forward strand.
TAACCCTCATGCATTATGGTAAATGACATCTCAATGTAAGTTTTGATTATTATTCACCTTTAATAATGCTCTCCTATCACCAACAACGTTAATGGACATTATGTCTGTTTTGAGGCTTTAAAAAAAAATCCATGTTGGTTTTTTGCTTTGAAATTAGGTTTTTCAAAAAACCATTTTGGATCTAAAAAACCAAGTTTGTCTGAAATTTTTTAGAGTGTTGAGCAACTCATGCAAATACAGTATGAGTTTGGTTCTCTTCATGGTCAGGATTACTTGAGGTACTACATGGCAGAACCAGTAGGGGGCTACTGGTCCCATTGAATCAAGGGCAACCCCAGAAGTTGTAACTCAGTTTGCACAGCCTGACAGCCCAAAATGTGTGGTTAAACTATTTTGCACATATTTCGATAAATTACCTGAACAGGGCAGATTTTACAGGCGACCATTACCTAACAAGGGTAGTGAAATTAACTTTAGCAAACAAGCTGTGGAAGGAATAGCCTGGAAAAATTATCCCTAATGCCATGAGTGAAGCAGGATTGACATTTCAAACCGTAACATCACCAGACATAGTGAGATGGTAACATTGTCACTAACATGTGCCACCAGAATGTACCAGTGAGGCTTTGATGAGCAGTCAATCAAATCTCGAACTGGTCACAGATCTGATGCTGTCAGAGTCTACAAAAGACTCTCAGTTGACAGACTGAGATTAGTAATTATTTGCAGCCACCCAAGCCAATGAAACGTGCACATGATGACAGTGATGCTACGGATATGCCTGCACCTAAGATTCCAGCTACAGCAACTTGCACTCAGTCTCAATGTGATGAGGCTTTTGACTCTGACACTTTGATTATCCATGTTCCGGACTCGATATTGAAAGTTGTAATAGCGCAAAAAAAAGGCAAAAAAATTACCTTTAAGTTTTAAGTTTCAGCTGTGAAAATCGTGGGCCAAATTAAAGGAGATTTTGGGAATTGTGCTTGCCTTGTTTAATACTTTTGTTTAAATCCATATAACTTCACTGCGTATTTATTTATGTTTCTTGGTTGGAAATTCAGTGTTTGATACTGCTTCACTGTTCTTCACTGTTTGCTTTATGAGCTTTGTCAAACAATGAGGCTTACATATCCTATATACTCCCATGGGCATACAAGTGAACAACAAAGAATATAGGATATAGCCTATACCAGGGAAATACAGGCCTCTGATTGGCTGATGGCTCATAGGTATAGTATAATTGCAGTTACGTATCCTTTGTGGGTCCTCCACTGATATTGACAATGATTGTATGGTAATTATCAATTTATCATGCAATAAAGTGGCAAAAATGAGTGAGAATCCTGTTGAGATTGACACCTCATACTCAAGAACCATGCTTCGCTCTCATCAAAGTTCATGGTTCTTGAGTATGAGTTAAGGCATAAATTATCATCAGTGAGAATACAACTTCATGAGCTACAGCATACTGAACGTACTACGTAGCCTACCAGAAATCAGTGCAATTGGAAATACTATTCAATATTCATAACTACACATACGTTGTACAACACTCAATCAATCAAGCATTATTTTCATAGAATTGCAAGAAAGCTTTTGCTAATGTTAACCATTTATATCTTTCTTGTACCTTTCTTTACACCTGACATCATGACTTGGCTACCCCTGACTGTCACATGACATGGAGCTATAAATAGCTCATCAGGATGACTCTCCAGTGATGGAGGAGTTCCCGCCACTTCCTGTTGTTGGTGAGATCAATCTGCAGATACGATGGTTGACAAATATATATATTCCTCCTTGGGAAGCTTCCTGTGACTTTTGCTGGTGGCTTATACCTGCTCAGGATAAACAAATAACATAAGATAATAATGTACATGTATAAGTCAAAGAGGAAAATGACACCATCTCCTTTATGGCATCAAAAATGTTTGACATACAGTTTGGACTCATATAAAAACATCAAAGCCTATTGCGATGTTTCAAATCTTTCAAATATTTAGATATTAACAAATTAAAATATTTCACGGAGCAATCACAGGCCACTTATTCGCTGGCGTTGGCATAGTCTCCAAGGGCTTCCTACTTTTTAAAAATTTTTACTATTTTTTGTTGTTGTAATTTTGCAAGTTCTATGTATTTTCAAAGTTCCCCCCAAAAAAGTCCACAATCTGCTTTCAATATTCAGTGAAATCTGAGTGCCATAGGCCATTATTGTGCATGGTATTAATTGAAATTAGATTTGTTTGATTGTGTGTATTGTTCACTTAAATTTTAGTCAGGCAAAGTATACATGTTTCACAACTTGCATAATACAATGTACGTATATTTTTTTTTTACCCCACCGATGTTCACTATTCAGTCAGAAAAATAAAACAAGGCTTTAGACTTATTCCAAACTCCTATTAACAGCGACAAAATTCGTCTAGTCTTGTTCTGAACATGACCTGAATTTCGCCAATGAAGCCTGTTCCATCATTTCCCATCGTACCTGTTGAGCACTTGCTGGGAGAAGCATGTTCCTCATTTTGTAGACAATGCAAAATGCTAGGTATTGCTCAGTAATTTGTATAATTCTGAAAGCATTTACCAAAACAAGCATCCCCTTGCTATTTCAGTGTCAAGGACTACAGATGAGAATACTTACATGTTATTACTATAAAAGATTGCCATCATGTTTACTGTTCTTTAGCGGATATTGTTCCAACTTTCATATAACCGCATGTGTATGTCCCTTTAGCATCACTTTTAAACAAACATCGTTTATTCTATTTAGCAATACCCAATATATCAGTCAATCAATGTAATGTTTTGATAAAAACAAACTTAACTTCAGTTTATACTTCTTCAGTCCAAGTTTGAGAATGAACCATTTTTCAGGTCATTCAAAATAATATGAGCAGACAGGCATCATGGCCACTAAGTAACTCTCTGATATTCAGTTTCTTATGAAGTAACAAACCCAAGCAGACACTCAGCTGTTTAGGTATTCTTATGGCACAGACAGCCGCCCACACTTAATTCGATACTAAATATTGCAAGGGAAGGCCATGCTAAAGTGTGAGAATGATGAATTGCCATGGGAAAAATGTTCAGGTGAGAAGAGTCCCCAGGTTCCAAATGACCTCAGAGGTCAAGCCTGTTGGTCTTTTTTATTGCTTTGCCTTGAATCAGTAACTTGGTAGTCTTTGCAATAGTGTCACAAATATCTTGCAACAACATAAAACATTATCATAGTCATTGCACAGTGTTTCAAGGCTTAAGGCTGCAACATGAATTTCTGGTTTGTTACCCAAAGAAAAGAAGTGTGTTGGTCATTATCATAAACCAGCAGACCAACCTAAAGTACCTTCCTGAAGGAGACAATTTATGAAAGTCGATAGACATAGTTGTATTTGCAACTCTATATCACATTAATACATACTCAATTACTCATCTACCCTTGCTAGAGACAAGCATACACCAAAAAAAAGTGGTTTGCATGGGTATTTAACACAGTTGTTACATGCCTGTCACCCTTTCCAAAAGACACACACTCATAAAGTATTTATAACAAAGTGCGGGGGAGGAAGTGGTTGCTAATGGGACACACCTCACAAATCCAACGTTGTTTGGAGGTGAGAAGAGAGTAGGTCCTTGTTGGATTGTTGTCTTTCAGCCAGTTACTAATTGCTTTCACCTGCAACACAAACTAATGGTAATTTCCTAATACCCCGGCAGCTCACAGATGGAAGGGACAAAGGCGTGGAGCTCGCTCTACAAACACAGTGCTGTAGCAATTACAAACCTACTGCGGTGAGAGTAAAATGAAATGCCACATGCATGTGCCAAACCCTCATGCAGCTTACTTAAGTTGAGCTTAAAAAGTTATTTCCTAGTTTTTGGCAATTTTGACTGGTTGGTTCAATTCCACAGTAACTATCAAAATTGGATGCATTAATTCCAAAGAAGTGGGGTTGGGTTTTAACTTAAAGGAAGAAGAAGATTTTTTCATGCCATACCGTTATTATCACAAGATTTAAATTAAACACCAGATCAACTAAATTTCAATACTTTATAAATAACAGAAAACCTCAAGTGTGTCGATCATTTGGTTGCTGACTACATTTGCTCAGAAGAATCGAATCACCTGGGGATGCCAGGTCAGCATCACGTGCCTGAGAGAGAACCTTGGAGGTCACAAAAGGTCAAAGGTCAAGGTCACTGCATGCCACATCAAGTTAACGGGCCACAGGTAGTCCTTGGCATTTGTGTCTTTTGCACCGTAAGCATGATAATCTTTTGCGCGTTCCATATGCCTGATATACGGCTGTCAATAAATGGAATGTTTCAATTTCAATTTATTTACCACTAAGAACAAAGAAATACTGTATGTATACACAGTTATTGTTCATAAAACATTGTGGTATCATGCAGCAACCTAAACGGTAAATATATCAAGCAAAGCAAGAATAGGGATTTTTTTTCTTCTTCTTTCTAAACCTTTTTCTGCAGAAATGTAGCAGACTTAGCTTCTCAAATTTCTGCACATTCAGTTGTCTATATAAATGTAAATTAGGGACAGTTAAGTTCATTTGACTCTTTGCTGTCTGACCTGCGCTGAATATTATGTAGTGTCATTTAGACTGAAAAATTCTCGACAACTTGTAAAAATTTCAGTTGCAAAACAAGCCTTAAACAGGATTTCTAGTATTATTTTCAAAAAAATGTTGTTGTCAATAACATTTTACGGATGATTTCATATTTGTAGACACGCTGATTGTGATTTTTTCCTGGGACATGTATTCTATTGAGATAAGTGACATCAAAAAAATTATGACATCACTTTTCCCAATAGAATAATATGTCCAAGAAAAAGATTCATATTCAGTCTCAGTGTCAACAAATATGCAAACATCTGCAAGTAAGATAAAACTATAATTCACATAGAAGATGACAAACAAAGCAGTTAACACTAGCTGTGGAGCTATTAGCAAACAATATATATCTGATTTGCAAATCTACTTTTTGTTAACTCCAATTCTCCAACTATATGAGTCAATGAAAATGCATTAATTTGAATTAAACAGTGATATTTCCACACAGCACTGACCCACCTCCTCCAGTCGTTCCTAAAGATGACCTTAATTTCGACTATGAAGCCTATTCCATCATACCCAGCTCACCATATACACGTACTTGTCGCTGTTGGGTGGAAGGAGTATGTTACTCATTTTGTAGACAATGCAAAATGCTAGGTATTGCTCAATAATGTGTACAATTATGGAAGCATTTGTCAAAACAAGTATCCCCTAGCTTTTTTCAATGTCAAGGACTCCAGATGAGAACACTAACATGTTATTACAAGTATATAATACGTACCATTATGTTTACTGTTTACTGGATGATATTATTCCAATTCGATATAACCTCATCAACATTACTTCAGCATTACCTTTCAGCAGATATCATTTATTTTATATGTTTTATTTAGCAATACCAATATATCAGTCAATCAATCTCTCCTTCTATTATTCATATGTAACTTGTAGTAAAAATGTAGTATACATACATACATGTACAATATAGATGCCTATATTTTCATTTAAATACACATGCATGCCTTTGTAATGCTTTGAAAAACTGAACTTGAATTAATACTTCACAGTCCAAGTTACAGAAATTCCATTTTTCCAAGTCATTCAACACAACACAACATTGAGCAGAAGGAACCATAACCACTAAATAACTCTCTGATATTCAGTTTCTTATGAAGTAACAAACCCAAGCAGACACTCAGCTGTTTAGGTATTCTTATGGCACAGACAGCCACCCACGCTGAATTCGATACTAAATATTGCAGGGGAAGGCCATGCTTAAGTGTGTGAATGATGTATTGCCATGGGAAAAATGTTCAGGTGAGAAGAGTCCCAAGGTTCCAAATGACCTCGGAGGTCAGGCCAGTAGGTTTTGACTGTGACAGAAGATTTTAAAAGGTGGTAAACTAAGTTGTATTTACAACTTGTTATCTCATTGATATAGTGATATACCCTCGCAAAAGAGAAGTAGTTAACTGCAGAGACTATACTTTGTTACTTACACACCATTTGAGGTCAAAATGAATATTTTATATACATCAAGTATTCTACTCAGGTATAACGTAAAGTATTGTCGTGTTTCATGAGTCTTTAATACAGTTTTTAGTAACAACAAGGTTCACACTCATCAAGTATTTATAACTGAGTGGGGGAGGTAGCTAGTGGGACACACCTCACAAATTCAGTGTAGTTCCGAAGTGAGAAAACAGTAGCTTCTTGTAGGATTGTTGTCTTTCAGCCAGGTGCTAATTGACTTCACCTGCAACACAAACTTATGGTAATTTCCTAATAACTGTGTGGCCAAGAGTAGAAAGAGACAAATGCTCGAGAGTGCTGGCTCTGCCAACACTGCTCTGTAACAGCAAATATCTCAGTGTGAAGGTTATCCTGTTGCTGCATCATGTGACTGAGAAAGAACCCTGCCCTGGCAGGAGGTCAAAAGGTCAAGATCATTGCATGACACATCGAGTTTATGGGTCACAGGTGGTCCTTGGCATTTGTGTCTTTTGCATCTTCAGAATGATAATCTTTTGTGTATTCCATATGCCTATTTTTATCAAGCCTATCAATAAATGCAAAATCACCCATCAACCTTCACTGCAGATATATCAAATCAGGACAACCAATTTATTTCTTCTTCTTTTAGAGCCTTTCCCGCAATCAGATTGGGAGACAATATTATTCAACCTACCGCACCTGTTACTGATTAGGTCTGATTTGTGGCTAATACACATGTTCAAGGTGTTTCCAGTTATTCAATTGGTTATTAGGTAATGTCTCTCTGTTCCTAAACACAAAATGTCTCATTGTGCCCCACAATGCATTCTTTGATAAGTTTAGGATTCCTGTGGGCCACACCTAAACTCTGAATCATCAGCTCACGAAAATAACCGAGGTTCGAATCCCTGCTGATTGACTTGCATTATCGCATGATTCATGCAGAATTACAACAAAAGTTATTGCGGCAAAATTATTATACCACATTGAAAATGTGAATTTCTCTCAGACAAAGCTGTAAAATATTTTGGATCATAGGGCAATCTTCCAGTCAATTAATTAAGTTAACACCTGGTGAAGATAAGAGCGTGACAAATTAAGAGGTGAAAAATAAAAGTGTTGTTTATGCACTGAATCTTGCTGCAAAATATAGCTAGCTATGTAGTGATTAAAATCCAACAAACTCAGCATTAAGCTGTGACTACAATTACGTCTTCTCCTACATTTTCATCAAGGGCTCAGAATTCTCCTGATTCCCTGTCTCTATTGAGATAAATATTTTCAGTCTAAAAACTGAAAAAACACATCAAAGGCTATTTTTGAGTAGCCAGCGGCAAAGCTGCATCACTGGTTTAGGCCAGAAAGCTGCGTGGGGCAAGTAGAAGTGCTAGACAGAAGATGTTAGGGTTGGGAGAGAATGTTAGGGTTGGGACTCTCGCCAGTTTATGGAATCAACTGTAAATACAAAAGCGCAGGGGCATCTTTTCTCGTGATAATGAACTGAGTCACTCTAAAGGAAAGATATTGTATTTGCGACTTGCCACTCCTTGATGTGTACACAAAGTGTCAAAAATCAATTTGTATTCGCAGTTTCAGAACTTCCATGGCTGCAATTTAGCACTCTGGCCTTAAATGTTGCATATTACTATCAAAACTAAGGGTTTTAAATCAGCAAAATTTTGCACGTCACACTAAAATGCTGAGAAATTATCATTTTCTGGCTGTTCAAGAGTTCATATATTTTGAATCGGCGATCCAAATTTTGCTGAAATTTTAAACATTTATTTACATGGTGTGTATCCCCAAAGCATATATATCACTCACAAATATCCACAAATATCCATAAAAGACTGTCGTGGATTTTGGCTTAGTCTTTACTACAGTGCCCCCTACTGTGGATATTAGGGTGGATTCTCATTGGCCAAGATATTAGGGCGTATTCTTATTGGTGAGTTCACTATTATCCAAAGTTGGATATTTATCGAAATCCACAATAGTATAAAAGAGTTATTGCGAGTGACTTGGGCGTGTATCCAAAGTATAAGATCTTTGCCAAAATCCACTAGGGTAATGCTCTTTGAGTCGGACACTTAGAGGGTGTTACCTTGAGTCGGACACTTTTTGTTGGGCTGTATTGACCAATTGAGAGCTCCTATACCTATGTATTTGGTACCATTCTTTAGCTTAAGACCTCTTTTATCTGTTCAAAAAGTTTCAGCGTGATACAAATAAGTATAGTGGGTTTTTCATGACCCTGAAAATGGGGAAAAAACTCCGTTTTTCACTTTTCTGTTTGATCAGGAATTGAGTATTTTAGTAAATTTTCTCCAGATTGAAAGGTTTTATTCAGGTCTATGGTATTGATTTGACCTTAGATTGTCATTAAAATGGTTAGTACTGAGCTCAATGTATTTTGTGCTCTAATATGGCATCTATTAATTGATTGGAAGGATCTTAAACAAATGTACTTCAATGCCTTGTAACTGTCCGACTCAAGGTTACCCCTCTCTTTTTTTAAAGTCCCAAAAATAACCCAATACACAGTGTTCCAATCATGCAAATTGTCAATTTTTTAACAGATTTCCGGAAAACGTTCAATTTGATACCCTGGTTAATATAACCTCTTACCCTTTACCCTGGCCAGATATCACTTTCTAAAATGGCTTGAATCCAACTGTCCGACTCAAAGAACATTACCCTATAGTCGAGAGTGAGCGATAATGAGTGATTTACGCATGCGCCCAAAGGACCTATATTTGGCTCAAAGGCCTCGCGGATATTTCGAAGGATGCGATGACTTTGGGAAAGTCATGCCAAAACGAGTCGTAATGCCCAAAGGCCCTATAGTTTGCTAAAAGACCCTATAATTTGCCAAAATACCCTATATTTTGCCCAAAATACCCTATATTTTGCCCAAAGGCCTAATACCCATGCCCAATAGGCCTATTGGGCACAATAGTGGATATTGGCGGTAACACATGGCATCTCACACCAAAATATGGTACTATAGGCTGATACACACTTAATGTTGTGTGGTTTATAGCAGATAGAAGTCTGGCTTCACCTGAAATACGCAAAAATTTCCCCAAGATTTATTTATCTGCACATTTGAACATTCATTTATCTACATGGAATTGCACAATAATTGCATATGCATTGCAAGGAATATATCTTGAATGGAATAACACTTTGTGAAATCCTGTGGAAAAGAAATAAAAAATTGTGCCAACCTACCTGGAAACTGCACAGGCACTTAATTAAATATCAAAGATATCTCATGGTTATAGGCTACTTTGCAAGAATTTTTCCACAGTGATTGTGGGTTTCCATAGTTCAAAGCAATTTATTTTAAATGGATTGTATTTTTATGAAGTGAGTGAGTGAGTTTGTGTTTTACGCACCATCAGCACCGGTGTGGGCTATTTAGAGGCAATGTATTTTAATGTAATACGCATTCTCCAAACCAAATTATGATCAAATATGAAACAGTCAAGTGGCTCCACCATGGACACCCATGATAATATATATACTGTAAAGGATAACAGTAATAGTTCTAGAAACCAAAATAACGGGGGGGGGGGGGAGATATCAAAACAATGTTATGGCCATATTCGAAAATTAACTGATATGGGTATACATACTCAAAAAAAAACCTTAAAACCTCCGAAATTGTAAATTATAGCAAATATTGCATCGTAAGGATCATTCGGTTGCCGCATAACTTTGCCCAGAAGAATCATCCAGGGATGCCAGGTCAGCATCATGTGACTAAGAGAGAACCCTGGAGGTCACAAAAGGTCAAAGGTCAAGGTCATTGCATGCCAAATCCAGTTAGCGGGTCACAGGTGGTCCTTGGCGTTTGTGTCTTTTGCATCATAAGCATGATAATCTTTTGCGCATTCCATATCCAAACTATTATTTAGGATATTTTACAGGCTGTCAATAAATGCAAAATCACCCAGCCAGCGACTCTTACATTAGATATATCTATCAAAGCGAGAAACTTTCTTTCATTCCTTCTTTTTGAAGCTTTTTGCTTCAATCAAAAGAGAGAAATGTAGCAGACTTCTCTTCTCAAATTACAGCAGATTCAGCTTTCTATATAAATAAAAATTAAAGACAGTTCAGTTCAGTTGACTCTTTGTTGTCTGACCTCCACTGAATAATGTAGTATCAGGTAGACCTGAAAAATTCTCAACAACTTTTAAAAACTTCAGTAGTCAAACTTAAAATTAGTTAAGTTCCATAAAACTTTATTTCAGACCGGAGATAGTCAAATAAAGCAGTTAACAACAAATATCTGCTTGGCAAAATCTTCAGTCTACAGGCATTTCATGCCAAGTTGTCAGCTCATTATAAATCTGTCATTGAATATAAATGAACTTCAAAAAATTTAAAAATCATCCAGTGCAAGATTTCTAACAAGAACAAATGAAGTCTCCCACCACTATAGCTTGTAATATCATCTATAGATGTGTTGTTACCAAATTTCTTGTCAGTGTTTTCCAGATAATCTTCTCCTTGTCAACTTCATTTTCCGAGCCATTTATCTCAGCGGCTGAGATTCCCTCTTTAATTCTTCGAGCCAAAAGATCCGGCATTTTGAAATTTGACACTGGACACCAGGCTGCTTTGGAAGCAGAAGAGCATTCAGTGCAAAGTATTCAATGCAGAAATTTAGACAGGCAAAGTACTCCTAACACAGAGTTGAGAATTTATAAAATTTAATTCCCATTGTAGTTACATAAGAGGCCCTATAGGCTGCTTATACCATTCGACACCTCTGTCAGCCAATCACATGCCAGCATTTTAGGGAAATAATTCCCATATTTTTTGTTTTCCAGTTATCCTCTATCCTCTAATGTTTGACTGTTTGAGTGTTTGTCTCATGGTATCAACCGGTTATTCACCATGGGATCAGGAATTGTGTTTTTCACACCTTCGGCTAAAGCCTTTGGGTGATAAATCACATATTCAAATGTGGGTCTTTTAACAGATGACATGCAACGTAAATTTGCCATTTCAGCATTTGACCTATTTGACTTTCTTGGTAATGAATTAATGTGCATTCGACAACAAGGAAGTTCAATCAACTAGAACATTGTCATCACAAGCTGATTGCAGTCATTTGTAACTTTGCATAATTGTACAAATTAGGTGATCCATTTCTTGGACTATCTGTTGTACCTAAGACAATTTTACAAGCCACTGACAGCTGGGTGCTCCGCTGTAGGTCTTTGCTCGCATGGGTTTGAACCCTGGGTGGGAACCTGAAATTTTCCGTGGCCTTCATGAGAAAATCCCAGCTGGACAGACTTCGGAACACATAATTGGCAACCCCTTGTATCAAGTGTCTGTGCTGGGCAAGTAAAAGATCCCTCACATGGGGATGAATGTGGAACATGTTGAGACTCAAGCTCTTTCAAGCCCATGTCATCAATCAACCCTCGTAAGCACCCAGAACTGGGCTTAGAGGATGGCGCTTATCATATCTATCTTAGCTCTAGGGCATCAATTCCAAATCTTGCAATTCATGACCAAGCGTATGGGATATTAAACAGAAGTGGGCTTCATCCAGGGTTCGGGTGAAAGAAGATTGAAACAGCTGTCCAACATAGTCTCACGGGAAATCAAACCCAGAGAATGGCCTGCTACAAGCTTGCTACATCCCAAAACATCCACTGAACTTCATCATATTCTTATTTTTAAATTTAGATTTTACATGTTTATTCATATCTGCAACAGCTGAGACTTTCAATTAGAAAATAATAACTAATGTCAAAACAGCAGATTTCCGCCCCCGACTACCTCAGTTAGTCCATTAGCATTTCCAGAAATGAACTATTTCTGATTCAAAGCTAAAACCTGATCCGCCATCTATCAAGTCCAATTTCATCAAAAGGTTATCAAATTTGCCATTTCTCTGCTTTGTTAACAACTTTGCAAAACAGATGTAAGCATTTGGTGGACATAAACAGTCTTTTCATCAGACTTAAAATAACAAATGGAGAACTTTGTTGTGACAAAAAAAGATAATAAAAGGAGTTTTTACATTCGCAAAGATACAATAGAACTTGCAAGTAAGTAAAAAGGGTAATATATTGCCATTGTTAGTATCTGCAACAAACTGTTTTTGGAAGCATGAATTCTAATAACATGTATATAAACTTTTAATGACAAACAGAAATTTCAAATACAGATACATGTGTCAATCAAGAATTGAAAATCAAAAAATCGAAAATTTCAAATCTACATCTACAGTACTCTATGTTACCAAAAATAATCTAGTGTCACATCATAATAAATGACAGGTTTCGTAGTTAATGTAAAATTGTCTTTCATAGTTCATGAAATATGCACATTGGTCCCAGTTTCATACATGATATTGCACAAGAGTCAATAAAAGCAAAGTTACGATATGTATCTCGACATAGACAGCAGCACCGGTGAGAGTAAAGTGCTAGGAGGCACGAAAGTTTTAGATTTTATTCACATTATTTTATTTAGAAAAGAACCCACAGCATGTATTATGTCAGGGCTTTTATTTGACATGAGTATTTTAAACTGTTGTATGCTATCAAGATCAGCGGTAATTAGGGATTAAGCTGCTAGCTTTATTTACAAGTTCTATTCTCTGAGCAGTTTTATTGTTGCACACTAAAAGGCAATGTATTTCGTCTTCAATGTCACCTGTGTCACATTTATCACATTTTCTAAGCTCTATCGGGGTCTTGGGTATATTATGTCTTCCTGTCTCAATTTTTAGATTGTGAGAGCTTAATCTGAATCTCGCAACATTAGTGTATGTTTTCTTTGGGAGATTCAAATTTAGATACAGTTCCAGGCAGTAGCTTGTCTTAAAGAGTTTATATACCTAAAAACATATTTGAGGCTCTACGGCTATATACTGGCTAATCTTTGATAACTAGATTATTACATTTTGGCCTTGGGTTTCACAAACGTATCAAAGACATAAACCCAGGCCCACAAGTAACTCTTATGTACAGCAATGAAAATTGGCAGTCAAAAATGGCAAGTCGAATTATTCAGACTTTTTTTTGAAAGACAGCGAAGCAGTTGGATACCACTGCCCATCTTTAAAATAATTCAACAAGTTATGCTGTCTCCATGGCATTGATGAAACATAATTCGAAATTTTCTCTCATTGCTTGGCGTTGGGGCCAAAAACACTGAAAACAGACCACAAGCCAAATATAACAAAATTACAAAATTGAAACAACAATAACTAAACTTGCTCAAGGCAATTAGTAACGAGACCCATTGAAGAAATTGTGTCGCCGCTAGTGGGATATGTCTAAAAAAGAAGCCCTTGAAGAAAGAGATTCTGAAAGGAAGATGATGGATGGACGGATGAATGGGGCTTTACGTCCTGTATTTATGCACTTGGCAGGCTAATTAGGACAGGAGGAGGACACGGCAAGGAGGTGAAGGATGATTGAAGCAGCTGTCCAACATAGGCCCTGGTGACCCAGCAAGAGCTGGATTCGAACCCTGGACCCAGCGCTTGGCAGTCCAGCACGCTACAATTAGACCAACCCTCCCCCCTCTGAAAGCAAGAACATAGCCAAGAAGGAAAAGGGGAACGCAAAAGAAACCCCAATTAATGACAGAAATCATCATCACGGCAGAATCTGAAAAATCACCATTTAACATTCATCCTCAGTAAGAATCTAACAAATGGGAAACGCAGAGGCCTGACACTCAAGTGACTCAACCACAGAGCTGACCTCTGCACCAGAAACAGGTGGCAGCTTTGACAGAGTGAGGAAATAGGAAGACGAAAGAGAGAAGCATAACCATTGGAAACATAATTGGGTTGAATAATTAACCATTTCTAAAAATAGCCCTTTCCTGCAAAACTGGGATGACTAGCAACTTTCCAGGTCATCTTGGTCATGTAGAATGCCGGGTATCCAGGAAGTGTGGGTTACCATGGAAACAATGTCAGGACATATTCCTGCATATCAGGTATCATAAAATTATAAAATTCCAATACAACTCCATATGACCTGGTCAGAGAGCAAATCGAACCAAGAACCTAAGAGTTGGTAGCCTAGCACGCTACCACTGTGCAAACCCTGCCTCCTACAATTTAAAAGACATCCAATTAGGATATTTTTCTTGAAGGTCCACTGAAAATTTTGGTCTTCCCACCTAGAGCACACAACACTACCTACGCAAGCAGGCAATGACGATCAGCGAAGCAGACCCGACCCATGCCCATTGCCCAGCTGCATACTAAATTTGTCGGCGATCAGCTGAAAGTGTGGGTTCAGAGGACTTTCAAATAATTTATACTAATTGCTGGTTTCATGAATATTTGCTTATCTATTCTCTGATCAGAGATATATATGAGACACTCCAAAGGCTACACAGGAAGGAAAGACCCACAAACAGAATTATCAATTAATGGTTGGGTTTTCGAGTTAGGGTTGCATCCGATGTCTTCTTCATACTCCACATACACGTATACCGAAAGAAGGAATGTTGCAAGGTGTTTGTTTTTATGTGTAAGCATATCTACGTTTATTTCAGTTCTCTATTTCTGTCATTGGATTTAAGTAAGGAATTATCTGTTGGCATCAAAAACATTGATACATTAAACCAGTTTCAAAATAATATTAAGAATTTCATGTTTGTCTCAGTTGATATTTTTGTGCAGATTTTTGTGCCTACTATAACTGCCCATGAGACATAAGACATATATTTTGCAGATGGGGGAGGGAGAGAAAATGGCAAATTAGGGGAAATTCTGACCAATATCAAAGCAGATGTACTGGCAGGGTCACATTTGTAGCATGTAAAAATTTGGGGAAAATAGTGACAGCCTTCTCTCCCCCAGGCGGCAGGAGGAGCAGATGTATATACTTTTTGACCAACCCTTCATTCCACTTTACAATATGATTTCTGATAACATTACATTAATTAACAAAGCCCTCTCACTGGTCCCTTTTATTATATAAAGAAGCCCTTGCAATTAGACAAAATACAGTGGGGTGCGAAAGTTTGGGCACCCTTTGAGAGGGGTCACATTTTTTCAAATTTCAGACATGTCATTTTCAGAATCTTTTCAATGTCAATTGTGTGAGTGAAGGATACCCATGCACTCAATTTTAGCCAGAAAGAACAATATAAATATAAAAATGTAAAAAACGTGGGTCTTTTTGTCAAATTTTACATGTGCATAAGTTTGGGCACCCCTACAGATTCTGATCTTGATTTTCTATAATTCTACAGTAAATCAATATAAAAGGTCTTGAACGCATTGGATAATAACGTAAGCATCCCAGGACTTAATTTCTTGTACATTTCTTATTGTTGTCCCCAACAGAGTGACTCCAACCATTGCGTCTTTGTGTTACCTATTGCATCAATTGCACATGTCCAATTATACTGAAAGTCTTGAACATTTCTGGGCAAGGAGAGCTGGTTAGCCTCTCCTTTACCTAAAATAAACATTTTATCTAAAAATTACCAAAAACGTTTAAGATTTCCATTATTTATTTAGGTTTATATGCTACAAAATTAAAAATATTAATGTGCAGTTCAACTTTGTGTTGCCAGCCAGGGACTAATTTTGCTGAAACAATTTTAATTTGGGTTTAATTTTGTTTATATTAAGTAAATTTCGCAATTTTGTAACAATTTAATCTTATATAACACCCTCAGAGACCCCCACAGGTATGACACTGAATGTGGTCCATAGGTCCATCATTCCACCGTCAACATGCATATGTGAAAAGCCAAGCTATCCAAGGTATCATGATTACATAGCTTAATCTGACTGTCTGAGTCATGCCAAAGGACCCTTCTAGCTAATTGGAAGCATTCTGAATCAGACATTGTTGTGTTGAGACAAGGGAGTAAAAAAAATGCATTTAAATGGAATCGCTCCGATACACCAAAATGTGATAAACAAGTTTGACTCTCCAAGGGCAAGAATAGGCAGGCCAAAAATTATAAATACCAGCTGTATTAATTCCGGAATTGTCATTTCTACACAACGCAACTCAAAAACAGCAGGTTTTGCAAATATTTTAACAAGAAAAGCCATGTACTCTGACATAGATGTCCAGGAAGTTTAACTTTTGTGACATTTTAGGTATTTAGTTGGATATAAGTCTGAGCAGCTCCTAAATTTCATCAAAGAATAATCTGTCATGTTTAGGTGATGAAAAAATAAACATGATAAATCAACTTTTTCAGCTCCTGGACTCAAAATAATGGAAATTTTATTAAATAAACTGACGGACCTCGGGTACGTCAAATCTGCCAAGTTCGGAGCCATTTTGTAAGCGATTAAAATAAAAAATTCACACAAAATGAAGTCCTGGTATGCTTACATTAATATCCAAAGCATTTCAGAGCTTCTATATTGTCTTAATGTAGAGTTATAGAAAAATCAAAATCAGAATCTGTAGGGGCGCCCAAACTTATGCACATGTAAAATCAGACAAAAAGACCCATATTTTTTTACATTTTTATATTTCCATTGTTCTTTCTGGCTAAAATTGAGTGCATGGGTATCCTTCACTCACACAATTTATGTTGGAAAGATTCTGCAAATGATTTGTCTGAAATTTGAAAAAATGTGACCCCTCTCATAGGGTGCCCAAACTTTCGCACCCCACTGTAACGCTCAGCTAAATCATGGCCTTAAAGCTTCAAGAGAATTCCAGTTATTTAGATAAATGCTGACATTGTTCAAATCTGTTTAATTTTGCTTCTCCCCATTGCTTAATCTTTGTTTAAATGAGGTATATATTTTTCAATATTTTGCATGTAGACGAATTTGTAAACATGCAAAAACGAACATGTACACGAATTTGGCATTCGTGGAAGTGTCAAATATTGTCATTCACGAATTTGTATAGGTGTAATTACGAACATACTAACCCTAAACTTGGCTAAAACTAACCCTAAAACTAATTTTAACCTTAAAACTGAAACCTATAACACCTCCACGAATGTTAGTATTGACAGGTCCACGAATGAATAATAAAGCACATGAACGAGTGCTAGTTATTACACATACACGAGCATTTATGCTCGTTTTTACACATCCACAAACTCGTACATGTTCGTTTTTACACCTCCACAAATTCGTGAACATGCCAAATAATGAAAAATAAATACATGTTTAAATCTATGTTGGTGTTGTTTCTATCTGTTGCAATCTTTATATTCCAATCTTAATGTCTTAATCTCCTCTTCTATTAGTCCATATTATTTTCATTTTGATGATGGTCATTGTACAATCGAAAATTAAATTAATTCATGAAACTTTCATTATATGGAGTTATTTTCATCGTCGTGTATGTGAAATTCATCAGCGGTTTATGTGGATTTTCGAAAACATTCAACCTCAGTAGGAATCTGACAAGAGGGGAAAGTGCCAATCACGCTTTGTCTTGTCTGGGCTACGTCAGGAAAGGAAGCTGCTGAAGAAAGAGAAAACAAGAATGCAGTCAGGGAGGACAACGAGAATGGAAAAGACACCATAAATAATGACAGAAATCAAGAAGATGGCAGAAATCACCAGTCAACCATTCATCCTCAGCAGGAATCTGACAAAAGGGGAAAGTGTAGAGGCCTGACACTCCTGCGACTCAACCAGAGTTGACCTCTGCACCAGAAACAGGTGGTAGCTTTGACAGAGTGAGGAAATAGGAAGACGAAAGAGAGAAGCATAACCATTGGAGATATAATTGGGTTGAATAATTAACCATTTCCAAAAATAGCCCTTCCAAGCAAAACTGGGATGACTAGCAACTTCCCAGGTCATGCAGAATGCCAGGTATCCAGGAAGTGTGGGTTTCCATGGAAACATGACATATTCCTGCGTATCAGGTATCATAAAATAACATAAGTCAAATACAACTCTAGGCGACCTGGTCACAATGCAAATTGAACCGGTAACCCAGGGATGGTAGACCAGCATGCTACAACTGGGCTCATGCTACCATTGGGCAAACCCTCCCCCTTCTCACCTAAAAGACATCCAACCAGGATTTTGCTCTAGATGGTTCAATGAAAAATTTGGTCTTCCCACCAAGGGTACCTAATACTACCTATTCATGCAGGCAAAGACCTTCAGCGAAGCAGACCCGACACATACCCACACTCTTAAAACAGATTGGTTGAATATACCAATATATTGGTTGAAAATAACCAATTTTATATGTTGAAATGGGACCAACCAATTGATTGGTTGCAGTCAACCAATCAAGATTGGTTTTGCTACCAACCAATTTGAATTGGTTAATCTGTCTACCTGTCATTTCAACACATGGAATTGGTTAAGTATCAACCTCAACAATTGGTTGCATGAAACAAGCTTATTGGTTGATAAGGAATGGGCTTATAGCAGTCAGCCTGAGGGTCTAGGGCAACCTTTGGTAGAACTCAGTCTGACAGGTGTCATCTCATTGCCATGGTTGGCCTGATTAGCCTATCTAGTGCAAAAATACAGGATGTAAAGCCATTGAACCCGCTTGCCAAACACCGCTCCCATCCCAGGCAAAGGGCTACTCATTACCTAAGATAAGGTGTTATTTGACTCTTCAGGTTTCAAGTGTTGCTGTTGATTTTTTTTGGGGGGGGGGTTATTTTTTATTAGTGGAGAAGGGGGGAGCGGTTTGATTTTTTTCCAAGAGATCTGAAAGAGAAAAAACGTGAACTGTTGCGGAAAAATAAAAGTTTATTGTAGAGTACTAGTAATATATAAAGAAATGCGGGGACAGAGAGATCTAGAGAAAGTTGAGCTGTCCACACAGAAGGAACTGGAGATTGCTCTAAAAATTGGTAGACCTTTCTTTCTCGTTTTACCAAGCAGTCTACAGTCGATTTACAGACTAAAAAGATATTAACTTACCTTGCATAGAAATGTCACTGCAATGCTATATTAACTATGATACATTCAGGGGGCACCAAGAACAATTGTAAGTGATTGACTGTGCAAGTTCTTGGTCATGTGGTACTCCAACAAAATTTTTAGCCTACTTGATCTTTCACATTTTTAAAGCCATTAATTGGATATTTTTTAGAAATTGCGTATCTACAAATATGTGATGCATTGATTTAATTAACATGTCTGTCCATCCTGCATGATTTTTTATTATTTAGAAGTTATACACTCATCTGGACATCGGTGGTATATAGATGGCGACACCTGACTCTATATTGCTCAATGCTCATGATTCTTCTGTTGTGATATGCTTTGAATTCCTATGACAAACATGAGTTCTAATCTCATTTATTACACTATCTTGGAATTGTTGAATGCAGTTTGTAGAATACCATTGAGTAAGTCAAGGCTAAACCTCTTTTTAAGTCGTCTGTGATGTATAAGTCAGGATCATAACATAGATAATGAGATTATACACTGTTTGTTTGTTGCTAAAACTCAGTTGTGCTTTTGTTGTTAATAAGTTCAGTGATTCCTTGTTGAGCCTTCACTCACTGGCTCATAGTCTCATTTAAACTTCTCTGTGTCGCATTAACTTGAATAGAGCCCCTCCAGCCTCCTTTCTCTATTTTAGCAATAAACCTTTGTTTCAAGCGGCTTCCATTTACTGTTTAACATGTACACTATTTCTACTTTTCCTAGCTATATTGAGGGCAGCTTTTAATCGAGGGGGCCTCTATTCTGCTGCGTGGTGGAGACACACTTTATTTAAACAAATATGACATAACCAATTTTCTGACCAATGGAGTTGGTTGGTAGTTTTCAACCAATTCCTGGGGTTGACCTTCAACCAATGAAAATGGTAGTTTCAACCATAATTATTTGTTGATTTTGCACAACCAATGGAAATGGTTGGTCTTTTCCCAAAAATCAACCAATCTGTTTTAAGAGTGCAGCTGCTTACTACATTTGTCGGTGATCAGATGAAATTGTGGGTTCAGAGGACTTTCAAATAATTTATACTAATTGGTGGTTTCATGAATATTTGCTTATCTATTCTCTGATCAGAGATATATGCGAGACACTCCAAAGGCTACACAGGAAGGAAAGACCCACAAACAGAATTATCAATTAAGGGTTGGGTTTTTTGGTTAGGGTTGCATCTGACGTATTCTTCATACTCCATACACCGAAACAAGGAATGTTGCAAGTGTTAATTTTTATGTTTCAGCCGATCTACCTTGTTGGTTTATTTGTGTTTACCCCTTCCAAGGATTGAAAAATTTAAGTTCTCTATGTTGCTCATTGGACTTAAAGTATAATAGAATTCTCTGCTGGCATTAAAAACCTTAATACATTGGACCAGTTTAAGAATATTACATTTGGGCCAAAAAGTTTGGGCAGACGATTAAATAAACGTAATTGAAAATAAATTGTTTCTAAGTGAAAAAGTTTGCGCACAGTACGTCCACTTTATCTGACTCTTTTCATGAACCATGTCATAAGCTACGACCAATAATGGGAGCACTGAATGAACATACAAAACGAGATTGAAACTTCGAAGGCAATTATGGGCACCTGCAGTCAGTATAGAAGAATGGACAACTAGGGATTTATGTCCTGTATCCATACACTTGGTAGGCTAATTAGGTCAGGAGGAGGACACAGCAATGAGACAAAGGATGATAGAAACTACCATCCAACATAGGGCCCGGTGACCTGGCCAGTGCTGGATTCGAACCCTAGATTCAGTGATTTGCACCCCATTGGCTACTACTAGACCAACCAAAAGAAGCGCACTAGATTGCCAATCGCGCTTTATCTGGCCCAGGCTGGGTCAGGAAAGGAAGCCCCTGAAGAAAGAGAAAACAAAAATGCTGCCAGGGAGGACAACGAGAATGGAAAAGACACCCTAAATAATGACAGAAATCGCTAAGATGGCAGAAATCACCATTCAACCATTCATCCTCACCAGGAATCTGACAAAAGGGGAAAGTGTAGAGGCCAGACACTCCTGCGACTCAACTAGAGTTGACCTCTGCACCAGAAACAGGTGGCAGCTTTGACAGAGTGAGGAAATAGGAAGACAGAGGCGAGGGGCAGAACCATTGGAGATATAATTGGGTTGAATAATTAACCATTCCCAAAAATAGGCCTTCCCTGAAAAACTGGGATGACCAGCAACTTCCCAGGTCATGTAGAATGCCAGGTATCCAGGAAGTGTGGGTTACCATGGAAACATGACATATTCCTGCGTATCAGGCATCATAAAATTATAAAAGTCCAATAATGGCAATACAACTCCAGGTAAGCTGGTCAGACTGCAAATCGAACCGGGAACCCAGCGATTGGTAGCCCAGCATGCTACCACTTGGCTCAAGCTACCACTAAAAGACATCCAACTAGGATTTTGCTCTTGAAGGTCCACTGAAAATTTTGGTCTACCCACAGAGTACTTATTATCGTTTTCATAGCTACATGTTTTTCAAGTTTGCAATTTGCTTCATTCCAAAACTGTGATGTCAGAGATTAATTTGAAAAATTTCGTTTATTACAAGCACAGATTTCAGGAAACTGGCAAAGTGCAGTGACACATGGATGATGTGTTTCACTGTGTACTGTAACTGAACCAAACAGACTACTTAACCTCAAAGGAGAGTTGCAATTACTGACAAAAAAAGTTGTTTGAAATTGTGATGACTGGTGTATTGTGAAAAACTGCAACGCATTTTGTTTGGAAAACAATGAGGTGCAACACTCAGCTTATACATGCATTGTTTGTTGTGGTTGTGCACTAATAGTAACATTACCGACAGTTTTAAATTCCTTTGTCATTAACTGTGATGTCAAACTCTGAACTGATATGTCACAGATTGAAGATTGGACCAATCATTTTGACAGATACCCGATGATGTCACTGTTTAACTGCAAACACAAAGTTTTCAAAAAACACATAGCTATGAAAATGATAATAATACTACCTATGCATGCAGGCAGAGACCTTCAGGGAAGCGGACCCGTCCCAAGTCCCATATATCCAGCTGCTTACTACATTTGTTGACTATCAGCTCGAATTGTGGGTTCAGAAGACTTCCAAATGATTTATTCAACTAATTGCTGGTTTCATGAATATTTGCTATTCTATTCTCTGATCAGAGATAGATGTGAGACACTCCAAAGGCTATACAGGAAGGAAAGACCCACAAACAGAATTATCAATTAATGGTTGGGTTTTCGGGTTATGGTTACATTTGATGTCTTCTTCATACTCTACATATACCGAAAGAAGGAATGTTGCAAGGTGTTTGTTTTTATGCGTCAGCAGATCCAAGTTTATTTAAGTTCTCTATTTTGTTCATCTGATTTAAGTATGGAATTCTCTTTTGGCATCAAAAACCTTGATACATTTGACCAGTTTCAAAATAATATTAAGAATTTCATGTTTGTTTGAGTTGATATTTTTGTGCAGACTTTTGTACCTACTAGAACTTCCCACGAGACATAAGACATATATTTTGCGGGGGGGGGGGCTTGGCAACCTCAGAATGACTTTAAAATGTCCAAATTGTGAAAAATTATGGGAATCCATTCAAAGACTGCTGAATTTTAACCTGTAAAAAATGTATAGTTCTACATTGAATAGAAGTGTCCATATAAAAAAAAGCTGTGAACTTTCTGAACGCCCCTCGTATATACTTTTTGACCAACCCTTCATTCCACTTTACAATATGATTTCTGAAAACTGACAAAGCCCTCTCACTGGTCCCTTTTATCATAAAAAGAAGCCCTTGCAATTTGACAAAATAACCCTCAGCTAAATCATGGCCTTAAAACTGCAAGAGAATTCCAGTTATTTAGATAATTAGATAAATGCTAACATTGTTTAAATCTGTTTAATTTTGTTTCTCCCCATTGCTTAATCTTTGTTTAAATCTATGTTGATATTGTTTCTCTCTTTTGCAATCTTTTTATTTGAATCTTAACGTTTTAATCTCCTCTTCTATTAGTCCATATTATTTTCATTTTGATGATGGTCATTGTACAATCGAAAATTAAATTAAATCATGAAACTTTCATTACATGGAGTTATTTTCATCGTCGTGTATGTGAAATTCATCAGCGGTTTATGTGGATTTTGGAAAACATTCCACCTCAGTACGAATCTGACAAGAGCGGAAAGTGCCAATCACGCTTTGTCTTGTCCGGGCTACGTCAGGAAAGGAAGCTGCTGAAGAAAGAGAAAACAAGAATGCTGCCGGGGAAGACAACGAGAATGGAAAAGACACCATAAATAATGACAGAAATCAAGAAGATGGCAGAAATCACCAGTCAACCATTCATCCTCAGCAGGAATCTGACAAAAGGGGAAAGTGTAGAGGCCTGACACTCCTGCGACTCAACCAGAGTTGACCTCTGCACCAGAAACAGGTGGCAGCTTTGACAGAGTGAGGAAATAGGAAGACGGAGGAGAGGGGCATAACCATTGGAGATATAATTGGGTTGAATAATTAACCATTTCAAAAATAGCCCTTCCCTGCAAAACTGGGATGACTAGCAACTTTCCAGGTCATCTTGGTCATGTAGAATGCCAGGTATCCAGGAAGTGAGGGTTACCATGGAAACTGGACAGACTCTGGGCATATCAGGTAATGTAGAATTATGAATTAAAGTCAATATGCCCTGTCATTTCAAGATAACTTAAAACTCTAAATTCCAATAGGTTGGTCTCGATTTTCTGTGTGACAATTTCACAAATAGTGACAAGTGAAAAGATAGGTTTCAAATCAGTAGTCCTTAAATGTGTTACAGCCACAGGATTATTATTGTTTCAGAAAGATAAAGGGCTTATCTACAGGCCTATCTACGGCATTTGAGGGATCATTTACTTGCCAAGTACAGACAACGATACCAGCAGCCGCCAATGTAACATTTCATCTGAAAGACATGTCCTCTTGAAGGTCCACTGAAAATTTCAGTCTCCCATTCTATGTTTAGGACCCAGGCATGCAGCCAAGGACTTCTGGTGAAACAGACGTAGACCACAACCACTCAGCTCTGTCAGCTGCATAATGAATATCGTCAGCGGTTATCGTGGGTTCGGAGGACTTCCAAATAATTTATTTAACTAATTGCATGTTTCATGAATATTTTCTATTCTATTCTCTGATCAGAGATATATGCGAGACACTCCAAAGGCTATACAGGAAGGAAAGACTC
Organism: Platynereis dumerilii; assembly: GCA_026936325.1. Taxonomy (NCBI): domain Eukaryota; kingdom Metazoa; phylum Annelida; class Polychaeta; order Phyllodocida; family Nereididae; genus Platynereis; species Platynereis dumerilii. The sequence goes on from JAPTHN010000041.1 coordinate 3,436,095, forward strand.
ACAAACAGAATTATCAATTAATGGTTGGGTTTTCGGGTTAGGGTTGCATCTGATGTCTTATTCATTACACACACAATAAGAAGGAATGAGAAGTTTTCGTTTCTTTCAGTACCTTGTTGGTCGGTAAAACAAATTGATAGTAAAATGGCCCCTATAATTGTCCCGGTATTTTAAGGCCTAACACTTCATGCAATAAGATCAACTTGCCCAATGTGATCAACATTCAAGTAAAAGATCCCTCACATAATTTAGGATATATATGCAACATGTTGAGGACTCCAGCTCTCTCTCTCTCCCATCTCATCAATAAACCCTCATCAGCATCAAGAAATCGGCTCAAGAAGGCTGCACTTACCATATGTATCTAAAGATAATTCAAAGTGCAAATCTATGAAAACATATATAGGAAATTGGCCCCAATAGGCCTATAGGAGTTTTATAGGATCCTATTAAGAAGAAAGGAGGTATAGGAGGAGCCCACCTGTCTTCCTGAATACCAATTTAGCCATTTTGAGGAATTATTCGTAAGCTATCTACTACGATTGATCAGGAGATCACTATTTAGAAATCATTGTCTATTAGTTACACAGAAAATTGTCAATCTAAGACAGTTGCGGTAGTCCAAATCAACTATTTGTGGCACTTGTTATGGCTGTGGACAGATGCTCCACTCATGGAGTTTGTACATGTGGCATTTAGTCACACTTGCCTGCTGCTCTTTTTCAAGAAGTCGAGACCCTTTATTTAGGCCTAATAACCTCTCAATATCATAAGCGTTGAGAACAGGGTTTTATAAATTGTGCAGTTTGAACTTTTCCCACGACAGGGTCCACTAGTCTTGTCGCAGAGCTTTTATAGAACTCCCAATCTCAGAAATGTCAGCTCCAGGGTTCTGCATCAATTATACGGGGTTTTCATCAATAAATTTTGGTCCATTTTACAAAATGTCTGTGTTGAGACATGTCATCACAATTATATTCCAAACTTCCTGTGGATAAGGTTGTATGATGCACGCTTTGTGTTATTTCTAATTCAAGGATAAATTACAGCTTACGATGAATAAAAGCAGCTGAGCATCCTCATCAAGCTCCATACTAGGCAGTGTTGGCTGGGTAGCCCTAATTGCCCATCAATTGCAGAGGACAGAAAGTTGTTTGTCCAGGGTTTTAAGTACTCCAAAAACAGGGTTTTTGCATCAAAATTAGGGTAGTGTAACTGGGTAGCTGGGAAGACTCTATTTCATAGGGTTGGTCGAGAGGTCTGCTTTAACTTTTTTACTGGGCCTTGCAAATCTTATTTGATGCAAAAAAATGTACTAGTTTTCCAGTTTTCATCAGAAAACCAGTTTAATTATCTTTGTGAAATAGCTTGGGTTTTTATAGGTTGAAAAGTTTTCATTTCTAACATATTTCAGAAATTCAGAGTGGGTGTGAAGTTACTGTCTACACAATTGCCAATGTTGTAATACAAGGGAGAGCAATAAAACCTAATGGAGGCAAAAAAAGCATTTCTTTGAAACCTACAATGCAGACCAACAAGCAAGTATACATACAAAGATGGAAAACAGAGGGCAGAGCAGTCACTCACGGGGTAGACAAGAGACCCCTAGTGGAGAAGAACCTCACAAGGTAAACCAGGCACCCCAGATATGGCTGCTATATTTCTATTTCCTAAACTCCTTACAAATTTAACCAAGCAATGATCAGCAAATTGACGAAGATCTCATACCCAGACCAAGCTGAAAAGACAAAATACGAGATATTAAGACTACAAACGATACTGACATACATGTGACGATGCATGTCACAAGCCTTTGATGAGATTCACATGCTTTAGAAAAGAAGCATTTTAATATTCATGAGAGTGCGAGACCTATCTAGGCATCACATATCACTTTATGAGACACCACCATTAAAAAAAAAAAAAAAACCTGAAATGATTTTGTCAGATATGTTTTTTAATCATCATTTTCAATAAATTATATCACAATGACAATTCAATAAAATTGCCTAAGAAGCAACAACTTCAATCTGACTGGTACAATGAGATGGAAAAGTCTTGTACATGTATGTGAGTAACAACTTATATATGCTGCCAAGAACACGCTTTGATAAATTATCATGGAACTTGGAACGACTTAAAAATTCTATACGGTTGCATCACATTAGCCAAGTTGACATCACAGAGCTTTGGTGGACATCATAACACAATACACAATCATCGCAAATTAATCTCAACTGACTTCGAATGACAAAATGCTGACCACGATTGTCGGGTCATAGAAAAACGTTGGTATCTGCTCGGACATACATTCCTGTTGAGTAACATTTTCACAAAGAAAATTTGATACATGATATATCGTGAAAATATCAAAACAGCAATTAAGATCTGCCTAAATTTATTGGTCTTGGAATACTTTTGACCAATTTCAAAGAAATAAACAATTATTCCATTCATTCATATTCTTAACACAACCGTAATATTTCTGACTTGCACCTGATAACACAACAAAACGATACGATCTCACAATGTTGATATGGAAAGACACAGACAATTATATCACATTTCCTGAGTCGTCAATACCATATCATTTAAATATACTTCAAAAAGTAGTACAGAACAAAACAAATTCATCTAAGATTATACAGTGTAAATAATGTCAAGCTGACTAAATCTGTCACCATAAAACCTTATCCAACCGTAACAAGAAACACATAAATCAACTAAAACAACCTGATTGTAAATAAACAATGTAAATTCATCTAAACACTCAATTTATTGCGTAGATAAATCAACCATAAAAGTTTATCATCAATATATAATCGTTAGTGTTGGGTATCGTGAGGATTTTGCGATACAATAGTTTAAACGATACTTCGTTTGCGATACAATACCTGAACGATACATACTATCGGGTGAGGAGGCGATTCAATATATTGCCAACAATTGAGGTGCATGATACAATACTATTGCGATACGTAAATATCCAGAAAAAGCTTGAAAAAAATCATTTTTTATGGTATCAATTCAACATCATTGCTGTATGAAGTTAGTATTTGGAAAGTTGGGCAAAAAATAATTCTCTAGTTCACAAAATTGAAGAAAAAATATTGCGATTTTCATGGATTTCTCACAAGATTGAGGTGTAATGCGCACTTGCGCGCCTGTCAGATATTAGCGGAACTATGCTTTAAGGCAGACAATACGTATCGCGATAATCATGATACTTGCTGCCTTTGGCGATAGTGTATCGTGATATATCATGAGTAATTTTTCCTCACGATTGTTGTATTGTGACTGCACTGGCAATGAAGTATCGCGATAGCGACAGTATTGTCCCAACACTAATAATCGTACAAAATTCACACCTTTTCTCTACAATCGAAAGGGAGTGTGGTCCATCCATTCTAATGTTCATTCCAATGTTAATGTAACAGTAAGTTCATCATCGTAAATTTTTTTCAAATTAATGTTGACCATATCACATTTTTCTTGTATATCAATTGCTACAAGAAGAGTTACCGCGTTGATTCTTAAATAAAAATTTTTAAGTAATTTTTGATTTTGGAAATTGAACAATACAAAGCCAATAGTTCATGACAGAGACTATTGACAACAACATTTTTGATTCTTTAACCCTGCTTTTATAAGCCAAGGAACAGCAAATATTGGAAAGAATCAATAATATTATGACAAAACGAGCTGTGATTAATTATCACATATTCATAATTCATAAATAAATATAAATATATATATTTTTATTACGATTCACTATGTCACGATTCAACAGACTTCTTTGCATCTCCTGTGCTATTTTTCGCTCCATCTTTGGCACTATCTTTGGCATCAGACTTTCCCTTATTTGGCTCTACTTTTACAGCGGCTTTGGCTAAAACTTTGTCGAGACGTTTAACAAAAGCATCCACGTCATCTCTGGTCATTCCTATAGCTGCTGCAGCCGTCAAGTAGGTGTAGGGGTAATTATCACAGTGGGAAGAGAATCCAGTAAATGTGTGGCCATTGATGATATTGACTTGGCCTTGTGGGACCACTCTGAAAACACAAAATACCATCAATGGTTCCAACTAGATTATTTTACAAATATATTATATATATATACAACATGGAACGACTACTGTTGCTAAACATCGCCAAAAATGCAACAAATTTAGCACTTTCACTGCCTGGAATTTTTTCCATGACTTCAAAAAATTTCAAATTTCAAAGAAGGTTAGAATTTCGGAACTCAAATGTATATTACTTAAAATGGAATGAAAATGCACTTTTTTAAAATCATATCATTCACCTTGTTCCAGACACATTCCGTGTGAACAGCATGGAACCAATTTCTGTCAACTGCCCTTTATATTCGCCAAACTGGCTCAGTGTCATCGCTGCAGAAAAAAGTCAACTTCATGAAATGTAAACTTCTTCATTTCTTTTGTGTACAACTTGCAATTGAAAACACATTCCAATTAAATTGTTTTAAACACTATTCAAATGCAAAAATCTTCAAGATTCAAGAAAATTTTGAAGAAATAAAAAATTGTTTTCATCAAAATTTTAATTGAACTGAATATTTTAGTCAGTCTCATGGACCTTCAGTATATTTTACAGCCAGAACCTAAATCATAGACAGAAAGTTGCAAGAGCCAAGGGACTCCAATAGAGTATATCTCACCACCAGAGGTCACCAGTTGCAAATAAAGAGAGCAAACTTGCTCCAAGTGACCTCTGTTGGTAAGATGGTCCCAAATAAACAATGGAATTCACTCACCCATGGAAATAGGATTATGAGGTGTCTCTAGAACTTTCTCCCCGTGTTTCTTGGCACAAATTGTCAGCTGCTCCTTCAAATATGAGAACAGTTCTTTTCTCTTCTTCAACAAATCTTTGTACCCACTAACTCCCAATTCCAAGAAAGTCATAAAGATGTCCATTGTTGGAGTTGCTGAGGCTCGGCCTGACAAAACAATAATTTAATTTGAGATAAATCAAGGAAATGATTCACAGAAAACTTTGAAGAAATCACAACACACTATTTTAAAAATTAAAAGACAACATAGACTGATCATCATGTTTATGTACAAAAACCAACTTTCACAAAGTTTCTATTTAAAAATCTTAAAATAGGGTGGATGATTGGGGCTTTACGTCATGTATTTATGCACTTTGTAGGCTAATGAGGAGGACACAGCAATGCATTGATGAATCTTAAAAGTTTTGGCCATGGTGCTTCTCTTAGCATGCCCTTCTGTGATGGAAAAAATTATAAAGAAACTAAAATGGACTGGCTTTTATGGGTCAAAGGTCAACCATGCCTTCTTCTTCATCTTCTCCTTAGTATATCCGTGACTGGTGTGCCTCTGTTGGAACCATGCACTGTCTGTGCTGCTTAAAGTGCTTGCACGTTATTTTTTACCAATTCTGAAAAATTTTTGTTTACTAACCTGGATACATTTTGCTGACTCTTTCAATAAATTTGGCGTCGAATCCAGCGACTACAGCTCCACCTACTGGCACCATGAAGTTCTTGTCTGTACTTTGCACAAAAGCGTCCAATCTGCCTACTTTAGAAGCCTACAAAAATAAAACCACAGAATAAGACGATAATTTTTGCTACTTTCCATGAATATGCATGGCATTTAGTGTTGTCATTATCAAGACCTCAAAGCAGAGCAACAGGATGACAAAATATATTAGATATTGCACCATATTGGTCTAAAATTGAACGCAGTTCCAAATTCTTATAAGCCCGTGGATGGATGATTAGGGCTTTACATCCTGTATATATATGTACTTGGTCGGCTAATTAGGACAGCTTCCACTGGCCCCTTGGCAGCGACATTCAAATTAATTGACTAAATGACCCCACTTAAAATGTCATTGTTCAAAAAGACTGTTCTCAGTAAATTAGTTAAGCTAAATCAATAGTTTTCTCACCTGCTCCAAAAGGTGCATACATTTGGAAGACTGCACCCCGTAGGCATTGTTCACTATGTGAGGAATGTGGTTTTCTTTGCATATCTTAGCTACTTCTTCTAGTCTGAAAATCAAACAGAACAAAAAGAATGAAAGGAATATTACCACAAGTCCACAACATATTTGATATTAATTTTCCCCTTGTTTGGGATATTTTACTTGCCCAGCAAAGACACAAATACACGAGGCAGTGGAAGAGGCCATAATTTTTTGTTAATGACATCCAGCCAGGATATTCAATGATTGCTATTCACTGGCTTGGAATCTGTTCAACGTGACCAGAGGAGATATGGAGAAGAACTAGTTAGTTGCTAATTTCAAATAATCTATGAAGCAAAAGTTAAAATCCTAGTTGTTTTTACAATTTACCTGTCAGGAACCCTTGGAGCGAAACAGCTTGTTGTAGTCATAATGCAAGCAATATTTTCTGCTCCTAATTCTTCTATTTTCTTACTTATTGTTGCTAGGTCTGTCCGCAATTCATCACCTTTTAATGTATTCTCTATAACTACAGCTTCGAAACCTGCAAAATCACAAAAGTAAAGGAACAATCATACATCAACTGTTAAATTAATATAATGATGATGGACTTCTCAAGCTCGGAATAAGTGCAGCTCGGAAAAGCGAAACCTCCTTAGTGAGTGAAAAAAAAAGACTTAAAAAAAGGCATGTTTGTTAAAAATTTAAACTCTGACAGATATTACTCAGGTTCAGAACAAGTTTACATTGGAAGTGCCTGCAGATTTATTTGGACATTAATTCATTTTTTTTTCTACCAACCTGCAGTAGCAATAGACTTGAAGCAGGATTTCTGGTCAATTCGCGGCCATAAAACATATTTGGCAGTCGGCCGATCTTGGCGAATAGTCAACATACATAGGACAAGGGCCATTCCAGTTGCCATGGGAACCACAAAACAAGATTTAGTGGAATGTACACCTGAAAGAAAAGTATTCTAGGTTTGATCACTACTTATCATAAGATGAAAGATATTCCATTATCATAGAAAATAAAATTCTAATATTTAACTTCAAGTTAATAATTTTAATCAAATAACTTATTTCACAGGACACAATTTTGAGAGTGTAAGAAAATACATTTGAAAATGATGAATGGTGTTTTACTATTTTTTTCCATCGAATAAATTAAATCCCCGACAAAAACAAGCTCAATTTCCTGAACCTACCAGTAATTCTTAGAGCATCCAACATCATGGAATTAGTTATTTTCATCATAATACTTGATCCTGCTGCCTTGGGTTGAATTGCAGCGATATCACCAGACCTGCCTATGCCATGGCCTAGTCTGAAAAATATAATAACACTGTCATGCACAGGGTGCTGCTTCACAAAGTGTATTCAAATGATAAAATATAGACAGGGTGCAATGGTCTGAGTCCCTGAAGTGGCCTAAGTGAGAGCAGGGGGAGGGGGTGGGGCACCTGCTCTCTGCTCTCTCCCCCCCCCCCCCATGTATCATTGGTGTAGCTTCACTATGTTATGTAATCTCAGAGCAATCAAGTTTCAATCAATTGCCCTGGCTTCACTCTTCTTAATACAACTCAATTGCAAGCAATAGAGAAAACAAGATATTCCAACTGATTGCAATTAGAAGACCAGTTCAGAGAATTTTTGGACTATGGAGCTTGTGACAACAGTCAGACAGGTTTGTCTTTATAACACACTGGGAAAATGTCTCACATTACTTCTCATTGACAGAAAAAAAGTTAATATTCAAATAATATTTTTTTATAAATCTGTAGGCAACTTTGCCCCTCCTTTTTTATTTTATTTTTTTTTCAATGAATTTAAGAATTTTAAAATTCAATGAATTTTAAAATTACAAAATTTTTAATTAACCTAATACCTGTAATGTCGCCTGGCAACAAGTTTGGAAGCTATCCTAGCCTCCCTTTCGCCCACGCCACAGTTGCCTTGGAAATTGTTGCTGTCCATCAGAGCCAGTTCTTGCATGAGCAGTTCTATGGTCAGTTCGTCCCATCCTGCCTCAGGCCACTTGCCCTGTATAGATGAAGAATACATATATATTCAGTATTTCGCTCCAATACTAGAGTACTACTTAATAGTCAAAATAATTAATTAATAGTATTTTGCAGTCTGGAAAAACTTAAAAAGCAATCCTTATCAATTTTTTTTAAGTATTGTTATCAGGTAATTGAAAGGAAATTTAATCAACAAAAAGGTACAGGTTAATACAAAAATATGCCATTCTATTAAATATGTTCAAAAACTTGAAATTAGTACGACAGCAAGTCAGCAACATCTATAAATTAACAGGTGTCAAAGATCTCACAAAATGTTCTCTCTGTACAGAGACCGCAGTTTTAACGCTTACATTGGGGAGACTGATCTCGAGAGACTCCAGGATGTAGCAAGGGTAAATTGAGCCCAGGGTTCTGTCAATTATCAAGTATCAGTTGGTCAATTTCAAAAATAAAAGTGGCAATTATAGTTCATTTTTTCTTTTAATTACTTCTCTGAAGTAATTCAAAATATATATTCCAAATTAGATGTTGTGCCAGTTACATATTTTTGCAAAAAAATTACTTGGGTTTCCCAGTTTTAACATTATCAGAATTTTTCTTTTAAACTCCCAATAACCCAGACAGGTAGCTAATTATATAGACTGAATTTACATTGCCTACCACTTAATAACCATGGATTTAAAGAATTTAATTTAACTGCATTTTCACACCACTGTCACAAGCTAAACTGAAAGCCATGGTAGTGGCAATAAATTGTACAATTCCCTGACCTGAGCTGGCCTCCCTGTGTACTAGAGCCCGCCTATTTTATTTATAGATTTATAACATGTTTATTTTTAGTGCATGTAGTTCCAGGCCCATTAACTGCACAGGGTTTGTTTGGTTAAATTCCTTGATTATACTAAAGTTAGGAGAGGGGAATTAGCATCCACACAGGTGGCAGTATCCGCAGCAGAGCCAACCAGAGGGAGGCAGGGCTATTTTTGGGCTATTTATGGTCCTTTTCGAAAGTGAAACCATGTTTCTATATTTAGCAATGAGCAATAACACAACCATAACATGTGTGAATGTTCGGTTGTTTTGTGCCCGTGACAAGACCTCGTGGTAGCGGCACAGGGGGTTTGACACACGACCCTGATTAAAGACGGGGTAAGTCGGCGACGATCGCTTGCTAATCTGCGCTGGGCGGCCCCGGGAAACTGCAAAATGGCTCCCGGGGGCCGCCGCACTTCAGCTTTCCGAGCAAATCTCTCAGGATCTGCCGGTCTCGTGCTCTGACCTGTTCTAGCAAATGGCGAATCAAATTCTCATGACTCTTCCTTGCTTGGGCTCCCTGCTGCACATAGGTACTGGGGATGAGCCTTTCGCTGACTTTGTAACTACTTGCATCCATTTTTTTGCAAAATATATGGTTGATACGGCGGTGATTTCCTACAAATGGTGGCCATGTCAGAAACCGAACAACCGCCGATGATGTCATTTGTACCTACGCGCCAACAATCAGTCATCCCCGCTCAGCTAATTTCGATATACGGCTTTGTCACTCACTAATCGATTACAAAATCGATCATATAATTGTTATTGAATAAAACTAGACCGTTCACATATTTTAGAAAAATCGTTTTAATGGCAAACTGATGGTGACGAAGGAGTGTTTGCGGAGGGATATTTTTAGAAACAGCACGTTTCCGGTTATCGCAGTGAAAGCTGAAAAGGTGAAGAGTTGTCAAAGAAATGTCCACATTTTAACGGCTTGCAGGGAATTGTGAAACTTGTAAGTATTGCAGTTTTGATACTTCTATGTCAAGCAGTTACTTAGCTACAAGGAGGAAGAAAGTTTGCTATTTTTAGACTCAATCTGGGCAGGTCATGTCTGTGGTATGGAGTCTACAATATCGCTCATTTAAATTGTGCAAGATCAGCGACCCCGTGCCTCAATCGATATTTCCCGAAGATTCTCTGATTAATGAAGACTTGATGGGAGACCAGAATGAGTTAGAAGGGCGTTTAAATCGGGAGTAATTTCCCTTTGCAATTCGAGAATTCATTGGGCTAGAGGGCGCCACACGTATTGTTCCATCTCGGTTCAAGGTGTGTGCTTCAGAAGCCACGCTCCAGTTTGCATTGAAGCCAGCACTTTCATTGGACATGCCTATTCAGTGGCAATTCACACCTCTGGGGTGAAGCCCCTAGCTTCTGGGCTAACCAACAGACCAAGTATACCCAATAATTGCGATTTAGGAAAGGTGTGAACCTTTGATTCAATCAATTGAAAGTCCTGGATAGCAGCTCTTGTTTCCTCATTTTAAGCAATTTACGTGATAAAATATTGTGTTGAAAAAAAAAGGAGTTGGAAAAATTCCACTCATGGTAAATCAGTGCAAAACTGCCCTCAGAAGAGGAACTTTAATTCCAAATGCCTTGGTTGGGGATTCCAGCCATACAAATTTAACTCTTCGGTAATGCTGCACTCTGCTGCTTTTCTGTGAATTTTTAAGGTAAAGGGATTTGATGTGTGAAGCTGTCTTGTTTTGAAATGGAATTTCAGTGATTTTCTCAGAATCGGGATAACTCTAATTATATGGAAAGCAGGACAGCTAAATTTTATGTAGGACGTGTACTTGTGTGGTAGTTTTATTGCTTTAAAGTATGTGCATGGAACTCATTTTTGACGTGTTCAGCAAAAATTGGGGGAGTCCTTCAAGTGTGTAACACTAGAAATATTTTAAGTATAAGGTTCTGTAATTTTCCCTGCCATAAATTAAGTAAAGAATGTGGGGGAGCACGCTGTAGTATTGCATTAAAGGAATTTAGCGGACACAAGTCTGACAGTGTATTGGTGGATGACGATAATGATGATTCCTGCTTTCCATGTTTTTAGGGTTACCCTGACTGAGACTGAGAATGATGAGGGCATCGTAAGAAGACTATCGGAATCAAGAAGGACGGATTCACCTGTAAACGGATGCAAATCTCCTTTGCTCGAATTAAGTGCTGAATTTGACTCAGGATCTGTCGGACATTAAACATTCAACATGGGAAGGAAAAAGATTGAAATCCAAAGGATCGGTGATGACAGAAATCGTCAAGTGACCTTCACCAAGAGGAAGTTTGGTCTCATGAAAAAGGCGTACGAACTGAGTGTTCTGTGTGACTGTGAAATAGCGCTGATAGTATTCAATAGCCAAAACAAGCTATACCAGTATGCCTCCTCAGACATGGACAAAGTCCTGCTTAAATATACCGAGTGCAATGAGCCTCACGAAAGCTGGACGAACAAAGATATACTTGATCTCATACATAAGAAGGAGCACCGGGGAAAGAGTGGTGGGGACAGTCCCGATTCAGACGGGGAACCTGGTGGCTACATGCTGAACCCCCATGTGGAGCAACAGTACGCGAAGATTAACGATGAATTTGATAAGATGATGCAGAGAAATGTGATGAACAACAGTCCAGGAGCGGGTGCGTCTCTCACCGGGTTTCAAAATCAAGGGGTAGTCGGCCAGCTGCAGAATTCAGCGGTGTTGGCGGCCCAAGGAGCCCAGGGTGTTGGACAGGGGACTACCTTGCTTGTGCCACAAGGCGTGCCAAACCAGCAGGGTAATTTGAGCCCTCGACCCTCCTCCCACGGTAGCGCAGTGGACCAGCCGATCTCTGGTCCGAGCATATCGCAAGACGGAGCATCAACATCAAATGACAACTCGAATAACCGACCAAGCTTACGAATCATCATCCCGACGACCCAAGGAAACATCCCCGTGAATATGTCAGATCTGCCGCACAGTAGTAGTTTGGCCACGCCCCTAATGACGGTGGCCACGCCCAGTCTCCCAGGTGGCTCTGGCTTCCATTCAGCGTTGCCAACATCTTTCGCAGCTCACCTCAGTTCAACGGGAGAGATACAGCTGCCCACTGGGTTCCCGCAAGGTCTGCTATCAGCCGCCCAACTTGCGGCCGTCAGCCAATCGGGTTCGGCGGGGGTGCCTACGCTCTCCCTACCCAGTGGAATAACGCCTCATCAGTTGTTTGTTCCCACCAAGCGAGAGACCATTTCACCCGAGCCGGCATCTAATCAGCAGTTACGTCCCCCTTCTGCTGCTAGCCACGCTCACTCCTTATCCCCGGTCCACTCCCCTGCTGGTCCCCCGTCCGGCCACTGTTCTCCCAACCCCATGCATAATCACGGACAAGACTGATCGTCCTTATATCATTGATAAATCATTGATAACTCTCTGATATTTCACCTATTATCACTGATTATATCACTGATTATCACTGATATACATGAGAACACTTAACTACCCTGCATTCTCTACATATCTCTGAAGCTGACTAGCCTTGCTTTAACTAAAACACATGCGTAGGACTTTTTGTACTTCAAGTCTTGTTTGACCACATTGTTCTTACAGATGTAGTGAGCGTCACACTTCCACTAATTTACGAGGGTGTAACCAGTTAACTTAATGATCTTAATGTGCTGTTATATTTCTATCCAAGAAGATATATCTCCAGTAGAACAGAGTCAGGCCTTGTATTATTACAATGTTGTTAAACTGAGACTCCGTAGTTTATTAATACCTCTTGGTTGTAAGATTACTAAGATATTACTCCAGCGAGTGACTGAACATCTTGTTGTAGAGACTAGAGAGAGAGAGGTAGATCTATCTATACAAATTCTGATTGTTTCTCTATTTTATTATTAAAAAGTTCTATTTAGTCATTATAAATGATTATTTCTGGTATTTCAACATTTGTCTATTGACTTGCAGTACACATAAATCTGTTATCCCCGTTGGAATTTTTCTCCCTGTTTTGACCTTCATAGCTGTAGATATATCCATAGCGCTTGTTTGGTTATAGAATGTGTTTTCGTTCCTGCGTTTCTTTCTTCCTTTCCTTCATGTTACATTGAATTTCCCATTCCTGTGTGATGATTTGAGATGATGTGCTAGCTGGGTTTGATATTTGATGATTTGATACATGAATATGTCATGATCTAGCGGAGTAGGATAGTTTAAAACCTTTCAATGAATAAGAATTTAGTTCCAATTTGTACACATAATTTAGAGAATTTGTACCCTAGGGTCTAGGAGAAATACTGAATCAAAAGCAAGACTGGTTGCAAAGTTAGTTTAGTAGTTCAGTAGCGATGAAGCACAATTGTTGATCCACGGTAGTTCCGAGATTGGGATGTTATGAGGTATATTGAGTCCAGTGCAGTATGACATAACTATTACAGGGATCACTCTGGGATTCATGAATTAAATACACAATAAAGAGATCTGCTGCGTTTGCTCTCTACACTTTATACAACTATCTTACTACTTGGGGTAAAAAAGAAAGTGCCAACATTTTCAGTTGCTATAACTATAAGTAGGCGTATGCTATAACTACATGTATGATTAATTTCTAGGCTAAAAGAATTTGACTTCAGGAACACTTGCTGATGTTCTGGATTTGATTTTTCCCCCAGGAGAAAATGAGCAAATTATGACTTCCTGTATATATGATCCCAGAGTTGTCCCTGTTAGTTAGTAAGTCTATTTGATGGGTTTTTCGGTTCATGTTTTTCATGTACACACAATGACACAGATGCATGTGTGTCAATGTGGCATCATGCTGCGTTGCTATCAATGCACGAGCCCTGAACCCAGCAGAAAAAAAGTGAAGGAGAGTTATAAAGTTCCAATTAATGAGCGTAACTTGCTGCGTAAATCTGTTATATATGCTTATATCGTTACCCTCTGATGCCAGACTGATGGTGGCACATAGGTGGCACATCGGTGGCATGTGCCACACGTCCTTGTTATGACAAAATCAAAGTGTAAAGTAGTGACAAGTCAATGTAAAACGTGTAATAAAACGTGTGAAGCAAGTGATTGTTATTCAGTTGTCGCACAGAGTGCACAGACACAAGTCCTGTTCCCATTTCACCATGCAAAGACTTCTTGTCTAATATCCAGTCTTTCACTCTTTTCAATCTGGCCTACACTTTGCAGTGATATTGTATTGTGTCTCAAGTTCATGGTGATGTTGCTAATTTGCAAATTTATAATAGGCCATGCCTGATGTTAGCAGATCAGGCCTATCCGCTCTGCAAGTGACCTGTAAGACTGTAAACTCAAGTGCTGCTTTCTGTTTTAATTGTTATTCTATATAATTTCTATTAATTGTCAATAAAATATTGATTTATTTTGTCCCGACTTGAGATGTCATCACTTCATTGAACACTGTTGAATAGCTTAGTAGCGACCCATGCTTTTGTCAAAATGACACTGACGCACAGCACAGACTTCAGTGTTGGTTGTAGATATAACTGTTATAACAAGTCGATTTCAGTCTCTTTTGATGTTGGTACCAAGTTCTCACGAGTTATTTCTTTAAAAAGTTTTCTGCCTTCCAGGAGATATTGCATTTTCTGATTGTTTGAAAGTTAATTTACCCTGAATTCTGCTCTTCGAATTAGGTCAGTTGCTGGAGCTACAAATTGGTTAAATTTGTTTTTCCGTTATCTTGAAGTAAAATTTTATTCTTTTCTAAAATCTTATTGTGGAGTTTTCTCCGAAATAAACTCATGAAGTAGGCATTTTGTTCATCAAGTGACTGAGTATGACTGAGTATGTGTTCATGAGACCAATGTAGTAAAAAATAGAAATAGTGAGATTTGAGATTTTTGAAAATATTTCTACGAAGTCGGGGTCGGATATAGAACTTTAAAAGCAAGGTCAATATAGTCCCTCATTGAGAAATCCTAAGTTCAGCCGAATGTAGATATGACAAGATTTGTAATTAGGTCTTTACTTATTGTAAATGGGAACTTATATATTGCTTATTTTTGTCAAGACGAATAGTATTACTTCTGTTACTATTGATTATATTGATTATTGTTACTTGTTCATTTCATGTTTAACATGTTTGAAGTGACCCAAAATCGTTTTGAATGGAATATTCACTGATTATTGAAGTTTCAGTTGACGCATGTTTCTCTTCATAAATATTATAAGTTAAATGACAAACTGGCGGTTTTCTTCCTGCTATTCTAAAATTTCTGCTGCGCTCCAGCTCTTTACTGCTAAGCCGTACCTCCCCTTAAAAGTGAGCCCCAGATTCGCCTAGTTTCATAGCAAGTAAATGGCAATTCATCAAACGATTACAAGATTAGGATAAACCTGCTAAAGCTATAAATTATAATGAATTTGCACTTCTGTTGTTCATAGGTTCATAGTCACCTCTTACAATGGTGCTCATGAAATTATAATCATTTTAATGTTAGATATATCGCCAGCGTCAAGTGTTGTCTATGAAGCAATTTTGTGATTTGAATAATTTGATAATTGGTTGAATTTGTTGCAGTTGACAGTGATTAATATGTTATGATGTTTTTTAATCGTACATCATTGTACACACTTAGTATGACAATATTATTACAATATGGTGGCACTCGGTTAATTGTGAATTTGTTACGGCCGATGACTGAGTCATGAGTCTGACAACTCGTGAAGAATTCTAGGTCTCGGCATTGTTACCATTCTGGCACACGTAATTACCTATTATTTACAGTTATTATTGACAATAAGTGAACGTTTGTTTTTTGTTATAAATGCTGTGTGATGCAGTTTGTATAAATCGTTGTCTCAGTCAGTTGGGTTTGACCTTGTATACCATGTATCATGTGTATACCATGCAAAGTTTTGCAAAGCACAACCATTATAGTGTATATCAGACTGTATATACTATGATGGCTATACACCGCTTCTGTAGATCAATTGTAATATCAATTGTAGTGTCAATTGTAATATCAAAATTTGGTAATATCAGTTGTTATATCAATTGTAATATCAATTGTAATACCAATTGTAATATCAGTTGTAATATCTATTGTTATATCAATTGGAATATCAATTGAAATATCAATTCTATATCACTATAGGTCCATGCATTGCTCTTTTAAGTATAAAGGCCAGACATGATTTGTCTTTAGCTTCTCGGATCAGACGGATCTTCTCGAGGCACTTTTCCTAGGGTTGGTGGGAAGGACTGGAAAAAAAAGCGTGTCAATTTGATGAAAATTTTGGTCGATCTGATTCTGAGAAGCTAAAAATTAAATATGTTTGGCCTAATTTTGTGAAATGTGAACAATACGACACTCAAGATTCACTCATGCTTAAGCTTCAGTGCATAATATGTGCGCAGATTGCACTTAATATATCTGTTGATATCCTTAATTATTGTGAAATAATAATTGCCATTATAATTGGTTATTGTCCATTGTTAATTGGTATGACATCACATGACATTGACATTTTAGGTGCTGTAAATACTGAAATATGCCTGATTGACATTTGAATGATTAAGATTTTATAAACCAATATACCATGGTAGCCTATATATATTGTACAAACTTTGCAACTAACTTATTCAGACCATAGATGCTGTACTAATTAATAGTTGTATATGAACTGATGAAGTTAAAATGTTCATCGATGAATAATCAGTCTAAAATGGCTTATAAACAATAGATACATGATCCCTAGATTGCCCTAGAACAGTTCCATTCACTGATCTTATTCCTGTTTAACGGTTTCCATCTTTTCATTGCACACTGTATCATATGTGTGTACTCAGTAATAGGCTAAGCATATTCGCTGCAATGATGAAGCAAAGTTTATTTTCAATAATTTTAGAAGTTGATTTGAAATTGTTTTCTCTAAAATCTAGCCTTTGTCTAGTAACCTAATTAAGTCAATTGCCGCAATTATCAATCAGCTGTTGACCAATAATTTATTTATGATGATTTGCATAATTTACAGACGAGATGATATGATGTCATTATGATGATATGAAAAGAAATTAGCACTCGATGAATTGCGTTGTCAAATGCTTTATCAAAATGGGTTGTCCTATCTTCATTGTTATTGCATTGTCAAAATGCACTGTCAGGATGCATCGTCCTAATTGATTGTGCAATTGCATTGTGCAATTGCACCGTTGCACTGTCAAGTATGTACTTAACTGTTACGATATTCTGATAACTGAACAGATGAACAATATATGAATGACGTAGCACTAACGGGCTACTCCAGTGGCTTAGCAGGTGCTGGGAATAACTCCGCATTCTATAGTTGTATAAATATTGTTGCTGTGGATGCCACCTCCCTATGTATGGTATCAATGTATCATACAATGAATTTGAGTGAAATGTGTGTCTTGGATTTCATATCTTGTAATAAAGATTATTTTTAAATGGCTTGCTTGTACATGTTCTTTGATGGTACAGAATGTCTTCTACAAATTCGCTTTTGGTCCCTATTCTCTTTCTGATCTGGGTCCCAAGTTTGATTCTTATGCCATTGGACAGCAGTTCGAACTTTCCTTCACATCGTTAAGGATGTCCCTAAATTGGTGTCAACAGTTCAAGCAGAAACCAAGCTTTGAAGCAATTTGAAAAGTTCTTTCATTTATGAAAAGAGGGCGCGAATCTTCGGATCAGGCCGTGGAAAATATGAATGGTTTGAAAACAGGGTCCCCACCGGACAGGGAAAACAGGGAAAACAGAAAATGGTGAAAATAAATTCCCTGCAGGGAAAAATCAAGGAATTTGAAATTTGACCTCAAATTCAGGGAAAACACAGGGAATTAGGTTTTTACTTGTGTTAATGCGTGAAAAAAGCCCTCTATTTAAAGCCAAAATCTGTAAAGTCATAAATTTTGGTTTCCGATTAGCGACGATAATGCCGCGATAACACAACACCAAGCCCAAATAAGGTCAGGGAAAACGTCCGATCTAGTCTAGCAGGGAAAAGCCAGGGAAAATACAGGGAATTTTGCTCGCCAAATTTTAGTGGGTACCCTGTGAAAAGGTCCTATATTTTGTAAGGACTTCCCGAAGGTTTACAATAATAATGTCAAGACTGTTTTGAATTTCCTAATTGGCCAGATTTGTGAGCTTATCAATGCCTATCTTACTTATCTGATCTGACTTCCAGGATAAGATAACCTTTAATTGCCAATGTTTTTAAATGGGTATGTTGTTATGGCATAACAAGTTATGGTCTTATCTCTGTGACAAAGGGCAATTGAAGCAAGAGCTGGTTCTCATAAGGGGTCTTGAGTGTCACAGGGCAAGGGGGGATTGTTATCACAAGGGACTGGTTAGCACCAGGGAGTCCACGGACAGTAGTCACATGGGACTGGTTTTAACAAGGGGCAGTTGTCACAAGGTTCTGGTCATCATAAGTGGTACTTGTGTTATTGGTCAGTTATGATGCGCCTGAATGTTGCAAGGGTTTTCACAAGGCGCTGTTGTGACAAGGGAATGGTTTTCACTACGCGCTGTCGTCACAAGGGGATAGTTATCTCTTTTCACAAATGGTAGTTATCAGAGGAGAGTCATGGGACTGGTTTTAACGAGGGGCAGTTGTCAGAAGGGACAGTGTCACAAAGGACTGGCTCTTACAAAGGACAGTTGTCACACGGGACTGGTTACCACAAGAGACACTTGTCACAAGGAAAAGGATATTACAAAGGACAGGTGTCACAAATGACTGGTTTCACGAGGGTCTGATTATCACAAAGACTATTGTCACAAGGGGCTTGTTATCCCTTATGACAAAGGGTAGTCATCATGAGCGATTGAGGGACAAGTTATCACATGCAGGGATGTGATTTTTCCGGTTTTTCACTTCAATTATGGGGGGGGGGGGGTGTAGGGAGAGGGCCATGAGCGGCGCCCGAAGCACAGCATCATTCGCGTACATTGTCAATTAGCAAAGCTTTCTGAAGTCACTGAACCTGGGTGGTATTTATAGGCCTAAATCATCTTGATTGCAATTCTCAATGACAGTGTTCTGGCTTCCTTTCAAACCTCTTGCATGCTATTTCACCCCATTCATGTTCAGTCAAGTGCTATTGACACTGATTACAGTGACCTTCATTAAAGTGAGAAGTGCAATCGGCTGGGATCTAGCCTGCATATGGTCTGCCTGGCCTGTATATTTATGTTGCAGGCTACCAGACTAGGATAGCCTCATTATATTTTATCCAAGTGTATTATTTTCTTTAACCATGCCTTTAAATGAATTATGAACAGTGATTTACATTATGTATAAAGGAGTGACTGGCCAGTTTACAGGCGATTTCATTAGCATGCGATTCTGGTCATTCACACTTGACAGTGAGAAATCAATGCTAAACAAGCACTTTATTACTACGTTTGATATATGAGTTGTGTGACGTTCTGTTTGCTTGTAAACCAATCAGATTAGCCAAAAAAGCTATGTATTTTGAGGCCAAGAACCTTAAGAATCGCGTGCTAATGAAATCACCTGTAATGCTTTCCTCAGACAGGCTAGCCACACTTAACATTTTGACTAGCCAACACTTTTGGTTTTGAAGCAGTGTACATGGGTACCTGATGGATACCCATGGGGGTCTTGGCCACGCAGAAATAATTCTGTGTCAATCAATCCAGAATAGCAATCAATATTTCACTGATTCTTTTAGTAGTTATAGAGGTCAGGATTCTGGAGTGACAGGTTCAAAATGCTGGTGTTCCTGCTCAGTTGTTCTTCCTGAGCTTAGCAGTAATACAGCCAAGGATATATGAGTGATTACTTTTAACCATCTGTCAGGGATATGCATGAGTGATCAATGCAGGATAGCTCAGGTCATGAAATGAATTGTCAATTTGAGACATATTTTTTTAATTTCTAGGAATTATGGACAATTAAGATATTTCATGCAGATATTAATGCTTTTGATATGTTTTGAGAGATAGATAGATATTTTGAGGCTCAAAAATGTTGTCAATAGCATCAGAAAGATCTTTCCTTCTGATTGAAAAACAAGAATCAGTGGATGTCAATTCGGCATTGGCCTTCTAATTGTTCAAGTTAGACCAGTAGCCTTAATGACCTACAGGTGCGTACATATTATTGGTTACAAGATCATTTTAGTCATATGTACAGAGAGATTGACCAGTAAAATGCATCATTTGCAAAATAGCTAAAATATACCAATTGAAGCAATGCTGAAGAATTAAGCCTCTGGTCAATCTTCCCTCTTTGTCATAGATTATACAATCTTTAACCACTGGAGTGACTCAGACAAATATCATAAAATTATATAGTCCGAGAGGATAGTGAAGCATAAAACAAGCCCTGGTTAGTTTGGAACTATGTGTTAGAGCAGCTGATCGGCCTGCAGATAAGATCTCTGCTGTATAAGCCTTGAATTTTGTAGGTTTGTCACTTCATCATTTGATTGGGTTTCTAACATTAGATACAATCAACTAAGTAAAAACAGGTGATGTTTTGCCTTTAGCTGATTGGTCAATGCTAAACATCCGCAAATAAGCTGCTTGTCAAAGCAAATTTAAACATTTACAATTTCTTTTGGGAATCCAATTTCAGAAGAATACGCTTTGTTTAGGCTTTGGAGCCTGCATGAACATAAGGAAACATATATATGTAACACATTAATTTACATACATTGATTATTAAAAGTTTAGCAAGTGTGGTGAACCACTACCTGGCATTAAAAACAGAAATTAACTCATTTGATGATGTGATGCAAAGAAAATATAGCCTATAAGGTCAGAAGGAAAAACATAAATTTTGAGGCACGTGGGATACAAATGGCTGCTAATTTTCTTCACTCTACAAACACACATGGGTCACTCACTTATCAAATACTTTGACCCACCGGCAAAATCCTTTGAGCTCAGACCTGTTCAACAGCAATGACATACAACAAGGTTCTGCACTCCTGATGCACACTCCTCGCGATCCTGTTAGAAGCCCAGGATGACCTCAGTGTCTCATCTCATTGGTTTATCTGATCTGGGCCAAGAAATCAGAGCACCAAAGGTCATGAAAGCTTGTCTGTCAACCATGCTCACACCTCTTCTTTGTTTCAAACCTGCTTAAAACTGCCCAATCACAATTGCTGTTACAATGAACCCCAGGGTCAACTGAAGCAACTGGAGCATGCAGAGGTCACTGTGGGCTTCTGAATTTCTCATGAGCTTTGGATCTTTCTTCAGCATTATAAACAGGAATTCTAAGATGTTGAAGGTGTGATATGTGCAGGTAACACTTCAAAACTTTGTCAAATATTGTGATTAACTCATGCCAGGCAGGGTAAATGTTTTCTCTAAATGGTGATGTGGGAATCCTTAGAAGCTGGCCTTGTTGATTTGAACAATACTCATGTGAGGCACCTTGTTGTATTTCATTGCTGTTGGATTAGTCTAAGCTCAAAGGATTTTGCCTGTGTTTGACCCAAACCTATTGAGTCAGCAAAGAAAATTGGCAGTCATTTGTATCCCACATATTTCAAATATTGTCCCTTCGACGACCCAATATGTTTTTACCTCATCAGATTCGAATTCATAGTTTGACAAGCACTTCAGTTGAGGATGTTTAGCATTAACCCAATGGCAAAACATCACCTGTTTCTGGCTGTTTCACTTGCTTACAGGCGGCACTGTATGTGTACATTTTGTTGGTCATGGAATGATGAAACTGAGTATTTTTTTGCTTCCCTATTTCCTTCACTGTGCACCTTTTGAGAGCTTGTTGTTTACTGGAAGGAATGGTCTCAGGTGGCTCCAGAGTCCAGATGCAATATTTGGGGCTTGAATTTAAATATATGCTCTCTTAAACTAATCCCATCTCTGTATACTCAAGAGTTAGGTATGGTTAAAGTCTTTGATAAGTAAATGAAACACAAGGCCAATGTCATATCAATGGTAATGGGGATTCACTTGTACTTACCAAGTTACCATTTACCAATGATTTTGACTCATATGTAACTGAAGGTAGTGCAAAGAAAATTGGCAACCATTTTAATCCCATGTGCCTCAAATATTGTCCTTTATTACCCCATGTGTTTTCATCTCATCGGATGACAGTCCTTGTTTCCATGAGCAGTTTAGTTGAGAAGGCTTGGTGTTGACCCAATGGCAAAACATCACCTGTTTCACTTGCAGGCGGCACTGGAAGCTAAAAATGCAGTTGGGTGCACATTTTGAAGTAGGGCCTAACTGTAGCAAGAAACTTGGCTGGAAGGGGCTCAGCATGTTGTCTGTAACATGACTTAAAACTGGTCCTATTCTTATTCCGGGACGGTTACTGTATTAAGTCTCTCAGTCTTTGAATTATCAAATTCTTGTTATTTTTCCTTTGCTAAACACCTGTTGGGGAGTCTGTTACTTTTTGGAAGAGATGCTCTCAAGTGGCTCCAGATGCCATATTTGGCCTTTGAATTTTAAAAATTTTCCGGGGGGGCATGCCCCCGGACCCCCCTAGCAGGCGAGTGCCTTTGGCACTCGCGGAACATGTTCAGGTTTTTTTATCTGAAGCCAATCACATCCCTGCACATGGACTTGTTTTCACAAGGCCTGATTATCACTAATTGGCAGTTCTCACATGGTTGGTTGTCACAATGGGCAAACGTCACAAGGGACTGGTTTTCAGAAGGGGCTGGTTATCACAAGAGACAGTTACCACAAGGGCTAGTTATTACTATTAAGGGTCAAGGGACCTTTGTTAGGGGGCAGCATGGTTATCACAAGGTAACAAAGAGGCAGTTGTCACTACTAGGACTAGTTTCCATAATGGTCTGGGTTTCATGTAGGCAGGTTATCACATGGGACTGCTTTTCACAGGGGACTGTTTTTTACAAGGGGAAATTGTCACAAGAATGTCTTTCACAAGGTACAGTTGTCACAAGTGACTGGTTTTACAAAGGGTTATTGTCACAAGGGACTGGTTTTCACAAGTGATTAGTCATCACAAGAGTCACTTGTCATGAAGGACTGGTTGTCACAGGGACAGCTGTCACAAGTGACTGTTTTTTGGGCAGTTTTCACAAGGGACAGTTGTGTCAATGGGCTGGTTATCGCAAGTGACAGTTGTCACAAGGTGCTAGTTTTCATAAAGGACAGTTGTCACAAGTGACTGCTTTTCAAGCGTTTTCACAAGGGGCAGCTGTCACAAGGGATGTGTTTCACAAGGGGCAGTTGTGACAAGCGACTGGTTATCACAAGGGGCTAATTATCACAACGGAAAATTGTAACTGAGTACTGGATTTCACAAGGGCAGTTGTCACAAGGGACAGTTTCCAACAAGGGACACTTATCACAAGGGGCAGTTATCTCAAAGGGCATTTGTGACAAGGGACTGGTTTTCACAAGGGATGTGTTTTCATATGGGGCAGATGTGACAAGTGACTGGTTATCACAATGGACAGTTGCGCAAAGGACTGGATGTCAAAAGACAATTATCACAAGGGACTGGTTTTTTAAGAGGGGAAATTGTCACTAGGTACAGACTTTACAAGGGACTAGTTGTCACAAGGGACAGTTGTCACAATGGAGTGGTGATCATACTTATTAAGGGACTGATTTTTTTTCAAGGGGTAGGCCTAGTTGTCACACGGGACGAGTTTTCAAAAGAAGCAGTTGTCACAAGAATGTTTTAACAAGAGGCAGTTATCACAAGGTACAGTTGTCAAAAAGGGACTGGTTATCACTAGGGACTGTTGTTTTCCACAAGTTATCAAAAGGGGCTGTTATCACAACAGGCAGCTGTCACAATGGGCTGGTTATCACAAGGAACAATTTTTACAATGGTTGGTTGTCACAAGGGACTGGTTTTCGAAACAGGCTGGTTATCACAAGGCCAAGGGGCAGTTGTCACATGGAACTGATTTTCACAATGGCCTGGTTTCCGCTGCGGTTGGTTATCACATGGGACTGCTTTTCATTGTAGACTAGTTTTCAGAGGGAACTGGTTTTCACAAGGGGTTCTTTTTCAAAAGGGATTTGTTTTCACAGGAGATTGTTTTCACTAGGGACTAGTTATTACAAGTGACAGTTGTCACGAGGGGTTGGTTTTTTTTACAAAGGGCATTTGTCAGGATAGACTGCTTTTGATATGAAGCAATTTTACTAAAAAGGGACAGTTGTTACGTGGGGCTGTTTACTAGTGATTGTGTTTAAAAGGGGACATTTGGCACATGGGGTCATCACGAGGGGCAGTTGTCACAATGGCCATTTGTCATGAGGGACTGGGTTTGACAGGGGCTGAATTTCACGAGGGAGCAGAAGGGACTGGTCATTACAAGGGGCAGTTGTCACAAGGGACTAGTTTTCACAATGGACTATAGTTATCTCAAGGGACAGTTGTCACAAGGGCTGGTTATCACAAGAGGCAGCTATCACAAGAATCTGGTTATCACAATGTTACAGTTTTCACAGTGGTGGGTTGTCACATGAGATTGCTTTTTATGAGGAGCGGGTCATCACGTGGAGGGGTATTTGTCACAAGGGACATTTGTCGCAAGGGACCTGTTTTGACAAGGGGCTGGTTATCATAAGGGACATTTGTCACAAGGGAATGGTCTTTGAAAGGGGCTGGTTGTCATAAAGGCAGTTGTCACAAGGGATTGTTGTCACAAGGGCTGGTTTTTCCAAGGGGCAGTTTTCTCAAGGGAATGGTTTTCACAGTGGTCTGGTTTTCATAACAGTTGTCACATGGGACTGCTTTGTTGCAAGGGACTGGTTTTCTTAAGGGACAGTTGTCACAAGGGACTTGATTGCACAATGGTCTGGTTTTCACTGCAGTTGGTTTCGACGTCACATGGGACTGCTTTTCACACAGGGGCAGTTGTCACAAGTGACTAGTTATCACAAAGGTTCGTTGTTGAAAGGGCAGTGGTCACAAGAGACAGTTGTCTTGTTAAAAAGACTGGTTTTCACAAATGGCAGTTATCACAAGGGGCTGGTTGTCACAAGAGGCAGCTGGCGCAAGGGGCTGATTATCACAAGAGACTGTTATCACAAATGACTGTTATCACAAGGGCATTTGTTACAAGGGGCAGTTGTCACAAAGAACAGTTGTCACAGGGTCACATTGACTGGTTTGCACAAGGGGCTAGTGATATTATCATAAGAGGCAGATGTCATAAGGAACACTTGCCACAAGGGGCTGGTTGTGACAAGAAAAAATTATCACAAAGGACTGGTTATCACAAGGGACTGTTGTCACTAGGGACTGTTTTCAAAATGGACCAGTTTTCACAGTGGTTGGTTGTTACATGGAACTGTATTTCACAGAGGACTGCTTTTCATAGGGAACTGAGTATCACAAGGGTCAGTTTTCACAGACAGTTGTCACAGAAGTGGACTGGTTTTCACAGGACTCTGGTTTTCACAATGGTCTGGTTTCACTGCAGCTGGTTGTGACATGGGACTGCTTTTCACAAGCGGCTGGTTATCACAAGAGGCAGCTGTCACAAGGGACTGATTTTAAAAAGGGATCATTGTAGAAAGGGACTAATTAATTATTACAAATGACAGTTGTCAGAAGGGGCTGGTTTTCACAAGGGGCTATTTGTCAAAAGAGAAAGTTGTCACAAGTGACTAGCCCGACGCTGGGGTTGGTTGTCAGAAGGGATGGTTGGCAAAAGGGTTGGTTGTCACAAGGGACAGTTGTCTTGTCACAAAGATTGGTTTTCACAAAGGGCAGTGAACACAAGAGACTGTATGGTTTCAAACGGGAGAGTTGTCACAAGTGACCGAGTATCAAATAGGACTATTGTTGCAAGAGACTTGTTGTCACAAAGGCAGTTGTCATAAGGGACTGGTTTCACAAGTGATAGTTGTTACAAGGGTTCATTGTCACATATAACAGTGTGACAACCAGCCCCTATCTCTTCTATCCCTGCTGAAATAATCACAAATTATTAACACACCTTTTGTTTCCTTTCAGACGTGTATCTCCCACCCCTCCACATCTCTCAGCCTTCCACATTTGGCCAGAATGTCTGAGGCAAAGAACGAGGATTTCGTTGACGTCCGAGAAAACCTTGATTCAGAAGACGAACATGATGAAGAGTTTGAAGATGCCCTTGACGAACTAGTCCGAGCTTCTGACGCTGCCAAGAACAAAAATGAACCATTCCAAGGAACGCCAAAGACAGAGAACCCTCTGGAGAAAGACTTAGACCAATTAGGATTTGATAAGTTACAATTTGACAAATTAGGATTATCGAATAATAAGGACAATTTGAATTCGAAAGACAGTGATAAACCCGAAGTATTAGAAGATGATGATAATCAAGAAAGTAAAAAAGACATTGAGAAAGATGTGGTTGATGAAGCATTGAATGATGAGGAAGAAAGTGAAACCGAACAAGAAGAAAATGAAGAAGATTTACTGGAAGAAAGAAGGAAAAAAGAAGAGGCCATGAGCGAAGAGGAAATCACGGTACTGTGTTATATTTTCTTGATACACTTAACAGAGTTGTTTGGAAGAAACTAAATTAATGTTTGTTGTTCTGCAGTGTTGTGCTACTTTAATACAGTGTATACTTTGTCCTTGTTGTATGTATAAATTATTTTATGTTGGTTAATTAATCTTGATGTTTCTTTATTTTTTCAGAAATTAAAAGCTGAGAGCCAAACGTTAAAGGAACAAGGGAACACATTATTTAAGAATTCTGAGTTGACGGAGGCCGTCCAATCCTACACTAAAGCGTTGGAGTTATGTCCTCTGAAGTTCACCAAGGATCGGTCGATCATGTACTCCAATAGGGCTGCCTGCATGATGCACTTGGTAGGTATTAAAGTTTATACTCCACCAAGACAGTTTTCTATTGTCTTTTGCCGTGGTGAGGTTTATTCACGATTGACCATATGGCCAGACACCTTTTTGAGTTGTGTCACAGTTATTGCAATTTTATTGTATTTGACCACTGTTTGAAAACTATCTTTTATTTTTGACCACTAGCAGTTTGGTGAACAGTCATGCCTGGTTACTTTAAAGATATAACAAGAAACAGCATGAATTACAGCCCAGATGTGCATGATCGCCAAACCTCAAGGATTAGAACTTGCTTTAATTCAACATTCAGGGAGCACATCTCATACCAAGGGTGGGGGGGGGCTTAGGAGTTGTTTTTTTAAAAATAAACCATTTCTGTTCAGTTTTCGTGTCCTGTCTGGACAATCAATGATCGATCTATAAAAGTTCCATCGGTACCAAGAGTGGTACATAACATCTTACTACTGTTTACTGCACCCTGCTGGTCAACTAAAATCAGCAGCCCTCCTGGCAGGATTCACCGTCGTGCCGACATAGTCTAACAGGGTAACCACTGTGATGATGGGGAAACCAACAGTCGTTGAGGGAAATAGAGGTAAAGCTGGGGGTAGTTGAGTTGAGCTGAGTTTAGTTGAGTGAGGCGCTAGTTGATGGTATTTGAGGCCAGGTGAGGGAATTTAAGGTAAGATGAGGGAATTTGAGGCTACGTGAGGATAAGAGGGGTTTAGGTTAAGGAATTTGTGGATTGGTGAGTGTGTGGCGGTGTAGGCCTATCCTACCATGAGGTCTCTTAATTGTTTCTAACATACAGGGCATAATATGAGAAAATTTAATTTTAATCATTGCTCATTTTGCCTCACATGTCACATGAATATGAGTTATTTTTGGCAAGTCCCAGCATTTATGCAGGTTGCTACTGAATGAAAATATATTGTGATCTGTGATTATGAAAAGAGAGAGTCAGTTCATATGAATTTTTTTTTTGTGTGACGAGGTCTGGTTTGGATTTTTTTTTAAATAAAAAAAGAATAAACTCTTTCTTGGCAGTCTTGAAATAAATATTTCTGGAGGGGTTTTTATTAACGGGGAGTTGTTTGATTTAGAAATGAAAATTTTGGGATATGGGATGCTTGAAAAATGGATAATTAATGTCGCTGCTACCACAAAATAAAATATAATTTCCCATTGAGGAAAAATTCCAAGGCCCTCCCCCTTAAAATCTGGATGTTCAGCTCAATTCCAGTCAATGCACACCATCCCATTGTAAGAAATTTTTTGTTTGTCATTGTTCTGTGACTGAAACAAAACTGAGCCAGAAGTGGTCAAATACAAAAGAAGAATTGAAGCTGTGAAGTGAACTGGCAGTTGATAACACCTGAAGCTGTGAATCTGTGTCTTGACCATATGGTCAATCGTGAATAAACCTCACCACTGTTGGGGATTAAGTTAGGCTGTTGTAATACTTTTTTTTGTAAACAACGCACCTAAAAATGACAACAAAGCAACAAAATTTAGTTACAAATCATATATGGAGTATAAGTCGCTTATACAACTCATTTTCGGTGTATAACTAACATTTCAGGGGTTATACACCTCAAATTCGTTGTATAACCTATACCAATCCATCAAATCAAAGATTTCATTACGCCATAACCTCTTTATTGAGTCTGGTTGCTGTACTGAGCAACATCTAAAATTTATTGCTGTATTTCTGGCAGATTTTGCCTTCAATAAATTTCTAAACTTACTTCAAAAGTTGATCAGTGACAATGACTTTATTAAAGTTTCTGTCTTAACCTTCCAGAATGATAACACTGCCGGTATTGAGGATTGCACAAGGGCTATTGAATTAAATCCCAATTATTTAAAGGTAAAGTACTGTTAGATTGAATTCAAATTATTTAAAGTGAACTGATATAAATTGAAATTATTTATATATTTTAATAATTTTACCAAAAAATTATTAACATTCCCAATTTTTAGGAAAACGTGATTTAACATCCCGAAAATGTTATTTCATTGCCATGAATTTATCTTCACAAATTCTGACTAAAGTTTCAATTTCATTTTCAAGCCTGGTAGGCTTACATCAATGGACATCTCTGACATTATAAAATTTTGCAAATTATTGATCAAAGCTATTACAGACTTAAATTTACTGTTATTGAAAGTATCATTTGTGCTGAAAAACAAGCGTTCTGACCTATGGTCCCCCACTGTTCCTCAGCTTTATGTAATTGTAAAGGTTCATGATGAGAGGTGTGCTTTTTTCACAGGCGATATTACGGAGAGCAGAGTTGTATGAAAAGACTGAGAAATTGGACGAGGCATTAGCAGATTATCAAAAGGTGGTTGAGTTGGATCCCAGAATGCATCATGCAAGAGAGGCGTGCTTGCGACTACCGAAGCAAATCGAGGAACGAAATGAGAAAATGAAGCAAGAAATGATGGGTAGGTCTGTGTGTTTTTTTAATGCCATTCAAATGGAAGTTTAATGAAAAATTTTAATTTTAGTTTTGTGATAAATTTTAATTTTACTGGATCAATCTCATTGTTGCAGTCCTAAGATTGAAAACAATTTCTCATTAAATTCCACCCTGGTGATTTAAGGTACATACTCCCAAGAATTTCTAGAAATTTAATTCGGGAAATGTCTGCTCATTCGATCATTTTTTTTTTCATTTATTTCAGTCCTTCAGCATCTTTAAATAAGTATCATAAAATTTCTGGGAAATCTGACCATTTTAAAAATACCGTGGTATTGAAAAAAAATTATCACACTTTTTAAAAGACCGAAAAAAAGCCATGTATGTGTAACCAAGTTACTGCATCAATGCTCCGTTAACTTTGGTATTAAAATTTAATTTCAGGAAAATTAAAGGACTTAGGAAATATGATTCTGCGTCCCTTTGGACTCTCAACGGACAACTTCCAGCTTCAACAGGACCCTAATTCAGGGGGTTACTCGGTCAATTTTCAACAAAATGTCCCACAACAAAGACCACCCCCTGAACCAACTCATTTCCCGAAAGAAAACCCATCGGAAGGCAGCACTCCTGCCACTCCCCCTGGTGGAGACAGTGACTCTAATAAATCTCCACCTGTTGGTGAATCTGGCGATTGTGATAATAATTCTTCTTCTTGATTAAATGTGCTATATAACTATTAAAGATTATTGTCTATAATTTGTCTATAATTTATTAAAAGTGTAACCAAGAAATGAATATACACTAGTCATGCTCAGCCCATTGCATGATAGGTCAATTGGGATGTCTATGGGGCGTGCTGCCTCTGCAATTGACTAGGTCATATGTTAGGCCTACAGGTCTAGTCTATTCACGAGTTAGATGCGCTTTATTCCACATTAATTAAATTGTAAAGCTTAATTTTAAACAATCAAAGTGACTTGATGTTTGTTAAAGACTTGAATGATTTAGACTAAGTTTATGTGCAAAAAAATTAATACCAAAATATTATGATTCTCCTACAGTTTGAATCATAAATAATAAAGATATTTAATTAATTATGAACTGAAAATCAAGTTAATAAATGTAATTTATATCAACATGATCATTTAAATCAGTCAACCATGGATGATTTATTAGATGTTCTCAGTGGCATCATTTTCAAAATAAAGTGGTGGGGCATTGAAAACTTTTTAAAATATTTTGCATGGGCATTTTTACCCTTTTTGGCAAAAAAGTGGTGGGGCATAGACTGTTAAAACTTGCGGATGGACAGTGCAACTGTCTAGGTGGGGCATCTGCATCTGCCCCACCAGCCCCATAGGGAACTGACGCCACTGTGTGTTCTTATTTTGTGGAATTCATATTGGATTAAAAAATATTACAAATTTTTGTTTCAAATTATTGCTAATTTTCTTTTGAACAATTGTAATTGTGGAGAATTTTCTTCTATTTTTTTGCCAACACATTTCATAGTTCATGGCGTTACTGTTTCACAATGGTTAGTGAAGCTCAAGATCATCAGCTGGTCAGTCAGTTTGACTCCGTTATTCTGCAGGCTATAATTGGACAATTTAAACACATTCTGGGGAAAAAATACTGAGTCTGTATATTTATGTCTGCTGCCCTTGGAATATCAAGTGGCTCAAGTGTTTAAGTAATGGCTAGATATTGGAGAGGAGGTGCGCGGGTGCCACCTGGTCTGGGCCAGGGTTGAACTCATCAGCTCAGAGGGCAAATCATGCAGTACGAAGCTCTGGTGTTGATTACCGACTTTGTATCATATCTTAGAATGTATGTGATAGTCTTTTTGCGAAGCTCCTGTCACTCTGGCAGTCGATCAGATCCTCGGAGAGCAACAGAGACTCCCTCGCCACTCGGAGTGCATGACACTGAGTTAGCTTTTAAAGACTTCCTAGGCTGCTGATGCGCATCTAGATCTTTCGTACCATGGTAAGGTCATCTGTTGTTGTCCATTTATGATGATAAAGAGCTTGCAATGACCTGCATGCTGTAAAACTAGTCAACTACTGAAAAGAAATGATGTCTTCAGATTTGATAATACGCCGAGGGTTAGCTGCAGCGCACCTTACGTTATTAGCAGACGACGCGCACGGCCCGCAGAAAATTAAATCCGTGAAATTCTGTCAGATCTATTTAAGGCCAATTACCGGCAAGTGGAGTTACCTAATTTACCTATTCTTAGATAGATCAATGAACTATTAATTAACTGGTACAATTAATTAGGACGGCATGATTATTTGTCAAAAAGAGTAGGCCCGCAGTGAACACAAGGAAATTTTGTGCTGTTTGGGAGTCCGAGGAAAGAGAAGAGCTTGTTTGGAGGACTTTTGATCCCCCAACAATGGGAGGCTGCATTGGATCTCCCAGGGACGGATCTTCCCCCAACGGTGACTCTTCTGATGGTACGGGTATGGGGCAAACAGGTAAAGCCGGCTTCTGAGCTGGCGATCATTTGGACACCATGTCAACCCACTGCCTGCCCACACCCTAGCTGCCTGTGCTCATTCTCACTCTGTCAATGCTATATGTAGCCCTGCACTGTGCTTGTGTGTTGTATGATTGTATTGCACCTTGGTTTGCCTTGTGTCTTTTCTTGTGACCTGAAAGATGGTTTTAGATTTAATGTTCTGAACTTTGACAATGTGATAAACAGACATGTATGTTTTTGTAACAAACAATCATGACATTGTTTGCTTAATTCTGGCTGGTCGCTTTTATATTGAGGAAAGAGAAAGAAATGTGGAGATATTACACATACTGAGATCATAATTAGATCAACAGAGTTCTTGGGAGTGACTGAGTGTAATGTTTTGCTTTGACAACAATAGTAGTGAGTACATTGACACAGATTATTTTGTCTATTGATAGTGTAATCTATTAATATCATTTGGCAATTGCTTGGTATGGCCTATATACATTGTATGTCTATTGTAATGTCTGTTGAAATATACATGTATGTATGTGTTAACTACCTTTGTACTTTGTGTTTCACAATGATTTCTTGTAAATCAATAGCCATGATATATTGCATGTTGTAAGCTTGGGAAAGATGACACTGTCATTGGTGATGTTATCAAACAGATCTGTGACACCTTATCTTGATCGGAGTATCACTTTGTGCCTTGTTCATTGTATTGATGTCTTCTTCACTGTGTTATAACACACATGACACACAATCAGCTGTCAACTCAACTCAGTCAATTGTATGCTTGTGTAAATCTATTAGTTATTTGACTTGTCTATTTCTATTGCTGTTGCACTTGTAAATTATATGCGGCATTTTACGCGCAGCTGAATTGTAATGAAAACATAAATTGTATTAATTAAACTGCTAGATATATTAGAAACACTAATGAAGATCTGGAGAAATATTCCTATGTATTTCCTATATGGTGTAATTTTATGCAGCAAACTTTAAGCTCATTTTCTGTTAGTGTAACTATTGTAAATTAATGTTGACATCTCCCTTCCAATGGAGTTCTGTCCATCTGTCACTTCTCTGATGAACACGGTTAATGTAATAACTAACCCACACTTGTTTGATCTACATATTGCATGGCTTCTAAGGCACACGATTGCAGCATTTTAAATTGACTTTTCAAAGGTTTGCCCCATACAAAAAGGACCATCATTTTACGTTTTATATTCAGTTAAATGCATGTTTTATTTGTGCGATGTGATATACATATAATTATATGCGATTTAGCTCATTATCGAGGAATGCGATTCAGCTTAATTGGTTATATTGTTACATTTCAGTCTCAATTGGTCGAAATCAACCGCTGAAACCAGAGAAACCGAAATGGAAAAGTGACGTAGCGTTGACGGAGGGTCAATTGCGAAGCAAGCGTGATGAATTCTGGGATACTGCCCCTGCTTTTGAGGGGCGAAAAGAAATCTGGGATGCTTTAAAAGCAGCCGCTTACGCCCTAGAAACGGGGGACCACCAACTCGCACAGGCCATTGTCGATGGTGCCAACATTTCTCTTCCACATGGTAATATTAATATTTTTACATTGTGTAGATGTCCAGGCTTTTCAATATTCACTATGATTGCATGTGATATATTTATGACGGGGCCCAGAGTTAACATGGGAGAGGTAGGAAAAGCTATTTGTGGCCTTGAAAATTGGCTTTGACTGTTGTCATGGTTTGGAGTATCTATCCTCTGCCGTTGTCATTGATGGTCATTTGCGAAAGATATTATTTTGGATCCAAGTGCAATACATGCATGAATGAAGAATCTCATTATATATACCAATCAGCTTGAAAAATGAAAATAATTAATGCAGAAAAAATAATAGCATTAGTGCATGGTGATAATTTTAACAGGATGCTGGAAGATTTTATCCAACTCACTTCCTAGTTCCCCTAAAAACAATGAAATATTTTGGGTCAGTAATCATGAAAATTAATAAAATTGACCTCTATTAGTGTATGCAACACAAATTTGCCTCCCTAGACTCAATGAAGGGCATGATTGGATGAAAAGGATTGAACAACTGTGAATGAAGCAATCTGGCATTTGTTCAGTCTGTGGATGCAGCTTTGAGTTGAATACACTATTTTGGTCGTCAGTCTGTCCCACTGTAGTGAAATTGTACAAGAACAGTGGAGCCCTGGAAACTAACAGACATAATTTCAAACATCTGTAATATTAAGTTTCTTTTATATAAATTTGTAAGGCTAACCTCGAATTCTTCTCTTCTTGGCGCAGGGACTCTCATGGACTGTTACGATGAACTGGGCAACAGGTATCAACTTCCTGTGTACGTCCTGAGCGCCCCTACGAATTTAATCGAGGACACCAGTGAAACGGACACTGTTACGGAATCGGAAACGACCGGTTCTCCGGGTGTGGAATTCCCCGTCAAGTTCCGGCTGTCGACCGGCAAAGACATTAAGATGACGGTGAGGAGTACGGATACGGTGTTTAGAGTGAAGAAGCAACTCCTCGCAGAGGAGGGTATCGACCCCTCTCGGCAGAGGTGGTACTTCTCCGGACGATTACTCCACGATAAGATGAGGATCGAAGAGGCTAAGATTACGAAAGGTTACGTTGTTCAAGTGATAGTTTCTCCAGAGCAGACCCCGGCGCCGACAACCACGACACCCCCCAAGAGTTGAAACGCCGTACAAATGTCGTGCAAATGTAAATAGTAACGTTGCTGCAACATCATGAACATGAAACAAACGTTATGGATATTGAAACAATCAGAAACATGGAGATACCTTCGTTGCACTAATGTTGAAATGAAAAGTTGGTAATGTTGTATAGGCTACATGTTGCCAATATGTTGTAGCAACGTTCTAGAAGCGTTCTACTCTACTTCTAGAACGTTTTGAAGCATCATTGCTTGAACATTGAGGAAACGTTTGTCACCTGACCGGCAATTCCTCCTGATAAATTCCTGTGATCATATTGTGTGGACAATCGCTTGAGTGAAAGGCCGATATTCCTGCGAATATTTGTGAATATTCTTAAGCATATTCTTGTGAATTAGTGAAAATATTCTTGTGGGTATTTTGATGGATGATCTTCCGAATATTTCGCGAATATTCTTATGGATGGATATTTGTGAGAAGTCTGATAAATATTTGTGAATAATCTGATGAAAATTTGTGAATTTTCTTATGAAAATTCTAATGGATATTTATGGAATTTCTGATGAATATTCTTATGAATATTTGTGAATAGTTTGGTGATCATTCTGAATGTTCATGAATCTTTTTTAATATTCATGACAATGCATATGAATGCATGCGAATATATTATGAATATTTCAAATATTCTTATGAATATTCCTGTTATATACTTGTGAATAACCTTGGATAACTGAATAATAAATCATGTTTGACAATGAATATATATGCGATGTATTAAGTGAAGCTGATGTGTACTCATTTTGGGCAGTTAAGGGTGTCAGAAAAAGTTCAAACTAAAATATGAGGGGCATGGAAATCTAGATAGGAATATTCTGTATCGTTTATTTTTTACCTTGGTGAATTTCTCGGAGATTTTAACTTATTTGAGACAATCAAATGGGCATTCAGAGGTCACATAACTTTGTCGTTATCAGTGAGAAGTTAGTTATCTAGGCTTCAGGAGGGTCTTTCAAATTTCAATTCTTATGCTAATAATGCCATCAACATTTTTTAGTTGAAATTTTTTTTCTTGACACCACCCCTGTGTACGCATTGAATGCTTACTAAGGCAGTATGGATGATGTTATATAACTATTAGGCATTGATCATTGATGCCCGAGCTGTGTTTTTAAGCAGAATGTGTGTGAAAGTTGTGTGATCTCACTCACCTGTTAATAAGCAAGTGATGCAGCTGAAACTTCAATTTATATCAATTATAATGATGTCACCATAATACTATCATTGATTATTAATTGTATCATGAATAACTGGACTGTACATTGTATTTGCACATGTTAATGTACATGTTGATTGTACACGATGGCCATTTCTTGTTTTTCCTTTGAAAGAAAACTACATTTCAGCTGTACAAGCTTAATGTGCATTCCTACAACCATAACAAATGTCTTTTTATTTGCTATTATTGCTATATATGATTCTGTTATGACCGTTGTTAAAATAATTGATCGTAAGGCCAGACAGAATTAATTTTTCGC
Source organism: Platynereis dumerilii (assembly GCA_026936325.1). Classification (NCBI taxonomy): domain Eukaryota; kingdom Metazoa; phylum Annelida; class Polychaeta; order Phyllodocida; family Nereididae; genus Platynereis; species Platynereis dumerilii. Next base: position 3,471,823 of record JAPTHN010000041.1, read on the forward strand.
TTCTCGGATCTTCTTGGATCTTCTTGCGGAACCTACGATATGATGAAGAAAAATGTTGTAAGCCTAATCGCAATTTTTTTTCTTTTCAAAATTAAATTAGTTGGAGGCATGCTTTTTTTTTTTCATCAGCGGCATATCTGATGGTCTGAGTCTATTTGAGAAGCTACAAATCAATTATGTCTGGCCTAATTGCATACTATCCTTGTATGTGTGTTAATTTCACTTGTCACAATTACGTCATGCTCTCATGTGTCTAGATTAAATTAGTTAATCTCAAATAATAATCAATAATCAGATTATCTGCTTATGTCTTGGTTCGATATAGATCTTCAATTATATCATAGGGTCAAACTTGTCCGACTAACTTACTGGGCATATTATTATTATTTAATATCAAGAGGCGAAGTCTGCGAATTATATATCTTTTAAGTCTTGACATGATAAGTGATAAATATGGGATAAAAGCAAGTTTTGTACAAAAGATAAAATTTGCTTTAAAGTATTTATACTCTGAAATAACAATCTATAAGTTTTCTTTAACTTCTAGGTCAATCACAAATTTAGTGCGATTATAACTTTTAAATTTGAAGGGGCGTCAGGACGTAATTTTTCGGACATATTTATTTATTGAATGTTACCATTCGGTGTCTATTCCCTAATGCTTTTTAAAAATATCCCCCAAAAAATACTGACCTGAGAAAATAAATCAATTGTGTAAGACTTGGAAATAACGCTGTGATAGTAATAAAAGAACTGGAACAAGACATTGTCTCATTATGTGGCAAGCCATGAGTTTCATACTTTAACTTGTAGATTTGTAATAGAGATTTTAACAAAAATAGCTTGTTTTGCTAATTTGAGAATTTTAAAAGAGCGCTTGTCAACCTGACTAAGTTAGGATTGTTTTTCACAAAATTATATTATGCACTGTCCTGTTATCTCTATATCCTGATTTGAAATTTATTTTGTTTAATGCACTAAATATCCTGTCAAATTTATCTATTAATCTACTGAAGTTTGACTTTGGATTTCTATAGCATTTTGATATTGAGAATGATTTTTTTACAATCGTAATTTTAGTTTTCTTCACATACGCATTTGGTTTCAGTTGAGTGTATTGCTCCAGTCCCACGCATGTTATGTCGGCATTCTACTGGTTAAGTTATTCTAGAAATCACTATTCAATAAGTCAATAATATTAACAGACCTCTGTAGAGTCCGTACTGCCCAGTGTCAGTCTCCAAAGAATCATGTGCACATCTCATTTTATGATGATGTCATCACATTGTTTGGAATAATTTGTCTGGGCTAACCTCTGCTGGGTGGTGGAGTCAAAAGTCCACATACTTTCTTCGGTTTGTTGGTTGTTAGTTTATTCTAGGAAATACAGTGACATTTGTTTTATATGCTGAGATAATTATGTTATATATTATTTTAAAATTTAATAGATGCCCCTGCCTTTGCTCACTTGCTGAATGTTTAGTACGATTATCCTAGTCACTTATGTGCGTCTGGTAGCGCTGGTAATTGCCATTCATTGAAATTTTAAATTATTGAAATTATTGGTCATTTTAATTTGCCATTGTTTTCGAGTACTTTTGGGAATCCCATGGGAGGACACCTTATTCAATGTTGGAATTTTCAATTATTGGAATGCAGTTGCTGCTGCTATCTTGCTACTTGCTATAGTTTTGTTAATTGTGATTTTTTGTGAAATTTGAATTCATGAACTTGCTCTGTTTATTTGCCCTTTTACTCAACCTGTTTGCAACCTAAGTTACCAATGTGGTGTCTCGTAGGATAAAAGGACTATTTCCTTGTGAGGCATTTGTTGGATTAAGATTTTACGCTAATTCAGTGGTTGTTAAACTTGGGTTATTTTGCAGTTTTTTTTACAAAAGGAGCTTTCCATCTATAAAACTCCGGGGTAGTGGCCGTCAGGTTTATTTTTTACCCCTGCATGCGTCAAATTATTCAAATGAATATGTTCTTGCACCTTAACTGGGGGGAGGGTTGGTCTGGCGGTAGCATGCTAGACTGCTAATCGCTGGGTCCAGGGTTCGAATCCAGCTCTTGCTGGGTCATCTGGGCCTATGTTGGATGGCTGTTTCAATCATTCTTCACCTCATTGCCGTATCCTCCTCCTGTTCTAACTAGCCTACCAAGTGCAGAAATACAGGACGTAAAGCCCCTATCATCCATCCTTCTTGCACCTTAACCTCTCGAGTATGAGCTGAGACGTAGTGAGACAAAGAAAAAAGTCTGAAGCTTGACGTAAATTTCGGGCCAGTTTATTCAGAGATCAACATCACTGTCACCCCTTCGATGTTGGTCACTGCCCTCAACTAAAATAGCCAAAAGGGCCAGCTTTGAATCCGTGGATTCTTGTTCATTTTTCATGTGTTTTAAGATATTTTTTGTGCAACCCTAAATCCATGTTTATAGAAATTTTCCTCGTCTCTGCAATGGCCTGCAAGACCTCTGCTTACATGCAAATTAAAAATGAACCTGACACCTTGCCCCATAGTTTGTAACGACCGCATAGCTCTTATTAGGCATAGAATATATTTTAAGGAGATAATCCTACAGACTTCGTATTTCCATTATGATGTATATTTATTCAGTCTACAACAATCATTAATAAGGACTATCAGAACTTTTTTATTGATTGAATTTATACAAGTGACGGCTCAAATATGCTAACGTGTCTACCCTAATGTGTATATATAAGTATTTCTGAGGGAGCGCATAGTGAGCATGAATTGTTTTATCAAATTTTGTGGCATATCTCTTCAATGTTTTATTTACACGCATATCATTAGTGTCATTGAAAGTTCTGCATTGATTATCCCTTGATAGGTTTTTCTGTTGTTGTTTTTTAATATTGATCAATCACTTGTGCTGATGCATTTATCCAAGAAAAAATCCCATTAGCAGATTAGCCTGATGTTTGAATCTAGACTAGACATCAAAGGTCACGTAAGTTTATTTTTATTGCCAAAATAAAGATGTTTGTTTGCATTTGCCATTTTGGTGAATCATTAATTTTACCAGATTTTCCTCAATATTTCCTTGAAATGGGAACATTAAATTTTATGTTATCAGGTAATTGAAACAATATAGGCCTTGTATAGAGAATTATATGGCTGTTTTAGAGGATGCATGTGGTGTGGATTGCTCCCCTCCCTTCCCACTTATCAATAAATTCTTGACTAACCTATCTTTGGATCTCTTTTGGTGTCTGAGATAAGGGACGTAAGATGGGAATTAATAAAAAAAGAAATGGATCAAATCCAGAAACTTTTTGTAGACCATTTTTTTGAGTGAAAGGGGGATGGAGCCTAAGGGACCGTTCAGAATTTATGACTGGGGGGGGGGGGTGGGAGTTTTGCCAGAACAACCCAGTCAAAAATTGATACCCCCCCCCTTGAGATTCATGCGGATTTTTAGTACCCCCCCCTAGGTTTCATGCATATTTTTAGTACCCCCCCCCCTCGACATATAAACGAATACACACATATTTAGTGTTTTACAGGGTCACGCGTACAGATTCGCACCATTTCGCGGACTTTTGCGCGAAAAAAAGCACGGATAAAGTTAGTTTATGCGGGATTTACAAAAAATTTTCTTTGTTAAAATTTATTACCCCCCCTTGGAAGTGTTGTCAAAAATTAATACCCCCCCTTGAAACATGTGTGAAAAGTTAGTACCCCCTCGGGCAAAACTCCCACCCCCCCCCCAGTCATAAATTCTGAACGGTCCCTAAGGATAAGTAAAGCATAATATTGTTGACGTTTGTCGTTAACCTGTGAGTTCCTTTTTACGGCAGCTTTGTCGCATCTTATTTAAATGCAAAGCGTTCCCCTAAAATGGCACTCATGACCCCGTCCTCCTGTCCTAATTAGCCTCAACAGTGCATAAATACAGGAAAGAAAACCCCAATCATCCACACATCCTCTAAAATGGCTCTATAATTAACTAGAAGTTGCTATTGTCCATCCACAAAATTATTGGAAATACATTGTAGATAAATTGACAAAAGATAGAATGTAGATAATCTTTTCCTTTCTATACAGTACATATTAAAACTACACAGTATCATACACACAATGCAAAAACACAGTCGTCCTAAACGTTTGCTAAACAAGCTAAAAGCCAAATTCTGATACTGCAATTATACTATGTGCCTGCTTGAATATAAACACCTCACTAAACAATTGTCTGACAGCTTGTGTCCATCCAGTGCATTTCCATGTAATATTATGTACTCAGAACAGATAAGAGTATGTACAGTATAGTTAGTAAACTGCACCGCTTCATATTTTTGGTTTGAAATTTTAAATCAGCAATTTCGTAACCCTTTGGTTTTAGTTTTTGACAATAGATAATGAAATATGCATATTACTTCTAATTGGTCTATAATTCATATTTCAGCCACTTATTTGAATAGTATATTTCGTTGAGTACTTTGAGGTTGTACTACGTACGCAGCATGACAACTAACAATAGTGAAATCTTGATAAGATCAATTAAATTATTCAAATTGGTATATATTGAATTAGGTCAAGTTGAAATGAATATTTATCATAATATTGCCCGTCTACTTCCCTGTATTATTTTTGTCATCCAATAATTTGCAATAGCAATTATACTATAATAATAAGTGAATGTAGGCAGATTTATTTTAGCTTCTTCTGATTTTAGAATGAATGTTCCAAGGTGGTGAGAGTGAGGCTCAATGCAACAAAATGTGATGCGCACTTGTATGACAAAGTGTGTTACTATGAACTATTTGAACTAATACTGTGACGTGGACGAAATAACACTGAAGTAATATATATATGGCGAAATATGATACTTGTACATTTGCTGTTCGGCTATTTTCAATTGAATTTTTGTGCTGAAACTATATCAGGGGCTGTGTATGTTTCAACCTTGTTAAAATATTCCAAATGGTCTTCTCTTGCTTATGAACAATGAATGACTTAATATTAATACAAGTGCAGAAATGTCTGATGATAATCTGATGTCATAAGCATAAATTGATTAAGTGGGATCCCAGATTTATTTTTTCAAATTTGTTCGTATTTATTATTAGGACACTTGGACTGTCTCTATTATGGCGTACAATGTAAAGTTGTGGAGAACTTTGGGGTCCTTCCGAAAGTCTAAGCATCTCGGGTGACAAGTCTATAAAGTCCTAAAAATCTGGGACCCTAATTAATAATTAAGCGTTGCAACTGCGAGTTGGCCTTATGATATTTGATTTTTGACATGTGTGAAAAAAAGATAGTGATTTTATAAATGGATTTATGAATGGAGGACTCTCTTACTAAGTGAAATACTCTTTAGTGTAGGGCTTTAGTGAGGTCATTGCGAAAAAAAGTCAGCTTTACTGGACTATTAAATTGCCATGTGATGAATCAGAATAATTTTCTGATGACATCATTATTGATTGTTTTGTATTATGGCAATATGCCATTGTTTGCTGATGTCATACCAACTGTTGAGCAGTTGTGACATCACAAAACATTGGAATTCTTGCTGACTTTGTTATCGCAGTGACCTCTGGTGGTAAGGAGGTTCTCCATTCCGTCATACAAGTTTATTTTTGTTTCATTGATAATTTGCCATCCAATTTAACATGGATCAAGATGAATGTTAAAGTTTTCTTTCCCATTCACTGTAACAAGTGATCAATTGTGACAGTTATATATTAACGACGGTTACAAATGCAAGTGAGGCTTTGTACTGGTAGGTGGCGTACCAGTCTTGTACATGGACAATGCAATTGAATGTAGTGCATTTCATTTAACCCAAGAAATAAAAAGGATATTTGTTGTACAAAGCAATGCTTTTTCATCTTCTTCATTTTCTGGAATTTGAAACATTGAAGTTTGAATCGCTTGCAGCCATTGCGAAGCTGCATGGCATTTTTAAATTCAATGATTTGGTACATTATTGAATATCGGATCTAATCTTTCGGCCTATATTTCTAAGATTGTGAGAAAACATGCTCTCAGATCTTGCTTTTTCCTTTGAAAAAAAAAAGAAAGAAAAAAGAGAAATCACTTTATACGGTGGACCCCAAATTTGGCAAATCACCAGGTTACAGTAGATTGCTCTTTTGCAACCAGAACCAGGCAGAAGTCAAGGGAGCAGTTGGGCTGCAACATTTCACTGCAGGTGCTATATTCAATGTTTGTGCTCACATGTACTGCTGGGCTATTTGATCTTGCACAGTTCTACAGGGTGCGGACGTGACAGTTCTACAGGGTGCGTGATTTGCAACTGCCGCAGTCAGTGGCCTAGATAGCAAGTAGGGCTGGATCCCAATTCAAATTATTCAATTAATGTCTATGCAATTCAGTTTGAATTTTGCCTTTCTGCAAAGTCATAAAAATTAAATTGGTTGCAGATATTTGTACTGAAGGATTATGATAGTTTGTGGTTTTGGTGTTGGTTTCCGGATTGATCGGTTTTCAAAACCCGAGTAGGTATGGCGCCATGGCGCATTCCTATGTAATAAAAGTCGGGGGTGCCCGTAGCTATGGGGTCGTCTGTCAACAGCAGTAACAATTGCACAAATTTGTTAGGTAAAATGCAGACATCGGTGCAAAAATATTAAATTAAATTTGAAAATTGGATTTTTTTTTTTTCGGGGAATTTTTTGAAATGGTCTAGCCTAGGTAAATCCATCAAACAAAAAATAAAAATGTGGCCTGATGTCAGTTCCAGTTTCAACTTGGAAGTCTCTGTTTTTTTAGCAAAAAAAAAATTAAAAGGGCTGCATAATCGTCCAATCTTATATTGAACCCCCTGCTTCAAACTGCAGGAGGTTTTTGCCCGGTTTTGAATCTCTGGATTCTTGTTAATGCCAAATCAGACACTGCTGCCCTCTGGCGGAAAACAGAAATCCAGATGTGCCATTCCCGGCCATTACCTTTTCCGGCGAAAGTCGTGTTTGCTGTTTCTTCGATGAAATATTTGGAAGAAATCGTTTAATTAACAGTACTAAAGTATGCCAACACAGTAGAACTAGAGAGTAAGTAGTGTGGTAGCCCGACGACTGGCGAACTTTGTGTATGTGTACTAAAACATCAGGTAGGCCGAGCGTTTGGGCTAGTAGTGTGGTAACTTATAGGCCAATTACGTGTGTGCACGTGCACTCAACTGGGGCACAATAACGATGAATCGCATGAGTGGTGTTCTGTTCTTTCTTGTTCAACTGGCGGCACATGTGCCCCATCATCCAGGGCCCTGGATCATGTGATCAGCTTCAGCTGGGCCCGACAGAAACGAGTAAATCACACATGAATCATGTGATGGAAGTTAAATGCATGAGCATATTGTCTGTTTGCTCACCCACACATCCTCTGAATCGGGGCAAATGGGATTTCATTATCAGCACAAATCCTCACTAAAATCAGGGCGAAGCCACTGGCAGTGCCATGGTCGCATCCGCAACATGTTAAAATATCAGGGCAAAATAGCTACAGCCCCCCCCCCCCCCCGGTGAAAAACAGATGTCCCCCGGGGATGTGTCCCCTACGCCTATGGCTAAATGTTGAACTCCTAACAATGCTGTCAGTATGGCTATGCACCGCCTGAATGCCCATCAATGAAAATTAAGATCATCCAATTCAGAAAAAGTTCTTATAGGGACCGTCCAGAAATTTTCGCAGATGGGCGCTCATGAAGGTTGATTGATGAGGTAGGAGAGAGAGAGCGGAAATCCTGAGCTGTTATACATTTGCCACATGTGAGGGATCGTTTACTTGCCCAGCGCAAACACTGATACAAGGGGCCACCGATTTAACCTCTCATCTGAACAACATAAAAATGATGTGACTTAAAATTTCAATCTTCCTACTGGTCACAGGTGTTAATTATAATATTATCATTACTCATTTCAGATTTTCTGAATCGTCGCCATGGCAAACAATAATTGGAATCACGACCAGTACTACACAAGTTCTGGAGGCCATGGTAACCAACATGGTTACAGAAATCAACAAGGTTACGGAAATCATCCAGGGTCTTACCATGGAAATCAACAGCAGGGATCTGACCATGGAAACCAGCAGCCGAGATCTTACCGTGGAAATCAACAGCCAGGGTCTTACCATGGAAATCAGCAGTCCAACCAGTACAACTATCAACAACAGCAGTGGGGGAATTATGGGGGCGGCCCCCCTCAAGGGGGTCAGCAGCAGAACTCCAATGACTTCCAGTACCAGTCTAGCCCCAGTGAGTACCAGCAGTACTGGGCGGCATACTGGAGTGGATCCGGGGATCAGTCCCTAATGATGGAACAGTGGCAGAAATGGTAATAGCTCTTGTTTTCCACAATTCACAGAAATGGTAGCCTAATTGGTTAGTTTTTCAAGAAGCATTGAACCAATATCGTGAATTCATATCAGTCATTGTCTCATTGAATGGTAATACTTCTGGATTTCTGAATGCATGTGGTTGATATTCACGAAATTTTGTTTTAAAAAAATTGATAGGTAATATATGCCTTTGGAAAAATGCAAAAATGGAGTAAAAATTTTGTAAAAGTTTCGTTAGCAAAAATATTTGTCCTACCTCCCAAAAGGCAAATATAAACAAATATCATATATAAGCAGTTAACTGAAGTGTGGACAAAATGTGGCTGCTAATGAACATGTGGCATATCTGCAAAAAGACTGTTGACCAGTCATGAAGTAACGCAGAAGTAACAGAGCATCTGCATGCAAGTAACTGTAATATTATTACTTTGGTTTTGTGTGTAACGCGTTATATTACCAAGTTAGCTACCTGAGTAATAATATTACGTAACGCAATCCGTTACTAACGCGTTAGTCGCATCACTGTTAGTGTTTATTAGCTTCTTGATGTTTCTGAATGTGCTAATGAATTACTGTGGAACTCTTTCAGGTATGACCAATGGAGCGAGTACAATAAATACCAAGAGAACCAGGGGCAGCAAGATGACGGACAAAATCAGAGTGAACCGCCACCCCCTCTGCCCCCTGGTGACCCCCCTGCTGAGCCCCCTCAGCCCCCTAAGTCTCATGGAGGGTCTATGCAACCCCCTCCCTTGCCGCCGAGTTCCATTACTGCCATTTCAGGGAACAGACCAGCAAGCAGATCTACTCCTACCCCATCTGGTGGAAATTCTGGAAATATTAGATCTACTACTCCATCTGGTGGCAATTCTGGAAATATTAGATCTACTACTCCATCTGGTGGCAATTCTGGTGATGAACCCAAGTCGTCATTCCAAAGTAGAATGTTGTCGATGGCAGGCTACGAATCTGACTTCACCAAAGATGATTATGATCCCCTACCGCCTCGACGGACGGATCAGTACAACAACAATTTTGTCTCGGGAGGTCTCATGCACGCAGATGGGGGCAGAGGCGGCAACCATAGAGCGCCACCTACGAAGCTAGTGGGACGTCTCCCTGGTAACACGCAAGGAATGACCCAATCTGACTTCAATGCCGATGGGTAGTTACCATATTTTTCTAAATCTTTTTATTATAATAATAAATATTTTTAGTTTTATACTTTCTTAAGCCTAATTACAATTATAACAGTTTGGACAGTTTTGATTCAAGCAGTCATGGACATATTTTGATTGAATTGTCATATGTGCATCTCTTCTCATATCACTGGTGTTGTTCAGATTCATTGTTAGAGAGTTCTGGTGCATATTTCACGGTAATGCACATTTACAGAGTCTACAGACATCAGCATACTCTGCAATTCTTACTGACTAAGTAACCAGTTTTAGCTTCTGGTCTGTGAAAAGAAAAGAATCTGTTGAGCCCAGATCTTCAAAATTTCTATACATTGATTTTCTGTTTGTGTAGGTACGGCCAGCAGCAACAACAATCCGGACCTGGATCCAGATTTGACCAGCAGGGAAACCAAAACAATCAACAAGACCGAAGCGGAAGAGGGAGGCAGAGCAGATGGGGAGACAGAGGCAACCGCCACATGCCTGCTCCTCCTCCGTTACCGAAACTGCCACCAGGGCGGCCCATGAACATGCCAATGGAAGCTAAAGAATTCCCGATCTCATCCGGATTGCTCCACAGCACCAGACGCATTCGGGGTCCCAACGCCGGACTCAAGAATCCGTACGAGGAAAACAGTCGTTCCGAGGGATGGCGGGAGAGGAGGGAAAACAGCCAAGATGGCGGAGGAGAAGGTCAGAGATATTTTTGTTATATAATCTTATTGCTGGTTTAAAGTGGCTTGAGGAGATGAATGATATTTCAGCTAAAGTCCTATCAAAAGCCACTGCTATACCCTATACGTACAATACATTTTTTGATGCTGTGTGAATTTCTGGACAAGAAAATTAACTTATGGCAATGCTATTCTAGCTCTAGCCTACAGATTGGGGTCACAACTAGGGATGCTCTTACAACAGTAGCATTGTAAAAATTTTGAAATTGCTATTTTCCTTTTGAGTTGTAATATTTCCATTAATCTATTCCAGGTGGAGTAGGACGTGGTGGAAGTCAAGCCGGACAAGGAGGAAGAGGTGGTCCAGCAGCAGGAGGAGTAGGAAGAGGAGGTGCAGGAGGAGGAGAGGGAAGAGGAGGAGGACAAGGGGGAGGAGTAGGAGGAGGATTTGCAGGAAGAGGAGGTGGATCAGACAGAGGAGGTGGGAGAGGCGGTGGTTCGGACAGAGGAGGGAGAGGAGGAGGAGCAGACAGAGGAGGAGGAAGAGGAGGAGGAACAGATAGAGGAGGAGGAAGAGGTGGAGGAGGAGGAGGAGGAGGAGGAGGAGGAGAAAGAAGAAGGGGAGAAAGAGGAGGAAGGAAGGAGGAGGATATACTGCAAATTGCTCCAGCAAGACGATTGGAAAAAATGGAGATCGACCTCAATAAGGAAACTCAGTGGAAAGGTTTGTCATCGACTTTTATTATCATTCTCTCCTGACCTATCAAGTAGGGGACACTGGGTAGGTTGAATTCTGGCATTGGTTGTTCCTTATGCAGAACTCTAGCGTTGGTTGGCTCTTACGCAGTATTATATTATACAAATATTGGATGGGAAGGAGTCCAATATAGAGTATAATTGGATGAAGAAAAGTTATATTGGATGAGGCGCAGCCGAATCCAATATAACTTTTCTGAATCCAATTATACTCTATATTGGACGACTTACCATCCTATATCTGTTATATTCTCCATCCAATATAAGTTATATTTTCCTTTTCAGTTGACTTGCTGCCAAATGGTCAAAAATAATTTTGTTCAGATGTTTTGAATTTTCACGATATGCTGCTAAGATAGTTTTTTCCCCTCTTAATTGAAAAGGAAAAAAATTGCCAATTTTTTGGAAGGATATTCAATACCACCCCAGGCTAACATTACAGGCAGCTGTAATTTTAGTGTTCAAATCATGAAAGAGCAGTCAATGGTGACGCCACCAAGTCCATTGTCAGTCAGACTCGTTTCTGTCCACATATCAGTGGACAAGCAAGTAGTGAGTGACGTCACAAAGCAATTGTGAATGAGCGGATGTTGATTACATTGTTCTCTCGGCCAATCAAATCACAGAAAGCGGTACTAGCTACCTAAGGTCATGAAATGCCGTGGATCCCAGATTGATTGTCAGTATGCTCTCATGACGTATCAGTTGTGATGTCACAATGACAAGTTGACCATTATGACATCACCAGTGGTGACGTCACAATTGAACAACAAGTAGGCAGATGATTGTTCTTCATTTAAAAACTGTCTTGGATCCAATATAACTTTGTTAGGATCCAATATAACTTTTCAGGATCCAATATAACTTTTCTCAGCATAATATAGCAAGGATATTATCCAAGAATACTCGCTTGTGATTGGCTGACGCAATCCGAGTGGAGAATATATATGGTTGTTGGGCCACCTGAAAAACAGAACATTTCTGATTGTGTGGCTCAGGTAGTGTATCCATGAGAGAGTTACCTCCCCAGACTGAATGAAGAGCAGGATTGGATGAAAAGGTGTGAACAACTGTGAAGAAGCCAATCCTGTGGCTTATTCTGCTAAGGGATACCACTCTCTGTTGGATTCACTATGAGGGATGTTATTTGTGACATGAAGATCTAGGCTTGCAGTGGAGGCCATTTAGGCATTTTGCTGTATGTTTCACAGCAAACACTTCCTATATTGTCCCAGAAATAAATCCTATGTTGTCCCAGAATTTAAGTAAAATCTTGGGGTTTATTTTCCCATAAGAATTCCTACAATATTTCATGCGGTGTTGGTTTGGCACCTTCTCAGACAGCTGCACTTTCCATATCCGTCTATCTATATCTGTGTATCTGTCTACATTGTATCTGAACATTCTCTGTCTTGACAGACAGACAGACAGACAGACATTGAAGTTTATTTACATAACGAATCATACATAATTTAGCATACCTATTTTAAAAAGCTACAAATAATACATAAATCATTATGAGGGAGACCCATCTAAGGCCAAAATTGACCGCTATCGATTGGCCACCCAGAGAAATACAAAAAGGGATAATCAAGAACCTCCTGAGCCCCGAGTATATAGGCCTTTTATTGTATGGTCATACTGTTTTCGAGCTTGCAATATCACAGTTCAGTACAAGCATACAATAAAGTTTGTAAATAGCAACCCCAGTAAGATGTGAAAGATTAATATAACAAATGCCCGTGATGTAATTGACAATTTCAACAATATGAAAATTAATGTCAAATCAAAATTAATGTACTTCAAACTGATTTAATTGAAAAAGATCTGATATTTAAATTGGATTACTCACAAGAAAAATGGAAATGCAAACAACATACACCTAATTAACAAGTTGCACGTCAAAGTTAAGGTTAAGGAGCTGCCTCTGGCTGCCCTGCATTTAAGACTGCCAAATCACGTTTACCACCCCTCAGGGTGGATGGGGAAATCTGACCTGACAGCCTAGCAAAGGCAACCAGAGACAGCTGTGTAGCATCTGTTCTTCTTAACGAATATCAGATGAACATTTTCATATGATTGAACGAATTACGTAAAATTTCAAAAGCCTGCAATACATGTGATTACTGACATATGTAACAGTGTCTGATGCTGCATTCAAGTTTGTACTTATCAATCATATATATCTTGACATATCTTGTAAAACCCGAGAGACTATGAGTAGAAAACTTTTCTTTAATAATGTGAGGGCAGTTATTTAGGGCGATAGTAATGGAATATCTTATGCTGGATTTTGCAAATTCATGTTTCACTCTTGGAATTTGTAAAGCATTGGCAGATCTTGTATGATGATGATGAATGCTAGCATTCCTGACAAAGAGATTTCTCAGAAAATAACCTGGTAAAGCTCTATTTTCTAATTTGTAACAAAATTTTAATTCTTGAAGTGAGCAGATATCTTCCACTTTTAAAAGTTTCAGTTTTCGGAAAATTGGTTCAGTGTGAGCATTATATTTTTCTTTAACAATAGTTCTGACTGCCTTTTTTTGTAATTTCACCACAGCATTTAATTTTGGCTTCCAGCAGAGAATTCCATAGTTCAGATATGGTAGGAAAATAGTATTGTACAAAGTTAAAAGAATTTCACTTGGTAGCATATGTTTCAACTTGGACATAATCGCCACCACTTTTGATAGTTTTACAGAAATCTTGTGCATATGGGGTTTCCAGCTGAGGTGCTTATCTAACACGATTCCTAAGTAATCAAAAGATTCAACAAATTCAATGCTTGAACCACCCAGGCTTATCACAGGATAAGTGATACGTCTTCTTGAAGTATGAAAAAGAATGGCTTTAGTTTTGGAGGAGTTTAAGGATAACTTGTTCAGTTTAAGCCAGTCAGAAATTTTGGCTAACTCAGTGTTAATATTGACATCTCTGTCTTGGTCAGCATTGTCGGAAGCTCTAAGAGAGGCAGAAAGGGTTGAGTCATCAGCATAAATGATAGGATGAAAAAGTGAACTCGCAAGATGCAGGTCATTAATATATATAATAAAAAGCAAAGGCGCCCAAAGTGGATCCTGAGGGACACCAACAGTTATAGGCAATAATGACGAGTTGTGATTATCAAAGGAAATGTACTGATGACGCTTGTTAAGATAATCTCTCATTAATTCTAAAGACTGCCCTCTTATGCCATAGTAATGCAACTTGTGCAATAGAATGCTATGATCAATCGTATCAAACGCCTTTGATAAATCAAGAAATATAGCTAATGACGTTTCATTATTATCAAGCGTATCAATGACTCTGCTTATCAGCTCCAAAGCAGCAAATTCAGTAGAGTGGCTGTTTCTAAAACCATATTGATTTTCGTAAAACAAATCATTTCTGTTAAAGTAATCAACTAACTGTGAATGAATGACTCTTTCCAGCACCTTTGATAAGCTGGGCAAGACAGAGATAGGTCTATAATTTTCAAACAGATAGTCTTCATTTTTCTTAAACAGAGGAACCACCCTTGCTGTCTTGAGTTTGTCTGGGAAAATACCATTTTGAATTGATTGGTTACTTGCAGGAGGCCAGGAGCTGAACTCGGTTGAGGAAATACTGAAGAAGGAGGAACAGCTCGGCATTGACGTTGAAATCGAGAATGTGCCACTAGAAGAAAGATTCGACACTTGCCGCAAACTTATTAAAGAGGGTTTTGCAAAGAAGAATTATGCTGACAGCATGACGGGACTGTTGCATCAGGCCAACACTCGTTTGCAGTACAGCACAATCACGAGGCAGATGCATTACGGACCTTACTACGGGCAGTACACCTGCGACATGTACATCGAAGGCTACCTCATGGGCACGGGCTACGACCAAGCTCCCAAGCAAGCCAAGGTTATTGATTTTGATCGTCTCACGATTTATTCTTATTAGACATAGATGTCTCTGAAAACGTCAGCTGAAAATTGGTTATTATATTGGTTCAATTTTTTCCACAACTGAAAGTTATTTTTTGTTTCCAATCTGAAAACATTTCGGCAAGTTACAATCTTGACCATTTTTTGCGGAAAAATGAGTGATTCACTTTGTGTAAAACTGACCAATGAGAGATCTTTTGTTGACTGAACAATCAGAAATTTATGTTCTTCAACATTTGAGCAGTTGAATCTTCATTATTAAATAGTAACCAGATTTTCTAGTCTGCATTTCATGATTTGTTGTCTGGTCGCTAATTGCTAGATATAGGATTATAGGTAGCAGGGAAAACTTGAGGTACTAAAGGCATACATGTAATAATCTACTCTGATGCACTCGGTACAGTATACTACTACACCAGGTACACTGGTACAGATATGAAGGGTTGAAATACAGGTTAATCAACTATTTTATCAGCCATGTTGTTTGGGGGAGGGTTGGTCTAGTGGTATTATGCTAGACTGCCAATCGCTGGGTCCAGGGTTCGACTCCAGCTCTTGTCGGGTCAACTGGGCCTATGTTGTACGGCAGTGTCAAGTCATCCTTCGCCTCATTGCCGTGTCCCCCTCCTGTCCCAATTAGCCTACCAACTTAGTAGTACCAAGTGAATAAATACAGGACGTAAAGCCCCAATCATCCATCCATCCATCAGCCATGTTGTTATTTGTTGCAGCTGAATGCCATGGAACAGGCTTGGAAGGTTATTCTCAACAACCCTGGGTCAACAATCGTCAAAAAACGACGAGAAGACATGGAGTCATTCCCGGAGAGGTTCCCTCAAGCCCAGATCGCTGGAAGCATTCATTCTGGTAGGTTTGGTATTGGGGAGACTTATAATGGTTGATTGATTGACATTATTGTTGTGGGTGAAAAAAAAACACATCCACAAATTAGCCATAAATAATAATTATTGGATCAACGATAAAGCTATTAGGTGAAAAACTTTCCTAAAGCCCCAATCATCCATCCATCTCTCTGACCATAACAGCAGGCTGACTTGTAAAGCCTGCATTAACATAATTAAATCATACGGGAGTCCAACACTGCTTGGGAGTCTTTAAAAGCCTTGAACTACTTTGATGATAAGATTCAGACTTACTCTTTGTGTACTGTTTGGTATACCACTTATATCAGGCAGTTCATTTCTTTCATTGTCAATTTTGCATGTGTTATATCGTAGGCCTTCTACTGTCAAAACACAAATAATGTTGGTGATTTGATGATGAATGCTTCGAACAGCACTTACAAGTGTTTCTACTTTTGTTTAATTTAATTTTTGTCAGGAAGGGAAACCAACATGTCCGTAGTAGCGCCGAAAAGGAGGCCGGGTGAATTCAAGCCAATCAAGAGCTTCATAATTCTATCGGCCAAAGCAGCGGTCAACAACCACTCCATGATCCTGAGACAGAGTGCCGACTTCAGCAGTATGTTACTGGAGTTTGATTATGAGAGAATTCCACTCCCAGAACCTATCGACGATATCAAAAACGAGACAAAGTAAGTCGTAATTCGGATTACCTTATAAACTTGTATTTACTCCCAATTCCCCCTCAAATGAAAACGGTCACGATTTCCCGCTTCAAAAGGAGGCCCTTGGCAGGTGACCTGCCAAATGAATAAATGTTTTCCTCTAATTACGGCCTCCTTACGAGTCCCATCGTTCTAATCATAGGGCTAATCTAAGGGATTAAGATCGCCTCATTTCCTTGGGTCTCATCTGGACCCATGTTGGATGGCAGTTTCAAACATCCTTCGCCTCATTGCCTGTCCAGTGTCCACCCCCTGTTCTGATTAGCCTAACAAGTGCACAAATACCTGACATAAAGCCCCAATCATCCATCCATCCTGCAAATAATAGAGGCTCACTTGACATAGAGGCCCTTCTGGTAGCCCTGTTAAAAAAATTGTGGTTAAGGATGCATCTGATCAAGCAAATAAGGTCATTGCATAGGGGCTTAGTACGGCTCTTTGGAAGTATATATATATATCATGCAAGTATATTAGGGACCGTTCAGAATGTATGACTTAGTTTTGCTGGAACTTCCTGCCAAAAATTGATACCCCCCTTAAGTTTCATACGGATTTTATGCACCACACCCTTAGATTTCATGCGCATTTTTATTACCCCCCCCCCCCTTGACATACAAAGCAATACACACATATATACTGTTATACACGGTCACGCGCACAGATTCACACCATTTCGCGGACTTTTGCGCGTAAAAAGCGCAGATTAAGCATGTTTTATCAAATTTTTGTTTTGTTTTTTTTTTAATTTAAGACCCCCTCCCCTTTAGAAATGTTGTCAAAAGTAAATAACCCCCTTTGAAACACCTGTGAAAAAGACAGTACCCCCTCGGACAAAACTCCCCCCCTCCCCCCTCTCCCAGTCATATATTCTGAACGGTCCCTTAGCGTTAATTTTTTCCGGGTACAAATATTATAAATAGTATTGTGTTAGCAGGTCTTGTTAAACTGACATTTGAAGTTGGGTTCTTTTGTTCACAGATGCAAAGCGTACATCGAGGGCCAGCTGTATGGCGAAGGAATTGGGCTGAAGCGAAATATAGCCAAGATGATAGCATCAAAAGAAGCATTGGACAAGTTAAAAAAGACCAATTACACTATTATGGTAAGCTATGGCTTGACTTTTATTAATCAGAGAGGGTCTCATTACATTTGTGTTTTCTATATCCAAGTCAGGCCTGCACAAAGTCAAGCTCTGGCAGAGTAGCCGCTATTGTTTAAAGATCACGGAAGCCCTTAACCTTCCCAGATTTTGATCAAAAGTGTCAGATTAATTTTTAGCGGAATTGCCGTATTCTGTAGATTTTTATCCAAACTTTCTTTGAAAATGTTACTTTTTTTTATAATGATAATTTAATATGATAGTTGCGTAATCGTCTTCATTAACTGTTACTGGACTGAGCAGTCCCAAAAAACAATCCTGTGCTTGTGACGTCATCAGAGACAACAGCAGATTTTAGGGACATAAATGACCCAACAGGCAGTAAGCTGGGGATGCACATGTCCCTTTAGTCCAGTAAGGGTTAAAGGATGAAATTGTCTCCAGGTGATGGTGTAAATTGTCTCCATTAACGGCCATAATTAGCCATGTAGCTCAAGTGTGCTGATACATGTTAATACCGTTCTCTACAGGTGCAGAGGGAGTTCAATGAGCAGGTGTTGGACCGAGCATTCCTGTTCGAAGAGAAAGACGAGCAGGAACAGATGAGCAAGAAGAAGCAGCAGGAGGCTGCGGCAGCCAACTCTTTCATGTACGGCAAAGGAGCCCGGCTGCTGCAGAGGATGGGCTGGACTGGGGGCGGCCTGGGCAAGGATGGCAATGAAGGTGTGAGCGAATCAATTTGATGTTACGATATAGAGAGATAGATATGGTAAGTGCAGCGCTCTAAGCCCAGTTCTGGGCACTCACGAGGGTTGATTGATGAGATGAGAGAGAAGGGATAGAATAGGATATATTGGGATTGAATAGAATAGAATATTTGTTTTAGAATATACTTTAGAATATCTATAATATTAGAATATAATAGAATTTATATGGAATGGAATAGAATGGAATGGAATATATCTCCTACAAGCAAAAAAATAGTTACTGGGTAATTATTAACAATGAAACAGACAATAACAATTGAAACAGCATTCTGCTCTCTACATTAAAGATTTTGTAATTATTTTTAAAATGTTTTGAAAAGTAGCTTATTTCAAGCCACTGGACAACTCCTTCCAAATGTACTTGTATTTCAAAATCGAAGAAATGCGCAATGATTTTGGACAGGGACTGATCAACTGGTTTGATTTCCTATCGTTAAACTTGACAACTCTGTAGTTCAAAAGCTATGCTCAATCATTATACTTTTCTGTACATCGACAAGTATAGGCCTATATCTATAACTTGTTTGCTTCTTTAGGAATTATGGAACCTGTTTCCCTCAAGGACATCTACGGAAAAGAAGGTTTGGGATTCCGGAGTGAACAGGACATCATGAAGAATTTTGTGCCTAAAATGGAACGATTTCTGCAGCGTTACATAGAGGAGAACCGCATGGAAACACTCATCATCACTCCGAAGCTGAATAAGGTAACATTCCCAATGTGATTGGAGCACTGCTGTGGATGCTAAGTATTTATTCAAGAAAGGCTTGGGTTTGTTATTCATTAAGTAGTCCTCATGACAGGTGCATAGAGAAGTTGCTATAATTTATCAATCTTTGCGAGATGTGACATTTGATAGGGTTATTGACTATATTTCATATTTGGATGGCTTGACTTTTTAAATTTCTCTTCTTAATAGATACTTGTTATGCAGGGGCGACACCTTGAGATAAATTACTGAAATGGCATTTGAGAAGAATGATGTTCGGTCAGAAATGACTAATAAGCATGCTTGTAAAAAAAAGATATGCTTGAGGGAGGAAACTCATGTAAGTTTCTTGTAGGAAAGAAAGAAAGTTGCTTGCAAGTTTTCGTGGCTGAGGAATGTGTAGTTCGGCTGGAGTAGGGTAAAACATCATTGAATTTATGTAGGAAGCCTAGTCAATGCATAAACAAGACAAAAATCACTAATAGATATGGGACGTAAAGCTTTATCACCCAACAGCCCACCCACAGCCACGCAATAGACCAATTTCACGGATGATTCCCGGAGCTGATGGGGTGTAAAACGCAAACTCTCTCACGGATGATTCCCTCTGTTAACACTAGGGGTAAAGTGGTGCTGGGTGTCAGAATAATTAAATCCCATTAGCTGATAGATTTCTCGCCCTTGCATCTGATTGGTCCAGCCAAGGTGGCTCCAAGCTGGAGTATTTTTAGTGCATTTTGTAAATGTAACTTTAAAGCTTCGCAACTTGGTAATTCGTTTAGATTAAATCTTTAAAGTTGTGTTTTTGGAATTAAAGTGCATAGATCTATTATAAATTATGTGGAAAGCATATTTAGAAGCATTGAATTACAAAAAAGTTATTGGGAGCTAATTTTCAGGCCTCCCAGTGAAACGGATCTATTAACAAGATTTCTCTTTGACCCCACCAGGACGAACGGATTGCACTGCACAAGATCACGTCCCGCCTGAACCTGAAACACCAGAGCAAGAAGTGCGAGAAGAACTCGTACATCCTCCTCAGCCACAAGATGAGCTGCCACGACCTCCTCAAGCATCTCGTGTCCATCGGAGGCAAGAACAACATGTACGAACTGGTCGAGCCGGAGGAGAAGAGGAAGGCCGAGAGGGAGAGGCTGGAGAGGGAGAGAGAAAAGGTACGCTCATTTCTCTGGTGGTGTCTCTGACTCTTGTATTGTGCTGCCCTCTTGTATATTGTTTATTGGACATTTTGTTTCTACAGATTGTATCATAAAATTCTGAATTCTTTTCAAGTTTGCTTTCTTCATACTTCTGAAATTCTCTCCCGAGAATGTGCACTGACTCATTCTTCTGGTGTCCATGTAATAAGTGTGGTTGATGCTAGACTGCATATTTTTCAATGTGTGCAATGTCCGACATTTGAAACTGCCTGTGAAAATGCTGAATAAATTTCAATGTTTTCCTAACCATTAAGTGGGCAGCCACCCAAATGACGACATTTTTGGCATCCTGACCTTTAATTTATGTACTGAATGATTATCAGGGATTGCTGTATTTGACTAATTGCTCTTTTTCTCAAACTTAAGGCTGCCATGGAGGCTGTTAAACACACTGCGAGGGGTTCGAGGGCTGCTCTACTAGGATTCCCCACGAGGCAAGTCATCCAGCCAACCGAGTCAAAGATCCCCGCTCTGAAGGTCAAGGAAGAAGAGGAGGAAGAAGAAGAAAAGGAGAAGGAAGAAAAGATGGAAGTGGAAGAAGAAGAATCAGAGGAGGAGGAAGATGAGCAAGATAAGAAGAAGCAAGGAGGTGGGTTATAATAATAATAATAGTAACTTTTAAAGCGCCCATATCCAAAATCTAATTTGCTCATCGGCGCTTGTGGGTGTTAGGAGTAATGGATTGTGAAGAGATGTGTTTTAAGTTTTCGTTTAAAGGAATCCATGTTTTCAAGATTTCTGATTGACACTGGTAATTTATTCCAAAGGCTAGGACCTGTTCTTGCGATACAGTTTATTAGGTTGATAATTTTAGGCTTGGAATTTCCACTTGCACGATGTTATGACATGCGAAATTGAACAAGCAAAGATAATATATATATAGAATCAAATTGAAGTTTTTCTGGTATTTCACACACTATGGAGAATTCAATCAGTTTTATGGTGTCGCCCTTCATCTCCTCTCAGTTTAAAGACATGTTCATCAGGACTACAAATGTCCGACTGGTAGTGCTTTTAAAACAATCTTGTAATTCGTAACTTTGTAAGTGCGAGTTTGGACTGCTGAATCTTACTGTAATGAAAGGGACAATATCAGTTCTAATGTTTTTCTGTTCCAGGGATGACATGGTTTTTGGATCAATTCAAAATTGGTGTGCAGAAAGATGAAAAAGTTAAGGACAAAATGAAGGAGGTGAGGAAGAAGAAAGAGGAAGAAGAAGAGGCAGAGAGAAGAAAGCTGGAAGAAGAGGAAGAAAGGAAGATAAGAAAGAAGAAAGAAAGAGAAGAAAAGGAGAAACAAGCAGAGAAAGAGAGAGTAGAGAGAATAAAAAGAAAGGAGGATGAGAGGGAGAGAAGAAGGAAAGCTGAGGAGGAAGAGAGAGAGAGAAGAAAGAGAGCTGAGGAAGAGCAAATGGAAGAAGAACGAATGGCGGAACTCGCGAGGCAAGCTATGATGTTTGATTACACAAGTGCACAGAGTGCTCCAATCCAGGCACCTGTCCAGGCACCTGTGAAAAAACCGCCTGCTAAGAAGCAAAAGGCTCCAAAGAAGAAAGAAGCAAAGAATGAAACGGAACAGGAGAAGAAGAAACGTTTGGTTGCAAAGAATTCTTTGTCGTTCTTCTTGCAACAGATGGCAGGAGGTGGCGGAAATGAAGAAGAATCGAGCTCCGAAGAAGAAGATGATGAAGAGGAAGAAATGGAAGTTGAAGAATCGCAAGCAGAAGAATCTAAAAAGGAAGAAAACAAACCAGAGCAAACAAGCCAAGTTCAAGAGCAACAGCCACAAGCCTCAACATTAGCTCAACAACCCGTGCAGGAGAGCCAACCAAAGAAGAAAGTATTCGTGAAAGCACCCGCACCCAAGAAAGAACTTGCCAACGAAACGGAAGAACAGAGGAAACAAAGATTAACACAGAAGAACTCTTTGTCATTTATGCTTCAACAGATGATGCAAGGAGGGTCAAGTAACCAAGAAGAGGAAGAAGAAGAAGATGAGGATGACGAGGAGGAGGAAAAGAAGGAGCAGGAAAAGAAGGACGAGGCAGAGAAAAAGAAAAAGCAGGAGGATGGGAAGAGAAAGCAGGAGGAGGAGAAGAAGAAGCAACAAGAGGAAGCGAAAAAGCAGGAAGAGAAGAGAAAACTGGAGGAGACAAAAAAGCAGGAGGAAGAGAAGAGAAAGAATGAGGAGGAGAAGAAAAAGAAGCAACAAGTGGAAGCAAAAAAGCAGGAGGAAGAGAAGAGAAAGAATGAGGAGAAAAGAAAACAGGAGGAGGCAAAGAAGAGGCAGGAGAAGGAGAGCGAGGAAAAGGAGAAGAGGGAAGAAGAGAAGAAGAGGGAAGAGGAGAGGAAAAAACAAGAGGAAGAGAAGAGGAAACTGGCGGAGGAAAGGAAGAAAGAGGAGGTAAGGAAGATGAATGAGGAGAGGCAGAGGCAGGAGATGAAAAGACAAGAAGAGGAGAAGAAAAGACAAGAAGAGGAGAAGAAAAGGCAAGAAGAGGAGGAGGAGAAGAAGAAGATAGAGGAAGCTAGGAAAAGGGAAGAGGAAAGCCAGAGAAATGAAGAGAAGAAGATGGAGGAAGAGAAGAAGAAGCAGGAGGAGGAGGAGAGAAAGAGGGAGGAGGAGAAGAAAATGAAGGAGGAGAAGAAAAGACTAGATGAGGAGAAGAAAAGGCTAGAGGAGGAGGAAAGGAAACGGTATGAGGGGAGGAGGAGATAAAAAAGCAGGAGGAGGAGAAGAAAAGGCAAGAGGAGAAGAAAAGGCAGGAAGAGGAGAGGAAAAGGCAGGAGGAGGAGAAGAGGAAGAGGGAGGAAGAAAGAAAGAGGGAGGAGGAGAAGAAAAGGCTAGAGGAGGAGAAGAAAAGGCTGGAGGAGGAGGACAGGAAGAGGGAGGAAGAAAGAAAGAGGGAGGAGGAAAGGGTGAGGGAGGAGGAGAGAAAGAGGGCAGAGGAGCAGAAAAGGCTGGAGGAAGACAGGAAGAGGGAAGAAGAAAGGAAGAGGGAGGAGGAAAGAAAGAGGGAGGAGGAGAAGGAAAAGCTTGCCTCGAAAGGGTCTATGTCTACCTTATTGCAACAGATGCAAGGTTTGATAGATGATGAGAATGCTGATCAAAGTATGGAAGTTGCAGAGGAGGTATCTGAGGTAAAAGGTACAGTGAAAAGAGAGTCTCCGAGGGCTAAAAGAGTTGCGAGTGGCAGGGCTACTCGTGCCAAAGTTGGTGCTTCTGCTTCGGAGAATGTAGATAGTGTTGAACCTGCTAGTAAAAAAGCACGTACCAGTAGTAGACTCTCTGACGAAGGAGATGCATCAGAGCCAGAAGAAGTTGAAACGCCGACTAAGTCCCGTAAAGGCAAGTCCCCAGCCGCAAGGGGTAAGAAGGCGGCCACTCCTGCTACCACCCCTGGCCGTATGACCAGGTCTAGAGTTCAATCTAAGAAGTAAGAAAGGGGTTAACCAGAAACTATGGTATTTTAGTTCATAGTTAGTCATGTAACTAAGTTTGTAAGTATTCGTCCTTAGCCTATCATTGTTTGTTTTGAATATATATGTATTATGTATTGTCAATGTCTTAGATATATATTTCAGAAAGTATGGCACCAGAGTTTGGTACCTTATTTTACTTTAAATTTTTGGATGGAGCATAAAACTTTTGCTTTATTTTTTAATTATTGTCATGCTTAATTCCAAATTGTATTCCTATCATGTGTGTTTTAATCCCAATTCACAGTTGGGTTTATTTTGTTGTCATATTTATTATATAAATGTGCTATATTCCTAGGAGATGATAAAAGGATGGCTGTATGATCTCTCTTACAAATATGAAGTATTAGTGGCGTCATTCTGGCTAAATAAATTACCCTAGAAAGTTGATAACTCTTTGTACATTTTGTGGACTGCTATTTAGGTGTAGACACTTTTAGATTCTCAAAATTACAAACTGGAACTGTACAGACATTGTTCCATGGAGAAAACTATTTCTGAGATGGAGATGCGTTGCGCATTGCAAAATGATCGCTAAACTCTGGTTTATCTGTTGATTTGGG
Organism: Platynereis dumerilii; assembly: GCA_026936325.1. Classification (NCBI taxonomy): domain Eukaryota; kingdom Metazoa; phylum Annelida; class Polychaeta; order Phyllodocida; family Nereididae; genus Platynereis; species Platynereis dumerilii. The sequence goes on from JAPTHN010000041.1 coordinate 3,496,104, forward strand.
ATCATACGGTGGCTTCTTGCCGCATGTTTTACTCTTAAGTCTGTTTAGGCTTATGAGTTTCAGGTGTTGTTTCATTGGATTTGGATTTTGGAAGCACTTTTGAATCCTTTATGACACTGTCATTTTACCCTGTAGCATTGACACTTCAGGGTTATTGTCTGGGTTTTAAGTGGAGCTAAGGACAGGCTCGGGATCAGGCCTGAGGATGCACAATATGCTGTGCAATATTTTATTGCTACTCTTTCATTTATCTGAGTTCTTTGTGTACTCAGATTTCGTATATTTTTACCAGTTATCCCATGCGTCTGTATTGGGATTATGTCGAGATCTAGTTTTGATTGGCTCTCTTGGAAAAAATACTGATTTATGTGAAATTTTGTAAACGATTTTGCCACTGCAAGAGTATGGCAAGTGGGCCTTCAGATTTTGGAATATGTTCTACTGGTTACAAATTTAGGTCATAATCGTCGGTACATTGAAGATATGAGCCTCTGGGCTCTTGTTTGTCTTCTACGAATAGCATTGGGCAAAATTAAATTGTTTTAACCCAAAAGCTCTTGTTACGCTATGGGTTTCATGATTTCTGTGATGTACGCTTTGATGGGATCAACATTCATTCTGCATTCATCTTTACCAGTATATTTGTCTACTGGTTTGGCATATTTGATGAAACAACTGTATGTTTGTCAGTGATACTCAGTATTGCTCACATTTCAGCTCTTGTTGTTCGGAAGGAAGAATGGTTTAACTCGTCAGAAACAAAACTGACAAGTTTGCTGCATATTTGAAGTTGGTGACTCGCTTGTTTTAAGAAACTTTTAACCCTTTGGTGACAATACCTCACGGGTTTGTCTGCTCTGCGTTTTCTTACCATGTCGTATTGACATAGTCTCTTGGAGACTTTGCATTTAATTTTATTCAGCATGACAGGCCCGAGACACTGCAATCATGCTGAATGTGTATTGGTTTATCCTTAGGCTCTCTTGTGTGACATAGGATTTTTTATGACTCTTCATTCCATTCAATTTAACTCCATTACATTACGTTTGGAGTTTTCCAACTTTGAGCGGAGCCGAGAAATGAAATGCTGATGAGGCTTAAATGCCCAAACCACTCATGCAATGTGAATTTGTTTTGAAGAATGGTTTCTTGATGTTTAACCCGTGGACTTGGTTCAGGGTTCACAGCCATGGCAATGAAGAGAGTGACGAGACTCAATTATCTTCATTGGTTCGGAGGAAATCCATGCAGTGGCCTATTTAGAGCATGGGGATTGGCTATGAGTCAATCACCATTTAAAGTTGTTGAAAGATGTCAAAAATTTGCAGAAGGTCCTAGACCCAGTGCCTCTTGATTTCCCTAGTGGATTAAACCCTGTTGCGGATTGAAGCGCAGGGTTTGTGGGTTAATTAATGAGATGTTGTCATTTCAGCTCATGGACCTCGGAGGGTGCTATGGAGGGTGCTATGGTTCGGAGAACGACCTTGGTAGGCCTGCAGTGTGGAGGGACTCCTTATGAATGACTGTTTTCATGTTGGGATCATGTCATGGTCATCTTCAGTTAAGGAACAATTTCTAAAAAGATGACTTGACGGTGAAGTGGTGACATCCTTTGAAGTTTGCAAGGGTCACTGATGTGGCAATCTTCCTAGGACAACTTGGGAAAGCAGTAGGAATTGACTGGTGATTTTGAATGCTTCCCTGCCGGGACTTCTGATGGATCTCCCGTTCCTCTACTAATCAACAAATGATGTCCATCTTGGTTTCCAGTCCAGAGAAATGCCTTGAAGACGAGAAGCGTATTGACTTGCCTTTGCTTCCTGCACATTTGAGGCATAAGATTCAGAGTTCAGCTTCTGCTGACCACAGTACTGGATCTTGTTCTACGGATAACGTTGCTGCTTCTGTCATATTTAACTCCAGAAACATTAGCTAATTTACTAACAATACTGATTTACAATGACAAAATATTAAACGATCCACTCAGCTGTGGGTCTGTGAATGTCATCAAAATGTCAGGTGTCTACTTTAAAATAAAGATTTTGGTTGCTACCTGCAAGACAAAGGGCCAAGCTGCTTTGAAGCTTGCAGGTTTGGGATGGTGATTCATAGATAATTCTAAATTGACTGATCAGTTGATAAGAGCGCCATCTAGATGTATTGGTTTTCGTTCCGAGAAGGTCCGGAGGTTGTTGAGGAAGATGGAGGTTTCATGGTGAGAAACCACAGTTTTGTAGAGTGAAAGCAGAATTTCTTGGTTAGAAGTGTGCCCCTAAATTGCACTTACTGGTGCTGATGGGGATGTGAACGCAAACTCTGGTTAGACGGTTTTAAACCAGATGTTCGGTGATGAGAAAGTGCAGTGTGCCCACTCTTCCAATATTTCCTTTTTTGTCGATAATTTCCTATATTTTGGATAAATTCCAATATTCAGGGTTCCCACTCAACCTGGAAAATCTTCAAAACCCGGAATTTTCAGTTGTGCTTTTCCATATCTTGAAAAACACGGAAAATGTGGTATTTCCACCAAAAATCTGGAATTTGGGGTTCTCTTGCCAAATTTGAAAGGTTCGACAAATTGTGACTACTGTCAGGAGCACAAAATCCGGTTGAAAAAATTGCAGTTTGAGATCTTACAAATTGGTTTTGGCAACCTTGAAAAACCTGGAAAAGGCATTGAATTTGAACCTGGCAAAAGAGTGGGAACCCTGTATATTTCTTTAGTTTTGAAGATATTTCCTAGATACATGCACGTTTTTGCCAGCGCTGCCAAGTTTCAAATTCTTTCCATACATTCATGAGGTTTAAGGCATGCTTTGGTCTGTGACATGAAGTTTTCAGCTTGAGGTTGAAGCGATTCTGTGATTTGCTGATGGTTTCGCTGCTGAATCATTCCTGTATTGTCCTATTTGAGTAGGTAAAATATCCCTATATTTCACTGTATATATTCCATTAATATTTTATGCAGTCTCGGGTGGGCAGCTTGAAAATGCCCTGGTAGGAAAATTGAGGTTTCTTTAAATCATTGAAGAAGTTTATGAGCCCTCCCCCCACCCAAGTTGTTTTGTTTATGGAACATGTGAGGTTCTGTCATGGGAGAGATCTGGAAGGTGTTCAAAGTTTTGTAGCGAGACAAAAAAAATAGGCGTCTGAGTGGGGAAGTTAGGGGTTTCTTAGTGAACATTTTTTTCCTCCTTGAGCCGAACTCCTATGTGTTCTCTGTCTTGTTTCGTCACTGTGCGAAAATAGATAATATTAAGTTTGAAAAGTCCTCAATTCACCAAATTTTACATTTGCTTTATTCTTTTTCTTTAAGAATTTTTATTTGCCATCCAATAATCAATTCAAAATGAAATATTGCACAATTGATTAAAGTCTGAAATTCATTGTTAGGTATCCTGCTGTTGGTGGTGAGGGTTCCTCCATCTTTTCTCGTGTCTCCAGTTTGTTGTTCTTTACCGCTATATACTTTACTATCTTCCGAATTTCTTCTATACTCTTATAAGTTTTTCTGATTGGGGTGACAAATTTCTCTCTAATTTTGCAGTAGAATTTGTGGCCATAATGATGAGATCCAGCACTCTTGTTCGTGGTGTTCCAAATGTTACTGTTGTTGGGGTGATGTCGAGCTGGTTGCTACCCAGTGTTTGTTTGGTCCATTCCCTTACGTCCATCCAAAGAGTTTTAATTTCCATCTGTATAGCTAGTGGTAAATACCTAGAATTCTGTGAATTAATCTAATATATGTATTAAAGATGCCTCAGTTTGGTTGATTCTGCACTCTTGTAGATCATTTTTAAGCTTTTCAAAAGTATTTTCTGGCAGATAATTTTACTCAATTGGTCTTCCTGCTTTTCGGATCGTTTCAATTTCAGCTGATGGATTGGCCATTGCTCTTTTATTTGAGCGAAACTGCAGAGGTAGAGCACGGATGGTTACATAAAATTTCTAGGTTTCCATGTTCGTCTTTCGGGTCCTGAACAAGGTTAATACCTGCTGTTTTGTTTTATGGTACTCCGTTCCAAACTTTTATATGGCTGTTGTACCACAGAGGCTTGCTGTTAATTTCTTCTTCGTTGAGTTCATCTAGCTCCTTGTAGCTGTAGTCAACCCATTTCATTATGACTTCTCTCCAAAATCTGCTTTTTGGAAGTGGTTGGTTTTGTTTGATATCTTGCGGTAAAGCGTTACCTTTGAAGATTTGTAGGCTTCCTTTCCATTCGGAAATATGGTGCAGGCGCATGATGAATTTGCTTTATTCTTGATTATCTAGCATGGTAGAAAATATGTAATCAATTCACTGTGCTGTGTTATATTTGTAATTTGCACACTTTTGACACTTGCTCATTTTTTTCGACATTACGTAGTACAGTCCTGACCCTACTAATCTCTGGGTCCTGGATTTGAATCCCGCTCTTGCCAGGTCACCTGGGCCTGTGTTGGACAGCTGTTTCAATCATCTTTTTCCTCAGTACTGTGTCCTCCTCCTTCAGGTCCTAATTAGCACAGTAAGGGTATAAATACAGGACGTAAAGCCCCGATCATCCATCCGTCAAATTCAGAGTTGACCCTCCACTGACCGCGGTATATGTTCCTTTCTTTGAAGATTGCATCAATGATTTGGACCTATTTAATTTCGGACAAATTTGCCAAAAAGAGTAGATCGCCACCATAAAAAATTTAAATGATCTACTTTGTGGTGGGTCTGTGAATTTCATCGAATGCGAAGTGTGTTTTACGGATAAGGTTTTTCAAAGTGGCAACAATTTACCTTTTCTTTCGCCATCATGGAATTTGCACCAGCTGGGGATTTACTATAGCTATCGTCATCACTGTCTGTCACATACAGGCTTCTGGTAAAGATGTGTAACATTTCTGCCAAATATGTTATTGTGAATGGTTGCAATAAAGACCACCTTGAATGAAATAGTTCTTAGATCTTAATGTTCTCGTTGGTAATTGATGCCATCTTCTTCCTCTGTCCTAATTAGCCCACTAAGTGCATAAATACAGGACGTAAAGCCCCAAACATCCATCCATTCATCTTCTTCCACTTGACCTGGAGTGTGTTGCATGATGTTGAATATAGCAAGCAGCTCTGGGCTGAGTGGGGTCTCAGAGTTCCTCCGTGGCCTAATGGTTAAGGGTGCTTGTTTGCACTACCACTGGCTCTGAGGGCGTGGGTTCGAATCCCACCCCGGAACTCAATTTAGTCCGAGCCCATGGGACATTAAATGGAGGTGGGTTGTATCCAGTGTTCTATGCTGGGGCAACTGAAAGACCCTGGGCATCCCTGAATTAATAGGGTATGTACTAGACTCGCAGTCTTCTCATCTCATCATCATACGGCGATCACCTGCCTCGATATAGCCCACTAAGGTGCTGCTGAGGCGTAAAACACAAACAAACAAGTGGGGTCTCATGAGAGATCCACCCCCTTTGGCTGGCTGATGTTCAATTGAGATGTGTTTTTGCAAAATAACAAGGATGGCAGGGATCGCAATTTGTGATTGGAATGCCTCGCTTTGAGTTGAGCTTGGGAGCACTTTTTCTGCCATCTGTTGGATGTTCAGACAACTAAATCTTTTCAAATGCACATTGAGATAGTTAAATTCTTGAATAACCTAACAAAACTTTATGGAAAAATAATAATATTGTTCACTCTTCCTGTGAGGAAGTGCTATGACAAGAACTTTACATTTTGTTGGCCTGGATGTTTAGGGTTGAAGCAAGAGAAAATTAAGTTTTCTGGGTAGCAAAGTTCGCAAATTTTCTTGTTACAAGTATTGTCTATCTTGACTACGAAGGTTGCTGTTGTATATTCTTTGTGTAAAAAATGTCAGTGTTTTGTGCAGTGCCTCGAGTCACTTGGATACAAATCTTTCGTCTGATTCTTCCAGGCCTTCTGTCCCAAGCTCATAGTCATCCATGCTGCCATGCTACAAACGCTCGGTAGCAGTCATGGAGTTTCGCCCTGTTATCTTCCTCATTGTGAGTCCCTTCGTATTCTGCCTTGAAAAAGTTCCCCTACTAGTTGAACAGAATCACCTCATTGCTTCGTCCTGAGTGGGCCATCATTTTTGCGCGTTTTCCCATTTTTGCAGTCAGTCTGTTTGGCATGTCAGCAGCTTGAGCACAAATGGCCTAAGTCTGATCAGCGTTGAGCAATTTGGCCTAAGTCCAAAAGCTCAATTGGCCTAACTCAAATTTGACTTAGACCAAGCAGAAGTTGTGCTTTTTTATTAAGATAATTTAACACCAGAAGCCTTTTTGAGGGTGCATTGGTTGGAAAGGCACCTTAAGGTACCAAACTGGAAAAATGGCCTAAGTCAGCCAATTTTGCTTTAGGCTGACGAAATGCTAAGAAGATTTGGAGCCTATTGTTCAGCGTCTTCGGCATCACATTTTCCAGCATCTAATTGGAGTTCACACTCCACTTACTGCAGTATCTGTTCCTGTTTTGTGCAGATTCCCTCAATGATTTTGCCCTATTTATTTAGGACAAATTTTCCTAAAAAATTAGATCGCAAGGAAAATTTTTTAAATGATTCGCGTTGTGGTGGGTCTGTGAATTTCATCAAATGTGAAGTGTTTTTACTGGTGAGGTTTTTCAAAGACGCGGGACAATTTACTTTTTTTTTCGATATTGTACAATTTTCAGTAGCTTGCATGGCTGAATTTGTACCATCATCGTATTCGCTGTGTGTCATATATTGGCTACTTGTAAAGATGTATAATTTTGCCGATATGCTAATTGTGAACGGTTGCAATAAAGACCACCTTGAATGAAATAGTTCTTAAATCTTAATGTTCTCGTTGGTGATAGTGTGTTGCATGATGTTGAATATAGCAAGCAGCTCTGGGCTGAGTGGGGTGTCATGAGAGATCCACCCGCTTTGGCTGGCTGATGTTCAATTGAGATGTGTTTTTGCAAAAGGACACAAGGAAGGCAGGGACCGCAATTTATGATTGCAATGCCTCGCTTTGAGTTCAACTGGGGAGCTCTTTTTCTGGGAGCTGGGGAGCACTTTTTAATTCTAGAATAACCTTACAAAACTTTATGGAAAAATAATGATATTGTTCACTCTTCCCGTGAGGAAGTGCTATGACAAGAACATTACATTTTGTTGGCCTGGAGGTTTAGCGCTGAAGCAAGAGAAAATGAAGTTTTCTGGGTCGCAAAGCTCAAGAGATTTCTTGTCACTAAACACAGCGACTTGGGATAACCCAGGCCTTCTGTCCATAGCTGGTAGTCAATCATGCTGCCGTGCTACAAACTCTCGGTGCAGCTGGGGTGTCGGGGATATCTAACTCGTGGCCATCGTTGTTGGGGGGATGGGGGAGTGCCCGTATAAATGAGCGAGCGGAACAGCAATAAAAGCGATGATCTTAATAATTGTTCTCCAATGGAGCACCGCCGTAGAAGGGGCGATGGGAAGCATAGTGACTAAGGCCAAATCCCTCAGTATGGCCTCGTAGGCCGATCCAAAAGATACTGAGGCTTCTCTGCCTGAAGGCTCTTCCTGGTCACCCAGTGATGAAGTCCACCCAGGTTCTTTAGTGACTTCAGCCAGCAGCTGCATCAAGTTCCAATCAGCAAGCAGCCATCACACCACAAATGCCTCTACATCTCGGGGACCATGGGTAGCCTCAGCATGCCCATCCCGCTCTGCAGGGGTGTCAAACACTGCAGCACATGGCTCGCAGAACACTTGTCGGAACCAGATGGAAAAGTGTTGCCATTCAACATGATTCCGCATGTGCAGGGGCACTATCCCACATGTGGGACACTCCTGCTGGTTCTGCCTCTCCTACCTCCTTCTTCTCCTCGGGGGCCTTGTGTCACCGCCGCACACTTCCGGTTGTCTGACAGTGCTCCGGGTCGATGTCACAGGATGTGGCACAGGGTCTAAGGGACTTGCCCTCTACGATTCAAATTACAGGCCCTCTCCTGCAGTAGGGGGCAAAGCAAAATTCATTAAATTAGGAGGTGGCAAGCATTCACCTGCCGGTGGATGGTACTGACGACGGGTAGATGATAGCAAGCCTTCTTCACCTACTGGTTGAGTAAGTACTCTGACTTGTAGACGGCCGGGGTCCAGGTGGCAAATGTTTATCTGCGTGTGGATTTGGGCGCCACAGCCTTGGCATATCCTCATCACTACCCTCTGACATTTTACTGCTAATATAAACTGAGTTTTAGAAATTACCCAATAAAAAGGGAATTTGAAATAAAGGGATTTTGTAAGCTTAAATTATGTCACAGGTGATTTAATTACCACGCGATTCTAGTCATACAGTTTCTACATTTTATATATCAGCTGAGTGACGTTCTGTTGTTCCTGAACCTGTCAGATTACACAAAAATGCTATTTATTTAGTGGCCAAAGAACTTCAGAATCACATACTAATTAAATCGCCTGTAATGGTTGATAAACAACTTAGCTAAAAAAAAGTGGTAGTCCCGAAGATGTGCCGGTAGCCTGGTTTGCCTCCCCACCAGAATTGTCTGGGTGATACTCTTGGCGAGGACTCGCAACTACTGTCATTGACGTCAGTCATGTAAACATGAGAAGGTGACAGACATTCATCTGCCAATGGATTGGGTGATGAACTATCATTGTTGTGGTCTAAAAGGGCCAAGTGTTCGCCTGCCACTTGGGATCGCGAGTGTTCGCCCGCTGATGGAAAAGTCTCACTGAACAAGTTTGCAATTGACTCACTAGGGTCTTCTTCTGGAGGCAAGCATTACTCTTGTGGTCATTGCAAAAACTGCGCTCTCTTCCGTTCAGCTCAAAGGGGTATAGACATATTGTACAATCTCATCCTATCCACATGCTGGGTGGTTATCCGTTGCCTGTCCGCAAAACCAATACACCTTCACAAATTAGACACTCTAATATTATACTTTAACTTCAGTCATCACTAAGCTTATTACACATGAAAAGACGATTTGATAACAAGACTGAACAACCCAAAATCCTACATTTTTTAAAACATAGGTCCGGATTTTTCTCAATTTCAAAATAACAACGGATACACCACGTACCAGTTAATGTCTTAGTTGTTGTCAGAATTTTCGCCGTTTTTGTTACTAACAACGGCTTGGAGAGTACACCTTCACAAACGCAACGTTCTTCTTCCAGAACAAACAATTTTTTTCTGACGTTTCATCAATTTCACAAATACTGTCACATGGAATGCACTTGTTATTATGAATGTATGCTACAGCATTCAGCAGTTCATCTCCAGTGGGTGGATGAAGCAATTTGTCACTCTTTACTTCCGTTATTTCCTCTTCTGCAAATAAAGCTGCAGTTCTTCTTGATTTTGTTTAATATGCCATAAACATATTGTCTTGTGGGAGCACCATCTTCTTTGGTGCTCTTTAGGGCAGTCACACCTTACAGCGCCATCTTTGGTAAAAGTGCGTACCACCCTGCCAAACTGACCTCCACGGATGCTTTTGAGTCCAGCATTGACAACTGAGTAGAAATTATCCTTTTGGGAAGAGCCATATTTCTTCAAGTATGGGACCAGAGCAGGAGCATGACAGTAGATACCACTTCCACGGCTTTGTCCATGTCTCTAAATAGCCCAAACAGACTGGTGCTGATGAGACGTAAAACATAAACTAACTCACCCCACCGCTTTGTCGTTTGAGTTGCCACGAATAATATTTTGCTGATGGAGTTCATCAATGTGAATCTGAATCAGTGGAGCAGGAAATTCAAACGCAGGACAATCACAGGCCGGAAGGGCAATGATTCCCATCCACTTTGATGGCCACCAATTTTGGCCGCATAAGCAGCCTCACAGTCAGTATTGGAACATCTCACCCCAGCATCATTACCAAAAAGTTGTTTTTTGATGTGAATAGCCTGTCTCTTTAAATGCAAACGTAAGTACTTCTGTTTAAATACCTGCACGGAGGTGGTGGCCCGCAATTAAGTATTTCTGGTGGCTCTTTGTGTAAAACTGAATCATGTGGAGCTTCCACAGGAGAATTCCAAGTGGGCCATCGTTATTCTGATTGCGTCTCGGTGCAGCATGTCAAGAAGGCAGTTCCACAGAACTGCTTTGGTACATAATTGCCTCGAGTCACTTTCGATGCCATCTTCCAGCTTCTGCTTAACATCCAGGGGGATTTGCCAAATCTTTGTAACAATTGTACTTGCCACAGCTTCGAGCACTTCTTCGATGCTGCTGTCTGACCGTGGTGTCTCTTCTGGTTCTGACAAGCAGCTCCATGGCCATCATCACAGAGAACCCTTCTCCGACAGAAAAAAAAACAGAATATTAATATGAAATATTCATTAAAACGTGCTTTCTGCTGACTCGTCTTTAAGAGTTTTTCCTCTCAGCAAGAGTTTGAGTCATTGCCAAATCTGTGTTTAGACTGGGTTTTAGCAAGAAATAAAGGCAAAAGACTCCAGTCTGCTATAGACGTGAATATGAGTTCAGAATGTTTCTAGATAATGTTCACGTTCAGTGGCGGCACCAGGGTTTCGTGCACCCTGGGACACATAGGCGTATCGGCAATAAAATAGCTTCCCCCTCTCGGTGGTACGGTTACCTCAAGTTTCTACTAGACTACTACTTTATATGTCTGAAAAATATACCATGATGCATCATATACATCAGACAAAACATGAGAATAACATACAATTCTTAATTTCTCACAAAAAGTACCTTTTTGCACTGTTTTCCCATTTTTGCTGTCAGCCTGCTTGGCATGTCAGCAGCTTGAGCACAAATGGCCTAAGTCTGATCAGCTTTGAGCAATTTGGTCCAAAAGCTCAATTAGCCTAACTCAAACTTGACTTAGGCCAAGCAGAAATTGTGCTTTTTTAGTAAGATAATTTTATACCAGGGGTCTAAAATTTTTTTGAGGTTACGTTAGTTGGAAAGACACCCTAAGGTACCAAAAAGGAAAAATGGCCTAAGTCAGACTTAGGCCAATTTTGCTTTAGGCTGACGAAATGCTAAGAAGATTTGGAGCCTATTGTTCCGCGTCTTCGGCATCACATTTTCCAGCATCAAATTGGAGTTCACACTCCACTTCCTGCAGTATCTGTTCCTTGTTTTTTTTTGTAAATTGCATCAATGACTTGGTCCTACTATTTTGGACAAATAATCCTAAAAAAGTAGATCACAGGCAAAAAAATTTAAATGATCCGCTTAGTGGCGGGTCTGTGAATTTCATCAAATGTGAAGTGTTTTTACTGGTGAGGTTTTTCAAAGCGGCAGCACAATTTACTTTTCTTTCGACATTGAACAATTTGCAGTAGCTTGCATGGCTGGATGTGTACGATCATCGTATTCGCTGTCTGTCATATATAGCGCTGGTAATATATGTTAATTGTGAACGGTTTCAATAAAGACCACCTTGAATGAAATAGTTCTTAAATCGTAATGTTCTCGTTGGTAATTGATGCCATCTTCTTCCTCTGTCCTTATTAGCCCACCAAGTGCATAAATACAGGACGTGAAGCCCCAAACATCCATCTACCATCTTCTTCCACTTAACCTGGAGTGTGTTGCATTATGTTAAATATAGCAAGCAGCTCTGGGTCATGAGAGATCAACCCCCTTTGGCTGGCTGATGTTCAATTGAAGTGTGTTTTTGCAAAATAACAAGGATGGCAATTTGTGATTGCAATTCCTGGCCTTGAGTTCAACTGGGGAGCAATTTTTCTGCCATCTGTTGGATGTTCAGACAACTAAATCTTTTCAGATATGCATTGGGACAGTTAAATTCTAGAATAACCTTACAAAAATTTATGGAAAAATAATAATATTGTTCACTCTTCCTGTGAGGAAGTGCTATGACAAGAACATTACATTTTGTTGGCCTGGAGGTTTAGTGCTGAAGCAATACATGTCATGAAGAAAATCTGTGATGACAGTCACCATAATTTGAGTATTTGACATATTGAATACTAATTTCAATGTTAAAGTGTGGAGCAGTATTAACATCTCTGTTGTTCTCTAACAGCAATAAACTTGCAATCATTCATATTTCCTTGGCTTTGACCTGCTGTCCTTCACTGAACAATTACAATGACACCACTTCTCTAAAATTTGAGCACCAGTTTTACCTGCTATTTTCAGTCTCTGGGAAACACAGGCTGTATATTAGAATGCAGATTTTTAAAAAACACATAACTTTCATAAATTTAAGCCTGTAAGCCAGTCAACACATAGAGAAAGTCACTGCTGTGGATGTAAAGTTTTGGAAAGTAGCCACAAATGAAGCAGTTAATAGTGCACATCTTGAAGCATAAGCCATTAAATACTGTAAGAAAGATAGAAAGACTTAAGAAGAAAGCAAAACTGACTGTTCAATTCCTCATATTCATAAAAAGGGTTGTGTCAGATTGGGATTTGGTGAATTCAAGCTTCCAAAGATTGCAATGATTGCTATTGAGAAAGTTCACCGCTTACAGGTGTGGCTGGAAAGAATAGGCATGAATTGCAATTTACTGACTTCCTTCACAGGGAGCAATCTCCAAAGGGCAATTACAGAAGTCATGATTGCAATTCTGGATTGCCTGACACAATGAAAAGCTTCACTTCTTACTGCGTCCTGGGGACGCACATGGTAATTTAAAAGTGGGTCCTTTGCAAAAACAATGCGTTTTTTGGTGATAGGGACGGCGTCAACAGAAACCCTGAGTCCAACATGATGGCATGAATGAATCAGTTTCTGAATGAAAAATGAAAATGTCGATGAAATAAAGTTCCAAAGACATGACAAGGGATATTTAGTTGGCAGGCAAGTACCTTTGGATGTAATTAAACTTTTGACAGCAGCTAAGCTACGGCTGATGCTGAGTTATCCTGTTGGAGGCCCAGTACTGTTGGGTTAAATATTGTTGGATTTAACCATCGTTTTGAGTCAGCCTTTGTCGGACTACCACTAGACCAACCCTGCCCCCCAGTCCCATTAGGAAAGTCATCAGGAAGAAAGATTGAAGAGACGTGAATTCGTCACAAGGTGATGTACTCGATTCATTGGCAAAGGCCGGCTGCCCCATCACCACCAGTGCCTCAAGACACATCTTTGGCCTGAAACGGCATCTAGAAATATACGTCACAAAATTGTGTTACCTCCAAGGCTTCGGCTGTAAACCGAAACAGAAGAAGTAATAAACCAGAGTGCAACTTATGTTGCCGACACTCCCCCCCCCCCGCCCGACAACTCCAATTAATATATTGTTACCTTAATTTTTTCAAGGAGTGTTGGTATTTTACGCCACATCAGCACCATTACACTGACTACAGCAACTGCTCCTCAGCCGAACGAATGAGGATCATCAAAGCTGAGTGCATTTCTGTTCAGGCGATATCTCTTATTTTGATGCCGTTGTAAAGAGACTTTGAGACATGTGTTGGATCCATCTGTGTGGATTATAAGCAAACTCTGTCCAAAATGTATTAGATACAAGATCAAGGAACTGAACTACTAGGGGATAGTAGATTTTTCATCTGTGAAGATTAGATGGATTTCTGTCAGTGTCAAGTTGAAGGCAAGCTTGGTAGGCCAGGCCTAAATTACTGCCAAGGTGGTTAGATGGCAACGGGCGTCGACAGCTGGGGTGTCGGGGATATCTAACTCTTGGCCATCGTTGTTGGGGGGAAAGGGGAGTGCCCGTATGCATGAGCGAGCGGAACAGCAATAAAAGCGATCTTAATAATTGTTCTCCAATGGAGCACCGCCGTAGAAGGGGCAATGGGAAGCCCAGTGACTAGGGCCGAATCCCTCAGTATGGCCTCGTACGCCGATCCAAAAGATACTGAGGCTTCTTCCTGAAGGCTCTGCCTGGTCACCCAGTGATGAAGTCCACCCAGGCTCTTTAGTGACTTCAGCCAGCAGCTGCATCAAGTTACGAGCAGCCAGCAGCCATCGCACCAGAAATTCCTCTTCGTCTCGGGACCATGGGTAGCCTTGGCATGCTCATCCCACTCTCCAGGGGTGTCAAACACTGCAGCACATGGCTCGCAGAACACTTCTAGTCAGAACCAGATGGGGAAGTGTTGCCATTCTACATGGTTCCGCATATGCAGGGCAGGGTTGGGCACGAGTACACATGTACTCGTGTACTCGTGTACTCGAGTACATTTTTCCAAGTACTCGCATGTACTCAGTACTCGTGCCAAATCATGAGTACAGTACTCGTACTCGTACTCGAGTACATTGCTAAAGTACTCGTACTCGTAGTGAGTACATCATGAGTACAATTGCAGCTTCAAAAGAGCAGAATTGAACACAAAAGCAAGTGTCTAACTGACAAAATGGATTATTTAATGCCATTTTTCAATTTTCTAAAAATCTAAAAGATACTTTTTAAATTATTTCACAGCTTAAGTCACATATAATGTGTTATGTGAATACCAGAGTTTAAAAAAGGGAAATGATATAGTGAGTTTGTGAGTCACACATGTAACAAGCTTTTAAAATTGGAATTGGCCAAAATTGTGTAATATATTCTACAACATGTGTTGTCATCCATATAAAGTTCCACAATCACTATTTTGGTTATCAAGTCTGAAATAATTATTCATTCAGTAAAACATATACATAATTATATTTGAAGCACTTCACCATTTTCAATTGAATTTCATCACATAGTCGCCATTTGCAATTTTACACCTTTGACGCAAATCAAAACATCGTAACTTACAGGTTAACACTGGCCTTATTGATGAAGATAGGGCTTTTTTACATGAGTCATTGTATTCAGCAACTTCTAAATGATATATCTATCTTTTTAAATTATGTTTCTAGCCCTATTTTAACCATAACTAGAGCTGTTTTCTGTTTAACCTTTTTTTTGTCAGATCGACGTTTTTACGGAAATCGGAACATAATATTTAGACAGGCTCACACTGTCTTTCTTATATCTAAAAATTTAGATTTTTAGGAATTACTGAATTCAAATGATTATATTTATAATATCCATTTGGTCTATTATACATGACATGTTGAAACTTGTTTATTTTCGTTTATTTAGGGAATTGTTTAGTTTGCTTGATATTGTGTATTAAATCAAAATGTTATAAAATCTATAAATCCATAAACCAATATTTCTTGTAAAGGCTACCAGGGCATTCTCTTTTCTAATATTCTGTTGCTGCATTATGATTTTATCTAACGAAAAATGTTATTTGCTGAACGAAATAACCATTTGTATACTTGCAATAAAATGAATATATTGTATTTATTAATTTTTTACCAAGTCTGGCTTGCCAAGCTATATTTTAAACAAATTATTTAAATAAACGAATTCTTTGCCCTAAGAAAATATATTGAAATGAAATAAAAACTGACAGATAGCATGGAAATGTGCTGTTCTCTGAGCCTAAAACTTACACTAAGAAGAAAATGACATTGTGTTAAAACTGTTATAACTTATACCACAGTCAACATAATAAATAATTCTAGTATTTGCAGCATTTTGAGGTTTTCGCCAAAAAAGGCTTATAAATGTCTGATAAGTATCATGTAATATATTTGTCATATGCTGAAGACATGATACAAATGATCCATCTGAAGAAACAGGTGAAAAACAGGGTTTTAGGAATATAAACTCAGTGGAACAACTTGCCCTGTCATGCGGCACAACTTAACCTGGCACCGGGGCAAGTTGTGCCACTTAACTTACTTTTTTCAATTGACTACTATGAGCTGCCCATTGGTCTGGTTGCCCTGAAACTTGGCAGTCTAGGTTCCATTCTTGCCAAGGTATTGTATTTTGATATCTAATTTTCAGATTACATGATTAAGCTTTGGTTTTTGAAAAATGAAAGTGAAGCAAAAAAATTGCATAACTTACCCCGGTATCCCTCAAATAACTACTTCCTAATACTATTCCGTCTAAACAAGGCCTAAACATAATTAATAATATTTAAATTAATCCTTCATTTCTCCTGGTCACTTAGTTTTTTCGTTTTCCATTTGAACACCAATCTGACGTCCTACCTACAGACTAGATCTCAATCCAAATAGTTGAATTTACTGCCGTCCGGCACAGGCCCAGGTGACCTGGCTAGAGCTAGATTCGAACCCTAGACCCGGTAATTGGCAGCCCAGCAAATTTCAATTACAAAAATTACCACAATTCACTTTGATTAACAAAGGAGCATAAGTAGTAGCCTTCACTGATATTCTTTATTGTTGCTCAATTATTATTTCTTAATAATGCTTTTGTTTCTCTAAATATTTCACAAATAAGTTCGAAACTGCATAAATGTACTCGTACTCGTACTCGAGTACATTTGAAAGTACTCGTACTCGAGTACATTCAGAAAAAGCTGTACTCGTACTCGTACTCGTACTCGTAGATGTGGCAAGTACTCGTACTCGTACTCGAGTACATTTGCATGTACTCGTGCCCAACCCTGATGCAGGGGCACTATCCCACATGTGGGACACTCCTGCTGGTTCTGCCTCTCCTACAGTGGGTTGCAGAAGTATACACCCCCCATGGAGTGATCTATCATTTCCTGACATATCTTTCTTCTGAAAAGAACCATCATTCCCATATTGCTATATGGTCATACTGATAGGGGTGTATACTTCTGCAACCCACTCTACCTCCTTCTTCTCCTCGGGGGCCTTGTGTCACCGCCGCGCACTTCCGGTTGTCTGACAGTGCTCCGGGTCGATGTCACAGGACGTGACGCAGGGTCTAAGGGACTTGCCCTCTACGATTCAAATTACAGGCCCTCTCCTGCAGTAGGGGGCAAAGCAAAATTCATTAAATTAGGGGGTGGCAAGCATTCACCTGCCGGTGGATGGTACTGACGATGGGTAGATGATAGCAAGCCTTCACCTACCGGTTGAGTAAGTACTCTGACTTGTAGACGGCCGGGGTCCAGGTGGCCAATGTTTATCTGCTTGTGGATTTGGGCGCCACGGCCTTGGCATATCTTCATCACTACTCTCTGACATTTTACTGCAAATGTAAACTTAGTTTTAGAAATTACCCAATAAAAAGGGAATTTGAAATAAAGGGATTTTGTAAGCTTAAATTATGTCACAGGTGATTTAATTACCACGCGATTCTAGTCATACACTTTCTACATTTTATATATTAGCTGAGTGACGTTCTGTTGTTCCTGAACCTGTCAGATTACACAAAAATGCTATGTATTTAGTGGCCGAAGAACTTAAAAATCACATACTTATTAAATCGCCTGTAATGGTTGATCAACAACTTAGCTATAAAAAAAACGTATTGGGTGATGAACTATCATTGTCGTGGTCTAACTGGGGCAAGCATTCCTCTTGTGGGCATTGCAAAAACTGTTCTCTCTTCCGTGCAACCCAAAGCGGTATAGATCTATCATTGTACAATCTCATCCTATCCACATGCTGGGCGGTAATCAGATGCCTGTCCGCAAAACCAATACACCTTCACAAATTAGACACTGTAATATTATACTTTTACTTCAGTCATCACTAAACATATTACACATAAAAAGACAATTTGATAACAAGACGGAAAAACCCTAAATCATACATTTCATAGGTTCGGATTTTTCTCAATTTCAAAATAACAATGGATGCACCACGTACCAGTTAATAATGTCTGAGTTGTTGTCAGAATTTTCGCCCTTTTTGTTACGAACAACGGCTCGGAGAGTACACCTTCACAAACGCAATGTTCTTCTTTCGGAACAAACAATTTTTTCTGATTTTTCATCAATTTCACAAATACTGTCACATGGAATGCGCTTGTTATTATTAATGTATGCTACAACATTCAGCAGTTCATCTCCAGTGGGTGGATAAAACAATTTGTCACTGTTTACTTCCGTTATTTCCTCTTTCTCCTGCAAATAAATCTGCAGTTCTTCTTGATTTTGTTTAATACGCCATGAACATAATAATTATATCTAGTCTTGTGGGAGCAACATCTTTGGTGCTCTTTAGTGCAGTCACACCTTACAGTGCCGTCTTTGGTAAGATTTTTGAGCCAGCACAAACTCTACAGCAGTTAAAAGAACTATAAATAAACAATTCAAATTGGCCCATTTTGGCTACCGTGCCTTTGGCAGTTGGAATATGACGAAATTACACTTTTTCGCTCTTTTTGGATTGTGACGGAACTTCAAGAGGGTTGGATGGGGTCACAATGCCAAACTGACCTCCACGGACGCTTTTGAATCCCGCATTAACAACTGAGTAGAAATTATCCTTTAGTGAAGAGCCATATTTCTCCATGTATGGGACCACAGCAGGAGCATGACAGTAGATACCACTTCCACGGCTTTGTCCATGTCTCTAAATAGCCCAAACATGAATGGTGCTGATGAGACGTAAAACACAAACTCTTTCACCCACCGCTTTGTTGTTTGAGTTGCCACAAATAATATTTTGTTGATGGAGTTCATCAATGTGAATCTGAATCAGTGGAGCAGGAAATTCAAACGCAGGACAATCACCGGCCGCAAGGGCATGTTCACATTCTCATCCACGTTGATGGCCACCAATTTTGGCCGCATAAGCAACTTCGTAGTCGGTATTGGAACATCTCACCCCAGCATCATTACCAAAAAGTTGTTTTTTTATGTGAATAGCCTGTCTCTTTAAATGCAAACATAAGTACTTCTGTTTGAATAGTGGTGGCCTGCAATTAAGTATTTCCGGTGGCTCTTTGCATAAAACTGAATCATGTGGAGCTTCCACAGGAGAATTCCAAGTGGGCCATCGTTATTCTCGGTGCAGCATGTCAAGAAGGCAGTTCCACAGAACTTCTTTGGTACATAATTGCCTCGAGTCACTTTCGATGTCTTCTTCCAGCTTCTGCTTTTAAAACATCCAGTGGGATTTGCCAAATATTTGTAACAATTGCCACAGCTTCGAGCACTTCTTCGATGCTGCTGTCTGACCGTGGTGTCTCTTCTGGTTTTGACCAGCAGGTCCATGGCCATCAACACAGAGAACCCTCCTCCGACAGTACTTAAAAAGAAAAACACAGAATATTAATATTGAAAGTTCTTTAAAGCGTGCTTTCTGCTGACTCGTCCTTAAGTGTTTTGCTGACTCGTCTTTAAGTGTTTTTCCGCTCTGCAAGAAATGTGCAACATGATTGAAATTATCTCCCTTGAGGACTGCTTTCTTGAGCGATCTCTGTCTCAGTTAGTTCTTTATGTGATAAAGTTACTTTCCGACTTTGATCTGTCAGAAATATGTTTTCATGAAGTCGTAGAGGAAAAAATAAGACAGTTTTAAGGTTTCAGGTGTAGATTATTGCAAAATGTTGTATCTTATATCACCTTAATTTTGTCATTTGACCTTGTCTGGAATGGCTGGCCTATGTTGCCACCTGGGGAGCCTGGCTGAAGTCCGAAAGCCTATTACCAATTTATGAACATCGGTCAAATGTTGATGTAGATGGTGTTAAATTAAGGTTGATTTCAAAGCCAAATAGGAATTGTTGAAGTGCAGCAACTATTGCAAAACAAAGTAAACGTCAGTGATGGGACACATGCAAAGTTTGATGGGTGTGGTAAGGACAGAGACAGAGTTCTGCATGAGACATGGAGTTAAGACAGTGAGCACTTTTATATTTTCGATTTTATATTTGGCTGATTATACGTACAGTGCCCAATCCAGATAAATCTGCTCACCGAATTTTAGGAATGCTTTTTACCCTTCACCATGATCCTGTCGTCTGCAGCGACTATGTGTACATTATACACTGAAAGACAAAAGTTATGCATATGTCGTGCACTCAAGAATCTCATCTGTGGGCTCAATGTAAGGTTCTACCCTACAAAAGCTTGACTTAAAATTAACTATAAGCACTAAAGATAATGGTCCAGGGGTTCATTGCAAGGTTGCAACGTTTTGTCATCTGGAGCATCACCCACAACATCAAGAAACATTCTTTCATCACAATGATGGGTATCTTGAGCTCTGGTTGTTTTTCTGGGTCTAGCACCTTTTTGTTCATTCCTGGTTAACCCTGGCTCCCTGAGACAGGCAGATTTCTTTGATACACTAAACAGGTGGACATCAGTCACTCTTCAATCTTAGGCTGGTTTTTCCCACCTGTGCCACACCAATAGATTTATCCCTTTCATATTGTGGTATTGGGGTCACACTGAATTCAATTGTCAAAGAATTGTGTGCTTGTATCTTTCAGGATTGATTTTAGCTCATATTGAACAACATATCTGCTACTGATATTGGTCAACAGCAAAAAAAAATTGTTTTTTGAAAAGAGCACTTTGTCAACCATTTTGTAAAAAAGAAAAATTGTCTTGGTTCTGTGATTTATTGTTTGTGACCCTGTTTTTGGGTGCTTTAGACCATGGAACCATCATATTAACCATACCTCCTGAGCATATTGGCTGCACAGCATATGCATAACTTTTGTCTTTCAGTGTATTTGGTTTTCATTTCGGTCTTTCTTTTTCCGCCTGCTCCAATTAGTCTGCCTACGAAGGCCGGGTTTAGATGTGATACTATTTTCGTGTTTGTGACTTGAGTCTTTTGCTATGTGATAAGTAGAATGTGTCGACACGTACGTTTTCTTGGGGTCTATTGCAACTCATACGATTTAACTTTATGCAGTGTTTTTTCTTATTTCTCATGGTTCAGTTTAAATGCTCCTCCTCCTTTTCAATGTATGATTTTATTTTTGTCATAAGGGTTGTTTACTTCTGGTCGGTAAAAGTCTTTGTTGGCAACTAGTTCATCTAGGTTTTCTATCGTCCTGGCGTCTTGGATTTCCTTGAATCTGTTTTCGACGGGGATACTCACCAAGTGTGTCAACAGCAGTGCAATCTTTTTCTCAAACTCGCAGATCGAGCTGGCTTGAGTGTAGGACGTTTTTTAATACAGGACATTTTTAATTCACCACCAACCTTAATTTCCTGTGTGGCCGTCTACCATGGAGCCCATTTCTGTTCAAAGTGTGTGCCTTATGGTATCACTTTAAACTGATTTACCAGATTGTGACTCCACTAATTCTGCTAACTTTGTGGCACTGGCTTTTCTATTCTCTTCAACTGCTCGTAGTAAGTGCCTTTCATCTCGTTTATTGAGCATACGACTTCCCGGGTCGCTTCAGGTTGATAACTGCATCATCTCTGTTGGTTTTCTGGACCACTTTGGCAATTGTGTTTCGACTTATAAGCAAAAATGATTTGCTTATTTTTGTGTAGCTGTGCCCTTTTCAACGCAATAAAATGATTCTCCTTCGAATTGCATCTGGAAGCTCCTTCCCATGTGATGCCATTGCTAATCAGTGCACTACTGAATTCAAGGAGCCAAATGAACGCTTCATAGAATCACCTAATCTTTAAGTTTCATGGCCTAATAAGTCTTAATATAATGTTAATACTCAGCTGTAAGATTAATTGAAAATGTTAAGAGACATGATAGAATAACCAATCATAGAAAAGGTCTCCGCTGGCTTCCTATTCCAGCAACGATACATTACAAAATTTTAGTTAATACCTTGAAATATCTCAATAGTGTGGCTCCTATCTATCTTCAGAATTTACTGGTGACAAAATCGCCTGGACGCACCCTGAGAAGTAATGAAAAATGGCTCTTGAAAGTACCCGACACCACCATTGCCTCTGAGTAGACCACACTGGTGCTGATGGGGCGTAAAACACAAACTCACTCACCCGACACCACCAAGAAAACGAGTGCCATAAACAGAAGCTTTTCGATTGCAGGCCCGACACTGTGGAACCCGCACCTGAAAACCTGAAAAGCATTGATTCACTGACAATTTTCAAGAAGAATCTGAAAACACATCTTTTCACCAGTTCTATTGATAATGGCTGAACAGCGCTGGTGAGCAATTTATTGTAACTAGCGCTTTACAAGTCAGTACTATTATTATTATTATTAATTACCACCTATGCATCAGGTGTGTACTAATTTCTGCAGGATACTATAGCATGGGCAATATTAGGATTCGTACGAAGGGGCAAGCAATAAACATACCAAAAATACAAATATTGGAACCATTTGGCTCCAAGTGGTAGGAACTTTACGGCTCCTAAGAGGGACGGGCTAGTGTCAAGTGGCCTCAGCAGAAAAAGAACAACATTGCTGTTTGAGCGGTGGCTCCCAAGACAGCTCGAACGCTAGATCCGCCAGGCGCTGGGCTGGAGTTAAAATGTCATAAGCCCAAGGTAAGGGGCATCTGATTCCAGCACTAATCTGTTGAGGTCTGCTCTCCAGAGAAACTCATGAGTCATGGCAGTGTTGACTGTCGCGGGCGATACTCCAAATACAGTCCGGGGGAAGGTGTTGACCCATGACTCATACAATCCTAAGTCGGATGTAAAACAATGGATGTAAATCTTGGCCTGGGTCGGAACATGCTCCTCTCTAAGGATCGCCAGCGCTCTGTAAAAAACTGCCATATCTCCACGTAGGTGAAGAATCGGCGGCTTCTGTTGACTCAAGGCAATGGGGATGTGCTATTTGGATTTTATACTTGGATGATTATGCACACAATGCCCATTTCAGATAAATCTGCTCACTGGCACTTGTAACAGAACGAGGTCGTTTGGTTTTAGGTTGGTAACGAGGCCGTTTGGTTTTAGGTTCTTTATTCTTTGAGATCAAACGTTGATAACCATAGATAAACTCTGTAATGTAATAATAAATGTTAATTTCAACCTCAAAAATACTATAGACTAATAATTTCATAAATGGTCTGAAGATGTTGGGTCCCTGTCTCCTGCTGCTGTTTTTTTGTCCAGACTCCAAGCTCGAGTTGGTCGAAAGTAGACTGCGCCATTGTAACAGAAGGAGGCGGTTTAGTTCCAGGTTCTTTATTCTTTCCGATCAAACGTTGATAACCATAGATAAACTCTGTTATAAAATAATGCATGTTAATTTCAATCTCAACAATACTATAGACTAATAAATTCATAAATGGTGAATCTCTTATGAAAGTTAAATACCCTTTGTTAGCAGTTTTTCTCTTCACTCAGTCACCATATAATTCTCTGCAATTCTACAGATGACAACTTGTAGTAGTCCTCACTAAGTTCTGTAAATGATAGATCGCCTGTAGTCTCACTGTATTTTACAAAGTCTATTTACAATTTCTTTCATATTTACACTTTACTTTTATACTCTTGTATAACTTGAGTGAGGCTATAAGTTTACCAAGTATCAAATATTATACCTAATTCACGTATATTATAGTCATCATTGTATTTTCTCATTCAAATATTTACATCATATATGTTGATTAAATATTTATAAACACACAATAAAGCATACCAGATCATGAGTTTTCTATTGACTGAATTAGTCTTTTAGCTCTATGCATACGCTCTAATGATTTAAACCTAATTCCATTTCAAGATGCAGTAAATTAATAATGAAAATGAATTTAAACTTAACCCAAATTAAATGTTTCTGAATGTTTTAAATTTCTAGGTCTTTTCTGCCTGGCTGTTAGAATCCAAATGATTTTTCTATCGATTTCCTATCTATTGTCTCCTAACTATGAAGCTCCTCTGGAGCTTCATAGCCGGGCCACTCCGGCTTTTATGAAAATGCAATATTTTGCCATATATCCTACAAAGGCATTTCACTATGGATTCAAGGGTGTTGATACCCGGTGTACTGGGACCAAAGGAATCGGATGACAATCGACACTTGTTGTATGAATGACCGTTTATTGTAGTAGTCATACCAATCTAACCAAGTTCCATTTGTGCCCTCTAAAGTCCTTGGACCAGCAACCGAATAGGACAAGTAACTATCAGGAAGATATCAGTAAAAGGCTTCAGATTCAGTTAAACCAGCAAATTCAAATTAAATTCCAGTTAAAAGCTTGCAGATAGAGAATTCAGTGTTCACTTTTCAGTTGCTATGCAATATTGTAAAATGCATGAAAACCTAATAATAGGACATATTTAAGTGTGAAACACATTCAAAAAGTGTTGATTTTGAATTTTGCATTTATTGGCAGATCTATAAAAACATGAATAACAACAAAACAAGGGAAGTGTTATTATTGCAGTTGTTAGAAAAGGACACTAGATGGAAGATGAGTAGATTTTAGGTTGATTTAAAGCCACCTTGAGTTATGTTTAGAAAATCACAATTCTTGTTATTCCAAAACACCCATTCGAATGTATCTGTACCATGACATACCCACATGACTCTGGATTATGAAGGGAAAGGAATGTGAGTCTTGGTGAAGCATATTATCTGGCCATTAACCTTGGTTTCATATATTTTGGGCCTAAATTGTTAGAGGTATCATCTGTTCTTTTTTTAGTTGTCCCCTCACAGAACTTTTATATATTTAGTGCCATCATATTCTGTCCACAATTTTATAGCAAACTGGTTTGCCTCTTGGCATTCCCGGAACCCAAAACCAGAACCAAACATAGTTTTGCAAACTCTCTGCAGACTCCCTGTCTCACCAGGTGCCTCTAAATAGCCCGCACTAGTGCTGATGGGGCATAAAACTCACTCATGGGCAATTCCGTAAAGTCATCAACCAATCGGTCAAAATTTCAAAATTGACATAATTACGTGCTATGGGTGTTATAATGTGCCAAAATAAGTGTATTTTCAGGAACAGAAAAAATCAATTGATTATCTCATTTGGTCTTTGAGATATTTGCATTTAAGTAATGCTATCTTTGGTGACTGCAATTATTATATTTTTTAGCACATTAATATTAAGATGTCACTGCCAGTAGAGAAATTGGTAAGTTGGTTTCATTTTGCTGTCAGTTACTACCTATGGGAGTACACTTTCATTTTGCATCAAAAAATCTTGCATCAATTCCTGTGAATTCTGTCAGGCAGTGACATTTGACCTAATAAGATTCGCATTGTACGTCCGACACCAAAAATACTAAATAATTTCCTGCTGACAAGTTACTGATGTTAACTTCATTAAACTTCTGATGCAAAGCACATTTATGCCCATGAACAGCATGGTGGCCACTTGAACCATTTAAACCTGATACTATTGCCAGGGAGAGCACTTAAAATGTGTACGTCCGACACCAAAAAGGCAATGTACGTCCGACACCAAAATATGAAAGTGCATCTGGAACAAAGGAAATGATACAAATGTGGGTACACAGGCTTGGTCTCATCAGAACACCTTTGGCCAGTCTGTTTGGGTGAACCTTAAAATGGTATAGGTCACAAAACAGGAAATAGATGATATCCTTGAAATTTGGTCATTTTCAACTCTGTTTTAGGCCATGAAATTATGTGAAAGGCAATTCATCACTTGCTTCCATCACATGTAATTGGTATGAAATAGTGACACAAGCTGAGGCAGACATTATACTCATAGAAAACTAAAGATTAAATTACATCTAGTAGCTTAAACCTAGTATTTTAAGCTGTGATAGTTCCAAAAAGCATATACAAAAATTGTCCGAAAATGGCAGATGTTCTTTGTTTGTTTTCATATTTATGCCAAATTCCTTCACAATTGCATTTGTCAAGTATTCCCTCAACATATATTTTAAAAAATATGTGCAATTACAGTGACAATCGTTGGTATAACTTGAGATTTTTTGGATATTTCCTTGCTGAAATTACTGTAAACTTGATGGTAAAAATGGTGAAAATAACTTGCATGTTCGAGACCGCACATTTGGCTCAAATATACTATGATGAAGCCATTTTATGGTTCCTAATTACTGTAAAGAAACTCTACTTTAGATAAAAGATGAAAATTTGTGAAAATTTTTAATAATTCTTGCACTGCAGGCATCCTTTACGCTTCCAATTCACACGTGTACGTCCGACACCGAAAATATGTACGTCCGACACCGAATAGAAATGGCTACAGCTTTATGACAGGTTACAATATTGCCATGGAAATTAGCCTGGCTGATGTCTGAAATAGTTCCCTTGACAATAGAGGTAATTTGATTGATTATTCTCCATATACATCACAGAGTTTTGAGAAACAAGCCATCAAGTCAGAAAAGTGTCATTTCTCTGAGTACGTCCGACACCATGACATTTTGCCTTGTTGCTCAGCTCCTAGGGCTTTTTGAGCTTTGGTTGATGGCTTGTTTGAAAGCCCTACCACAGAGCCTCATGCCTGTTTAACAATCGAATAGCTAAGGTGTAATGGTAGGGCTACACAAGCTGTTAAGGTGTCTGATCTGTACGTCCGACTTTACGGAATTGCCCTCATTCAACCTCATCAAAACTGAACTGACCAGTGATGAAAAGATTTTCCTCGTCATCATTGCTCATTGCCTTTCTCACTGCTTTAAAAACTCTTGTTATTTTTCAGGACAGAACTTTTCTAGACAGTTTAAGAACTTCATCTTGACCAATGTTGTGCAAGTAGCCATTTTGCTCCACTTTTCATTTTATGTGGCCGTAGTAAGCCAAAACTGAACTGGGTTAATAATTATCACCGTTTTTTTCTGGGCAGAACTTTTCTAGACAGTTTAAGAACTTC
This sequence comes from Platynereis dumerilii, assembly GCA_026936325.1. Taxonomy (NCBI): domain Eukaryota; kingdom Metazoa; phylum Annelida; class Polychaeta; order Phyllodocida; family Nereididae; genus Platynereis; species Platynereis dumerilii. The sequence goes on from JAPTHN010000041.1 coordinate 3,522,560, forward strand.
ATCTTGACCAATGTTGTGCAAGTAGCCATTTTGCTCCACTTTTCATTTTATGTGGCCGTAGTAAGCCAAAACTGAACTGGGTTCATAATTATCACCGTTTTTTTCAGGACAGAACTTTTCTAGACAGTTTAAGAACTTCATCTTGACCAATGTTGTGCAAGTAGCCATTTTGCTCCACTTTTCATTTTATGTGGCCGTAGTAAGCCAAAACTGAACTGGGTTCATAATTATCATCATTGCCCTTTTTTAGATGGATATAGATAACTGTGGTAAGTGCAGCTCTCCAAGCCCAGTACTCAGCACTCATGAGGGTTCATTGTAAGCTGTAATAATTCTGGAGGACAACGACTACTTCTACAAGTTATGAAAAAATATACTAAAGGTAATCTACCAAACCAAAGTTGCCTCTAAATAGCCCACACTGGTGCTGAAGGGGTGTAAATCATCAACTGACTCATAAGCTGTAACAGCAGTACTGATGTCCTCCTCTCTCCATGGCACAACCATTGTTTTATCTAAAAATGAAGCAGTTATGTTATGCGAAAATAGTTATTGTTACTTATTTGTATCTAAGACCTGCATAAAATGTGCTTGACTTAGGATATGGACAGCAAGAGTCCTCTACAATCATGTTGTGCATTTACCCCCAAGTGAGGGATGTTATACTTGCCCATTACAGACACTGATACAAGAGGCCGCCAATTTGGCAACTCTTCCGAATGACATCCAGCTGGGATTTGGCTCATGAAGGTCCTCTGAAAAAACATTTCTGTTGTTTATTTGTAAATATTGTAAATTTTAAGGTTCTTATCCAAAAAAGAAGTCTAAAATTCCGTTTTTTTTTAAGCTCACTTCCGACAAGCCTTTGGGAAATTCAGAGAGTGATGCCAAAGCAAAACATAATTTTTAGCAGAAAACAAAGATAAAGAGACATACCTGGCCAGTAACCACTTTCGTCATCGGTGCTGTCAATTTGTTGAGATGATCAGTGGTTTGTTGAATATCTAACGATACTCCCCTGCAGGTAGGATAGACAGTTGAGCCCTATTCATCCCAGGTAAATTCCCTTATGTGAAAGTACACTTTTCACAAAATTAAAAAATTTCTTAATATACATAAAACGCAATGACGTCTGTACCTGCAGCCAAAGAGGCAAAAGGAGTATATTTGACCAGTGTGAACACTTCTTCCTCAACAAGAGTAAGCAGATTCAAAGAAAAGAAGGATCTTTGGGTGTCCTGCAACCAACCATGGTGAAGATTTGGAGAGGGCTAAAAGAGTGAAGACTGTGCTTCCACAACCACAGTGATGAAGGCAATTGAGGGGACACTACCCTAGAATTTCTTTTTTTTAAAACAGATGATTTTACAATTGTAGACACTTAGACTAAATGTGACGTGTCATTCTACGGGGAAAAGTGATGTTTTTTATGTCACTTTTCCCCTATAGAATAAATATGTTTCCAAGAAAAAAGTTAAATAGTGTCTACAATTATGAAATCATCTGTAAAAAGTTCAAAACCAAAAGCAGAAAGTCCAATGTATTTTTGCTGCTGTGGCAGAGGCAGCAGCACAACCACAGAAAGTATTATGCCATTGCAAAGAAATCTGAACTGGCGATTTTGAACAAAACGGTCGTCATCTTGGATTTTAACATGTTCCTGATCTATACCCACAGGCCAATACCTGTACCAAATTTCATAACTGTAGGTGAAATATCAAGGTCTCAATGGGCAGTTCAAGAATGAAGAAAGATGGCTGCCAAAACGGCCACCACAAAATAGCCACCAGCTTGGATTTCTGAACATGTTCCCAATCGATACCCACCTGTACCAAATTTCATAGCCCCCGCAGGTCTCGGGCCTCCTCGGGTCGGTGGGTGGTAACACTAAGGTGAAGCCCTCTATCCTTAGTGGCCAACACGAGACAGTGCGCTTGCACACGTCTCCCCGACGGAAATGGGGCAACCTGTTTGCCGTGGGTTGCGACCCGTGTCGGAGGATGAAGGGGTCCTGGTAGTTGAGTTGGGTGGGCCTAAGTTGGTCCCTCCCATACAATACACTACTTTGGCCTGGATTTCTCCTAGACGGGAGGCTGGATTGGCCCGGTCCAGTCAATCGGCTTGTCATGTTGTCACTAGGACTTCGGTCCTATTTGGCCATGGCTGATGGGTCAATCAAAGAAGGTTCTGACCAAGTCTACATGCTGGCCATGTTTTAAATATGATTGCAGCTGTATCTCTTACCAAGCCTTCTACAAGTATATCCCCCATGTATCCCTGGACTAGGGTACTGGGCGCAGCCCTACCCATATTAGTCCCCCTTGTTGGGCTCCTTGGTGGGTGGGGAGCATGGGGGATGAACATCATAAATTCCTACGGCATACTCTCTTCCTAATTCACAGTCTCGACTAAAACGGCAGCGGTCATCCTCGGATGACTGCATCGACCCAGAACTGCTAAATCGACAAACGACAACACGAAAGTCGGAGTACCGACACAGGTACATAGTGTTCAAACCAACTAACAGGCTATCTCCCTTCGCCATCTACAAGACCATACTTCAAGAAGTCGGCGAACCTGCAGAGACAACCTTACAGAGAGATGGAACCGTCCTATTTAAGACCAGAAACGACGACCAGACTCGGAAACTCCTTAGGCTGAAAGATGTTGCAGGTACACAGGCAATAATCGAGCCTCATCGGACCTTGAATACTTCCAAGGGAGTGGTTTTCTCCTCCCTTAGCTATTTAGACTCGGACGACGATTTACAAGAATGGTTTGAAACTTTTACTGATGTCATTCATTTTCATAGAATCCCACAGAGGGATAATCGGGAGCTTCTTATCTTGACATTTTCAGACACGACTCTTCCAGAGAGCGTTAAAGTTATATGGGAGCAATGTAAGGTACGACCTTACATCCCCAATCCAAGAAGATGCTATAAATGTCAACGTTTCGGTCACCTGAGCAAGTGGTGCCGACGACAAGAAGTTTGTGGACATTGTGGATCCGAGGACCACGTTCAATCAAAGGAACAACCTTGCTCAGCCCCTCCTCTTTGTGTCAACTGTAAGGAGGATCATCCCTCTTACAGCAAAACTTGTAGACAGTGGACTAAGGAAAAAGAAATCCTCACATTGAAGGCAACCCAAGCGATATCTTTTCCGGAGGCTAGAAGGATCGTGGACCAGCACTCAGGAATTCCCAGCTATGCAGACATGGCAGGATATCGACATCCTCATCAACGTGCGACACCAAGACGAAGACTACAACTCGAAGAACACAGCACCAACAGATCACACCAACAACACACAGAGAACCCAGAAGACACCAGCAGACACTTGGGAAGAACAAATGAAAAAACCACTCTAAAGACAACAAACACAACAAACCAGTCTACTCCCCGGGCGGACCTTGAAGAATCAAACACACCGGCTGGCACCACAACTCCTCCA